>JAOTQP010001652.1:46530198-46560706 GCA_026413545.1 Cichladusa arquata
AGGAAGGAAGGAAGGAAGGAAGGAAGGACGGGATCAGGATAAATGCAGACATTTGAGGGGTAGTGTTATAAGACTTTCTCAAGGTTAGGCTTAGAAAAATCAATGCACAAAAGCAGAGGTTAGGAGATTTTAAGTATCTCACATGAGGAGTGTAACCAAATGGAGATCAAATAGATCATACTGCATGATGATTTCTTAGTAATTATAAGTGAGAGGTTGGGATGGAGTGGAGTTGCCATGAAATAATCTAAGTCTCTGATCAGCAACTTAGGGTGTGCACAAAGGTGTCTATGCTGGTGCAGTACAATTAATTCCCACAGCCTGAAGAGCTGGGAAACACAGTGCAAAGGATCCCTGCAGGCCAGCACTGAACCAGACACGATGTAGCCCTGAGTGCTGTGCCAGCTGAACATGATTATTCTGTCTTGCAGTCCCACTTGGCATATCTGCACAGTACTTTGCTGTGCTATGTGGACTTGCCAAATCAGCTCAGTGCTAGCTTGGGGATCTCTGCATCAAGTTCCCTCCAATTTAAATGTACCCTTGAAAACAAAGCTAATCTGTTTGACTTCTAGAGGGGAGAATGCTTCCTGACTTGCCAGCATTGGTCTGATTAAGTGAGACTATTGGAAGACCAAAATTTGCCAGTCTGTACAGTGACTTTGCAGACAACAGTATCTTGGCAGACACTGACAAGCTGCTCCATTTGAGCATCTTATATTCTGCTCAGTGAAAAGCTCCAGGTTTTTTTTTTCTGGTTGCAATACTGGCAAATCCAGAGATAGGAAACAGTTAAGAAGTTGTTCCCAGGAGGATGCAGTCAGTGGCCAGGAGCTGCACTGGGCACAGGACAATGTGGGGAGGGGTTCTGGAGTCACAGAAGCAGCCATCACAGTCAGCCTTAGTGGGAGGCAGACAGACAAACTTATATAGACAACTCTTTTGTTGTGGGGCCTTTTCCACTCTCTTGCCTTTGTTCTGAGTTCAGGCTCTGCTTTAGCAAGGCTGTTTGCTGGTGGAAGCAGAAGAGCTGAAGTTTAGTCAGGACTGTGAGATAATTACATCTGACTGTAGGGAAGTGGAGCCTGGGAGAGTCATGGGGAGAATCTGGGAGCCTGGCACTAGGAGGGGAGGCATCTGATGAAATCAGGAATGTAATTTACACAATTATAATGACAAAATTTATAAACTTGTATTTTTCAATTCTTTTCTGTCCCAGAACAACAACTGGTCACAAGCTTTTGTTTATCATCCCCAGTAAATTTGACATGTCAGAGGACATTTAGTATCAGGAAAAGTAGCACAGTTATACTACTAAAACATGACTAATTTTCAATAGCTTCACATTGTGAGTTGCCACGCAATAACAACACTGCTTGGTGACTCCACCCTGCTTGCACAGCAGTTATCTGGCTTTTACCACTGTACTTCATGTTGTGAAGGACCTCAGCAATCACAGCATAGAACAGTGCTGAAGGAGCATTTACCAAAGTTGTTGTTTGTGACAAAATATCACAAATTGAACCACAATGACATGAAACATTGAGGATAAATTTCAGTGATAAATTCTTCTACACAGGAGGGAAGCTGAACTGTGTAGAAGAAAAAAAGCTGAAAACTGATGGTTCCTCCCCCATAGCTGCACCCTTCTCCTTCCTTTTGTCACTTTGTTTCATATATTCCCTCTGAATTTTCTTCCTACTATGTGTTGCTGTGATGTACATCACAGCTGGTACCACCCAGCCTTATCTATCCCCTGCCTTACCGTCTGGCTCTCCTCTTCCTCTTCCTCTTCCTCTCAGTGACTTTTATTTTCATCTGGAGACCCCATCTCACTAATTAGGCTTCCCTCTGCCCCCCTCCATCCCGGTGTGGCCTTCAACTCTAACTCAACAGTTTCATCAAAATCCCTGGTTATCAACCTGATATTCACCAAGTACGTTTCTCTTCTTCAGTAAAAGCCTTATCCTTTTCGTAACTGTTTAGTTCTTCCATTACTCTTCAGCCATTAATTCCCTCAAAGCTTTCTTAGCACTTGATCTAAGTCTTCAGCTGTTGTCTTGGAGCTTCTGTGTTGCACTGACACCCTGAGTGCTGGCTATAACCCTGACCATAGAGGAAGACTGTGTCGTGTCCACAAGAAGCACTGAATGTTAACAGAGGTTCACCCTGATTTGAGAGACAATTTCCAGTCTCTGGCTGGCACATCTGGTTCAAAGAATAATCAAGTACCAGTTGTCTGCTTTCAAATTTGTCTTCTACACATTATTTCGGTTTATCTCTCAGCAAAGCATTCCTGCCTTTGTCCTTACAATACTTAGGAAGTAAACCTATTTTATTGGATTATTCTGCTCACTCTTTGATTCCTAGGGCAAATTATCTACCAAGAAGAGTCTGTTCCATTTAACCCTCCTAGGCTATAGCACCAACTCAAGGATGAGCGACCTTCTTAAACTTCACTTCTTTGCGCTCTTTGCTTGTCAGCTTCTTTGTCAGTCAGCTTCCTGCTGTCATCACCCACACAGCAACTAGTGGCAAGGTCACTGTAAAATTTATGCAGTTACTTTCTTACAAATCACCTCTTATGCTTACCTCAAAAGCAGATCTATGTACCAGTGCCTAGAAAGATAGTGAGGCTTTTTCTTTTCAGGACAAACCATGACAGGCTAGAAGGGACCAGCACATTTTGTTTTGTCCTTTGAATTCTTAGGATATCAAAAGGATCTTATTCTGTTTCTATTTTCTGCCTTTTTTTTAAGATTTTTTTAAAATTTCCACTCTCCCTGTCTGAGAAGATTTTTCTCATCTTCCCTTCCCTGTGAGATCCAGAAACATTAAAATTGTTTCCCATGTAGGCCAAATGATGCCAAGAGTCAGGAGGTGTGGTGGATGCTAATCTGGGTCACACAACTTTCACTCAATTATCTAGGCCACCCAGTCTTGACTCATTTCAGGTAATGAGTTCAAGATAAATCTTTAAGCCATTGAGAAGATAATATAACTAGCTGATGTCTTGTTTTCTCTGTGAACAGAATTTCTAGGAGCTTTGATTTCCAAGATGGTATTAGTGGGTTTGAGTTTTTTTCCATTGTCTCATAGACTAGAGTAGTCCCTTTCCATGCCAAACCAAGAATGGTTGCAGGAATTTCCTACAGATTGACCATTGACATAAAACAAATACATCATGCCTCTGTAAGAAACAGAGTAGACCATTCTCAAAGACAAAACATTTCACTTGACATCTTGGCTGGAATTAAAAATCCTGTTGTATGATGCTAAAAACTTCATTCACCTTCTGCTGAAAGTTGTTTAGGAGAAAACAAAGTTCTAATTCTCATTCTCCCCCCCTCTTGTTTTTAAGGTGAATTTAGCTCTGTTGGAGGGAGCAAAATGGAGAACATCATACAAAAATGACGCAGTATGTTCTCTTGAGAGTGCAAAACCCACCTTGCTGTCTATCATTGGAGGACACAATCTATCCTTAGTTGATTTGTACAGGTTGCCATCAGAGCTGTAAGCTCACAAAAACTTACTGTCACTATGAAAATAAGCACATTAAAATAACAAAACACTTGGACAGAAAAACATAAGTCTTGATATGCTGTCATCAGTCCCCTGAAGTGCCTGATGCTGACAGAACAGGTCTTTTAAAACTGTAGACCAGCTGCTCAGCTAGTGTAAATCAGCATGAGCTATTGTGAAGAGAAAAAACATTGGTACTGCTTAAAGGTTGTTTTAAAGAGATCAGTGAGTAACTAAATGTTTAACATGCCCACTGGGATGTGTATAAAACAAAGAGTCTAACTTGCAGGGAAGAAGATTTAAATTATATATGAAAAAAAGACTATCTAGTGGCTAAGCATGATGCAGGCTGTGTTGCTAATCTCCTTCACTGGGGGTTAGACCAACATCTGTCACACACGGATTCTGGATTCTGCTCCAGTGGAGAGGCTGAGCTGCATGTGCTCTAGAGATCTCTTCAGTGCTTGCAAAGCATGAAGAAATGGACCTCAGCATTGAAACAGTTAGGGATTAGCAAAACACCTTTGTCTACTTGCTTCCTGTTCAAGACAGACCACAAGACTCACAGATTAGTTCAATCCCATGTGTTAATCCCTGTGTTATTCAGCCTGCACTTAATTTCTGAGCACAGCTAAGAGAAGAGACAAGCAGTGCATGTAAATCATTCTAGCAAATCCACTAGCAGATGTTAAATCAATCCAGTAAAATTTTAATACTTCTTTTCATGCTAAAGTGAGCTATAACTGATATTTAACTTCATAGTTAAATACATTATGTAAGTATCTAGTTATTACTGTATAACTAAAAACATGTACTTATAAAATTGTATATGGTAGCTACTTATTAAATACTTGTAAGAGTTGTATGGTTTTTATTCAGAAGGCATTTTACAGGGTCAAAGCAATGTAAAAAATTCCACTTGCTTCAATGAAAAAATGTCAGAATTAAAAGGAGAATATTAGTGTATTTTGACAATTGGTGGTAGGCACACCAGAACCATAGTGGTAACATGTAATTGTAATTCAGAGTGTACACTCTTCCAATGGAATTTGCTAAGCATGTTACAGTAAAAAAATATATTCCTCCATCTTAGTCTGTCATTTGACATTTGTTCTAGGAAGTTGTGAGTATTTTAGTAGTGCATGAGGTAGATCTTAGTGGTGTCTCTTCTATGGGACTCTCTGTCCTGGCTCGCAACTCTCCTGCTTTGTATGCAGTTTAAGGATTTATATGAGAAGAGGGATAGGACAACTGTACTTCGAGAAGGGCATTGTAATTTCTCCAGATCCCTGTGTTGTTCAGACCACTGGAGTGAAATTGTTTTGAGGCAGGACAGACATTGTTTTTGTTTGTTTGTGGTTTACCACCTAGCACAGTCAAGGCTGAGACCAAGCTTGCACAAGGGTTGTCTCAAATTATGCCTGTGGGATGGGTTGTGCACAGATCTGCAGCCTCAGGGGCACTTCTCAAGGCTAAGCCCCAAGGCTTAGACACACCACACTGTGCACAAGGGAAAGAGAGGGCCAGGTCCCTTGAGAAGCCTAGAAGGAGGTCTTCCATTGATCTACTAATCATCAAGGCCAGTATGAGTACCAAAACACAGATTAAACCAATGTGTCTGTGTATGACAGACATAGGAAGTCCAGTGAGTGGAAAATAGTGCCCATCATAAATACACAGAAAACATAATGTAGCTTCCCAGGTTAGTATGAAAGCCCTTTTCTGAGGTTTTTAAAAGTATTCCACTGGCAGTTGACCCTGACACTTCTCTGTTAGATGGTTATACCACCATCTGTGCACCATGAATTGCCAGGCCAGTTAACATTCAATTAACTGCTGGTGTTTTGGGGCATTATCTACTGGACAGCAGAGCCAGCAGGGGATCAGCAGCTCTTATGGCTTTAGGAGGAACGTCACACAGGCACAGCTCCACTGTGGAGCCAGCTCTGCTCTGGCAGAGCTCTCTGCAGTTGTGTTGCAGAGTCTGAGGACAAAATTAAGCAGCACATCTAAGGTGAGCTTACCATGTTAAATGAGGCAGTCCTGTTCCTCCCTCCTTCCTATTTCCCCCTGTCCTAGTCTTTCCCACTCTGTTATTTTTCACCCTGCTAATAATAAAGCCTTGTCTTAAGGGACCTTGTTTGACTCCCATGGGCTACCTGCAGAGCCCCTTGGCTCCCTCTTGCTTTCCCAGTACCAGGAGTGCAGAACAGGTACACTCACGTCTGGCATCACTGGTATGAAGCTCAAGATGGTAAATCCAGCCCAATTGTTAAGCACTGGAGAGAAAAACATATCTTTCTCTGTAGTGGGATAAGTAGTCTTGTTATTTCTGGCCATGTGCCAGCGTTGTTAGTGCTGGATATCCCTATGTCAACCCCTCCAGTACCTGTATATTCTCTGGAGTATTCCAGCCCTTCTGTTTCATCCTGAAGTTTCTTTGAATTGTGCCACTTATAATTAATAGATAATGTGCTATTACAAAAGAGGAAAACTCAGTTTTAGTCTGCTTTTGTAACTTCTAGTTGGAGGCTTATAGGGTAGAGTACAGAAGACTGTCACCTCCTGGCCTCCAATAGTAAAAGATTACTACTATTCATGGTACATTTTGTACCATGAAGAGCTCATCACTGAGAAAGAACTGGAAAAGCTCAGGGAGATTAAGGATTTTTTTTAAATGGGACCCCAAAATAGGAAACGGTGAAGTAGGAGTCTGGGTGTAATTTTCATTTAAATTAATTTGTTTTCTGAAATGTCTTTTTTTTTTTTCTTTTTTTTTTCTTTTTTTCTTTTTTTAAGTCAAAATGTTTCCGAAACAATATCAGTTTTGTCAAGAAGAGTGAGAGGCAGAGTAATTGAAGAAGTAGGCACACATCATATTCTGTGACAAGGGAATTAGATAATATCCTAGACTAAGAGTCTGACTCATTCCCTGCTTTGCTGTAATGCAAGTGTCAAGGATGGAAGGATTTGTGAGTCCCACAAAAACCTGGATGGGGATACTGGAAGACTAAGGCCACATGTGCCTTCCAAAGTGGAAAACCAAGAGGTTTCGTCTGCAAACAGATGCCTCAGCACCTTTCTGACAGAAGAGTAAGTGAAAGACGTTATTTCAATCTCTGAAGAACAAGATAAAAAATTATTTTAATACTTAAATGTTGTCACAAAGAACTTAGATGGCACATTTAGATGGTCCATGCTACTTTTGTCATGGGATTGTAGTAATGCTTTATTGGAACAAGTGGAAAATAGTAAAAAGAAATGATAGTGCATGGTATATATGGCATAAGGCAAAGGCTGAGCTGTAGAGAAAGTCAGGGGTCAGAAGCTGGTAGAGGCTGGGGCTTTTTTCTCGTCTAGACCTGAAGTTACTTCTATTAGTTACAGGGATCTATCAGTCCCTGTGGATCCCTCTGAAGCAGTCTGTGGGTCTTGTGGGCTACTTTAGCAACTGGAGTGCCAGGACCACCTCTGGTCACACAACTGGAGTGTCCTGCCATGCCCAGGCATGTCAGTCTGCTGGGGAGCTGTATGGAGAGAAAATGCTTACTGGAAAAAGTGTATGGAGAGCTCAGGCAGAGGGCACCATGGCAGGAAAGAAAGAACAGTAGCCCAAAGGGTTTAGTAGGAGAGAGAAGAAATGGATTACAGAGCATTTGAGATGGTGGCACAATGCCCAAAATGTGATTCAAGCAGAGCACTGGATGTGAGCATCAAAGTCCAAAGAAGCTGTAGGTGTGTGAACTGGCTGTGTCACAGGGCATTTCGGGTGGCCACCTGTCTCCAAATCAGAAATCCAAGAAGACTCTGTGCATCTGCTCCCAAAGGTTGGGGTTGCCTGTGCTCACAGGGAAGTCCTGACAGCCTGGGCACCTCCAGCTCTGCTTCAGTGCTTGGCCAGAAGCACCACAGCCCTCATGGCTCTGTGTCCAGGCACTGGGAAGGGTGGGACACAGGAAACTGGATGCTCTCAGCCCCACTCCCTCAGGGCCCATCCCATTCCCTGTTCCCAGAGCACACCTAACACCCACGGATGGCATTTGGCTGCCTGCAGAACTCAGCACAGGCCAAGCTCTTTGAAAATAGGCCCTGCTTATGATAGAGGAGCTAATGGGGATGGCACAACCATGTGGGTTTTTTTAGTTAATGCCACATAGTTGTTAAAGGTGCCTGCCAAGGGGAACCTCAGTATTAGGTCTTTCTCAGTCTGGAGAAGCTCAAGTGTACATTTCCCAAGAGAGCAGCCTAATAAGCAGACCATGTGTGGGAGGGGAGGAACCTTGGAGCTTGTTGTTGAAGCTGGATCTTGGCAGAATAAATTATACATGAGTCAAAGGGCCAGGAAGGGAGCAACCAGGGGCAGTGTGACTTCAGCCTGGGGGCTACAGCAGAGCTGGGAAGGAAATCAAGCCTGGCATATTCCCATCTCCATGGCTGTTTCTCCATCTGAGCCCATGCAAAATACAGTCCAGAACCAGATGTGAAGATTGGAGAGATTTCTTAGAAGGAGATATTATTGTTTCACCAAAAGCATCAGCTCCTTCATGTCCCTTTCTTCAGAATCCTTATTTTTTGATGGCTACCCTGTACTTGTTTGGACCCACTCAGGTCACTAAGGGTAGCTATTTCTTGGGCAAGTGCTTTAGGCAGCAGGATTTCATATAATACCTGGTACTGGCATCACCACTGTAATGAGTTTTAAAAGAAATTGCTTTTCTTGCTTTTTCCTTTTTGAGGAGATGGTTACAGCACTTTTCTTTGGGAGAGACTTCTTGGGGATATGTTCCAAATAAACAAATATTCCTAACTGCATTTCTCCATGAGCATCCCAGACTTTGGATGGGGTTCCACAGAAACACAGGACAATGTAGGTCAGAAGCGACTTCTGAGTGTCATCCAATCCAACCTCTTCCTCAAACTATTATCAAGTACAGCACGTTTCTCAGGGCCACGTGAAGCTGAGCTTTGAATATCTGCAAGAACTGAGACCACAACTTCACTGGGAAATCTCTTCCAGTATTGGATTAGTCTCACTGTGAACATTTTTGTCCTCATATCTAGACAGAATTTCCTTTGCTGCAACTTGTGATGATTGCCATTGTCCTTCCACTGTGCCTCTCTGTGGAAAGCCTGGCACTGCCCTACCTTAGGCAGCTGATGGCAGGAATTAGGTGTCTCCTTGCCAGGGTTTTGCACTGACATAACTCCCTGCTCAGCATTGCTGTTCAGAGGTGCCTCATCTTCCCTGCACACTGTGGTTTACTAGCTAGCATAGCATCCTGCTGTTGGTCTGTGGGAGCAACTCTCCAAGTCTGTGTTGGATTTGGCACTGTTGTGGCTTAACTATATCATATGCCATTGAATTTTCATCTATGCTCTCTGTTCCCTTGCAGCTTCCCCAATTCCTGTTTAAATTTGCAACATTGCCTGAGTAAAGAATCATATGGAGTGTGGCCAGCTATTATTTTTTATTCAAAGAAGCAGATGCTGTGGAACAATTAAAAGTCATTCTCAACACCATAAATGTTTCCAAATATAAGCAGACACTCAAAAATGAATGTACAGGAAAAGAGAATCTGTTTCTTATGTTGTCACTTTATACAGCTAAACCATTTCTTTTGTGCTTTGTTTACACTGAGATATGGGTCCTTTGTAGGTAGCATTGTACACCAGCTGTGTGTGTAGTTCCCTCTATAAAGATTACAGATGGAGCACACAGGCTGCAATGTGGAAAAGGATTTTCTCACAAAGTAAAGATACAAAAGATGTGCTAGACATTGTCTGTCTGTGATCCATGCAGAGATTCCTCATTGAATGTGTTGTAAGTGTGATCAGTCAGCTCCAGTGCCTCTGAATGGGTTACCTGGTCATTTAGTAAATGAACTGTGGTTTCAGGAGTGCCTCAGCTGCCTGGTGTAGGGCTGCAACTGATCCAGAATGGTCTTGACTGAGCCTGAGCTAACAAAGCCCAGTAAACTCATGTCTGCTCTTTGTTGCCACAGAAGTGGTGTTATACAAGAGCAGCTGTCTAGGGCTGACTGCATCGCCTGGGACCAGCCAATGTAAGAGTTCCTCAGCCTCCTACTTCTGGGCTGGAGAGATCTGCAGTGGGTTTAGCCTTTGAACCTTTCAGCTTATGCATTTACACACTGTTATGGTTGAAGTAAAAATCTCTTTCCATTAAAATACTTTAGTCCCTTTCCATTAAACTTCCCATTTAAAGTACTTAATAATTATACACCTCTGTGACATAAATAGTGGAAAGTTGACTGTATGGGCTTTTTCTTCTTATCTCCTAAGCTTTATCCATTATAATAAGATGGAAACCAGAAGAAAATTTCAGAGAATGTGCCTCTGTTAAATGGGGATCTAGGGCTTGATGGAAGCAGCAGCAAATAATTCACTTAAAAATAGTGGAGCTGCTTGTGAGAGGAAGAATTTGAGAGTGGGAGTCCAACATGATTGTAGACTTTGTCCTACCAGACACACAGTGGAGATCCAGACAGAAGCTGGCATATCTCACATCTCAGCTGCTGTGGAGTTTTCCAACTGAGCTTCACCTACTGCAGAGTACTCAACAAGATCCTCTCCTCCTCTTCGCTGCAAGGTTAAAAGCCAGTTCCTCTGCCAGCTGAAACTGCCAATGCTCACTCCCAAATGATTTTTATCGCCAGTTTCTTACACTTTGAAGAACAATATGTATTTGGTATGATATCAAAACAAAGTGAAAATCACAAAGGAGCAGAGATTATGGGGAATATAAAAATTACCAGACCAAAATCCCCATACCTTATACATACACATGGCTAGGAGTTAGAAACTAGTGGTGAAAGCAAGACAATGCAATCGTCATGACAGCAAATCCATCAATAACATGTAGTGCTTCTACACTGTAGTGCTTCATTTCTGGTCTGTTTCTTTCTTCCTCTCTCTTACATGGGCTAATTTGCTAGTGTTTCCTATAACAGTTTTCTGCAGGATTTATCAGCAGTGGATTAAAAACCAGATTATAGAGTATGCAGCATTGGCTCCCTTCTTGTGATATCCAGTGGCTGCTCTATACTTACAAGACCTGGTGTAACTTACAAGCACTCAACAGCAATCTTTTCTTCAGACTCTCTGTCTGAGATGATTCAGCACTAAAAGATGCAGTCTCTAATACTGCCTTTTTCTTCTTGAGCCAGAATTTTGTAATTCCTTAGAGAAACCCAACCCCATATTAATATAACACAGAATTACAAATGCTTTAACCTGATGTACCATGCTGAATGTGTGTAATGTTAAACTGTGGTGCTTGGAGCTGTTGCTTGGGCATATGTGGTTCCCTGGAGACACCAGCCCTGCTGTTAGAGACAGTGCTGCTCCAGCACAAGATCTGACAGCAGAACCTACTCTCACCTCTCCTTGTCTCTGACTACCTAAACTTGTGCTAAAAGCCTAAAGCTTACTGCCAAATATTCTTAGTAACTCCACAAGACTGGCTACGCACATTCATTTGCTGACCTCGAGAACTTCCTAGGAAAACCACCTCAGGAAAGCCAGAATGAAATATAGGACAGGCAAATATCTTTTTTTGGCAGTAAGAGCAAAGCTGTGCCTACTTTGTTTTAGGGAATCAATTCTTATTGTGGTATTTGCAGAAGTTATTAGGCTATTCTTTTCTAAATTAAACTGTCCCCTGTACAGCTTCTTGTACCAATACACAGTTGTTTTCTCAGGAAATAAGTGCTGAATATAATTCAAATATCAGTTGAAGAAAACAAAGACTCTTAAAAAGGAACTGGATATACAAAGTAAAATGTTGTAAGGCTGCATTCTTTCTAAGGGTAACATCTAGGCTGCTGCTGATGCATCAGGTTAGGAAAATAATCAGCCACATCTCCAAGGAATGTTCTCTTCTTCTTAATTTGTATAATACTTTTTGGCCTACATGTAAAGACAGGATTTAATTCTTTAAGTCCAGAAGACCAGCTGAGCAATCTTACTTCTTTCACTTCATTTTTAAAGCCACAAAGCCAGAGGCTTTGTTCTATATTTTGCTACAGGACAAGGAGAACTTTTGTGGACATGGTCTTTGAGAGAACCAGTTTCAAGTAATCTATGTTGAAAGTTGTGGTGAAACATCCCCAGATGCTTTCTTTGTGTACTGACTCCTGCCATTTCAAAACCAGTATGTCTTGAGCCAAAGGACTGGGGTACCTGTTAAAGCAGTAATATCTTTTGTTTTACCTGGACTTTTCTTAAAAACAGTGGGAAATTATAAAGATATTATCAAGGGTTAATTTTGTGTCTCCCTGGGGACTCCTTCCTTAAACATTTTTTTCCAGATATGAATGATGATCTAATAACTCTTAATGGCCCTGTAGCACCTTCTCTTCCTCCCTCCCCCACCTTCCAAATATTTATATTGATGCCAAGCCCTGTTTTATTTTCACTGAGTGCATTACTCCTCAAATTTCCTTAATGCAACACATGGCATTTGCTAATGTACCTCACCTGCTCCTTTGAATTCAGCCAGGAAATCTGCCCTGCTCTTCTCTCAGCAGCTTTTGCCTCTGCTGCAGAGGGCTGTGGCTGCTCAGGAGCAGTTGCTGAGCTGCCATAAATTAGAGGTAGGTGTACTAGGGGAAATTGAAATGGATCCTCCAAACTTGACTTGTGAAGGAGCTTCATGTGCTGCTGAGCTATCTCTGAAGCAAGAGGAATAATTAACTACCAAGAAAAAGCAAGGGCAGGAAGCTGGGAGTGGAAACCACCAATGTTGTCCCAAACTAAGCCATCGTTACTAATGAGTCACATGTGTTTAATGATGCTGATTTGAAAAAAAAAGTAAAATGCTTAGTGATCAGAGGCAATAAGGAAGAAAAGTTTCACGAAATTATGCAGGAGTTCAGGAAATAGTTGCATTACTGCTCATATAAAGCCTGGAACCACAGCTCTTGAAATGGATGAAAGATGGTTTTAAAACTGTTTTGTAAGACACAAAATGAACCATTTATGGCATTTTTTTTCAACTTATGAAAAAAAATTTACTCAATATTAGTTTTTCTCTTTTAGTTTCTTCTTTTTCCAGTAAGAAAGTAATTGCAGGCACATTATGATTTTCTCTCACAACAAGCAAACATACAGTTTTCTTTCATTCTGTACTCCAGAACTTCAGTCATTTGAGAAGGTAAGGATTTTTGGGTTTGTTTTTGTTTCCCCTCCCTGCCTCTAAACTTTGAAATAAAGTTTTCTGTCTACTTACTGAGGATTTGGGGGGTAAACTGTGAACTTTCAACAACATCTGAGACAGCCATATGCTGCAATAACAAGGTATAGTGTGAAGTTACTGCAGTGTATGAAGTAGTTCTTGGAATATCGCATGCACTTACATTTCCAAAAATGTTATATTAACCCACAGATTAAGTCAGTATAATGCCTTCCCATTGCCCCCAGAATGCTTTGGATAGCTCAAAATATTAACTGTGTAATTTAAATGTCTATGTTTATTGTCTAATGTTCTGCCTTACAAGATAACATCCTCAGACTCATGTATCTGTACTTCCTGAGAAATTTGTGGATTTGAATATGAAGGAGTCAATAGCCTGAGAAAGACTGGGCTGTTAGTGAGTCAGGAGCCTCTTTCTCAATATTTCCAGTCTAACCTGAAATGGATGGGACCAGAAATTGCAGAGGAAAGTCTACTCCTAAGGAATTTCTAGAGAGAATTTGCAAATGGATTTTAACTCATAGAAGTCTGAAAAAATGGCCTTTTCCTGTGCATACTTTGTCTAGAAGCCTTTTAGATATATCTGTAATAATTTTAAAACTTGCTGTTGTCATTCCTTTTGACCTCCTTGTATTTCTCAACTTCAAAAATCACACTCTTGCATTTAGTATTAGAGACTCTTGTTCTTGTTCCTTCTGGCAGCAAACAGAGCTTTGCACTGGTTTGAGAAGGAGGAGGTGCTGCTGCTCCTTCCCAAGCAACCCTGGCCTCACAAGACCTGGAATGCCATGGGATTAGCCAACACTCCTCAACTGATTTAATACCAGCTAAGCAGCTTTTTCTTAAACAGTCCTGGTACTCCAGAAATCTTCACACTCAGCCTTTATCTCACCAAAATTTGCCAAAGAAAGCATGGTCTCTGTATTGCCTGAACTCAAGCCCCGAGGAATTTCATACCTGCACCTATGTGAGCCAGTTCTCATCTTGTGATAGGATAATGTTTGTATCTATTATATCTATCTATTTGTATTTATTCACACCCATTGTGAATTAACAGTAATTCCCACTTTTTTGTTAGGAAGAGCTTCTGTGATAAGAAAGAAGAGTGGTTCAAAGAAAAAAAGAACTAATTGCAATAATCTATGGGAAGAGAGCTCACAGTTGGTCCTCCAGCAGTAGGAAATATTCATGTTTTTCTCTAGAGATTAGCATCAGCCTCAGGCAAAGTCCATTTTCCTTTGTCTTACAAATACCAGTTGACTATAACATTGTACCTGCGGTGAAGCTTTTAAGAAAGGCACCTATAGCACAAGAGTTAAAGCAGCTCACTTGAAGCACTTGAAGCCTGGGGATGGTGTCTGCGCTTAAAATTCAGTGGGGAGTGCATAAAAAACAGCATCGATCTTGGCAGCCCATACTGCTCAGTGGCTGGGCTGCTGTGTTGCATCAGTCGGCATTTCTTCATTGTATCAGGGGCAAAAGACTGGGAATCATGGCAGGACTAGCTGCTATGGTTGTCTAGGAGTTTTTCTTTACCTCGGTAATGGAAAAAGCATATTTTCTTGCAGGTGTCTGAATTCTCTGCAACAAGGGAAAGCTGAGAAGATGTACATTGTTTTGATGCCTCAAAGGTGCAGAGCTATGAAAAGTAACCTCTTTGTCAAAGTCTTTGTCACAGTGCTTCCACGAGAGCTTGTCTAGCATTGAAAGAACTGAGAATATGTGAGGAATGAATTGAGACAGGAGAAGCAAGATTGCCCCAAAATACTGTTCTCATTAAGGACATTCTTATTGCTCTGCATAGCTTTCTACATGCATTAGGTTTGAATCTTTTCTACTGAAATGTGTCCAGTGCAAAATTCTTTTAATAGAAGAAAAATTTATCCTATTCTGTGGATTCTACTGGTCTGCATAAAGAAAAGCCTGAGGGCATGGCATAGAATTGTGGAAGTCAGTAATGACAAATCTGTTTTCCTGTTCAGTGTTTTCAAAAAGTATTTTTAAGGACAGATGGTGGGCAGCAGCAGAACATGTTCAGTTTTATCAAGACATTTGGCTAACAAGCACAGACTGAAATTAATTTATTTCCATCTCAACTTAATAATTTTAATTAGAGGCAAAAGGTGTGGTAGGCTCATTGTCTGGAGGCGTATGTGCAATATTGTCTTGGTTGGGCAGGACTGGGTGGGAGAGAATATCACTGCCTCTAATGAAGGGTGGTGCATATCTGTGCAATCTCAGGGTTTTTTTATTGTCTGGTAATCTAAAAAATGCAAATTCCAAATGTGCTCTTGCACAACATACACAGTGATACACTGAGGCTACTCTTTCAGTTAGTCAGAGAACAAAAACATGGCTATAAAATGTGTGCAAGTAATACTGTGCCACTGCAGAAGAAAGGTTTTTTAGCAAGTGGTGGGACATACATTTATTATCTTGAGGAGAGGTTTCCAAAGCTACCTATGTAACTTAGTGGTCTCTGGAACTCGTTCACTCTTCAAATGCTTTTGAAAGTCTTACTTATTAACAAGTCATTTTGAACTTCATATAATCTCTCTGTAAGGACATCAAAGTCCTGGAAATGGTAATTAGGGATCATATGCTCTAACTGGATCTAATGGTGTTCATTTACCCTATTTATCTCTGGCCATATTCTAGCTTTTTTGCAAAGTTGCTTGCATAGATGATATCCATTTTGTCCTTTACCAGCTCTCCAAGCCTCCAACCCAGGAACTGCTTCTCCTGCTTTTAGGTGCTGCAGTGGGAGGCATGCCAGTATGGGCTGGTCCCAAAAGGAAGCACTGAAATAAGATTCATGGCTTGAGCAGCCCTGGCATGACATTTCTGTGTATCCCCTCTCTCATGTATGGGTTATGGAAATATTCAAAATGCCTTCATCTCACAAACATCCTTTTGTTAAGACTTGTGCACTTCTAAGATTTTCTGTGAGAAGTTAAGCTGTCCTCTTGCTTTGTGAACACAGTCCTCATTAAAATGTCTGTCTGATACATCTGCTGCAAAGAAAGGCCACAGTATTTTTGCAGAGTACCTTCTAACTGTATTCTGGGCTGCATCAAAAGAAGTGGGACCAGCAGGTTGAGGAAGGTGGTTCTGCCCTTCTACTCCAGTCTTATGAGAACCAGCCCAAAGTACAGGTGTTCAGGCCTGTGGACCCCAACGTAAGAAAAAATGGACCTCTGGAGGAGGGCCATGAAGATGGTGAAAAACACAGGCCAGTTTTCCTAAGAGGGACGGCTGAGGGTTCAGCCTGGAGAAGAGAAGGCTCCAGAGAGACTTTATAGCAGCCTTCTGGTACTTAGAGGGGGCCCTACATGAAGGCTGGAGAGGGGCTTTTTACAAGGGCATGCAGTGGTAGGACAAGGGGAAAGGCCTTTAAACTGAAAGAGAGTAGGTTTAGATGAGATATTAGGAAGAAATTCTTTGCTATGAAGGTGGTGAGATACTTAAACAAGTTGGCCAGAGAAGCTATGGATGTCCCATCTCTGGAAGTATTCAAGGCCTGGTTGATGGGGGGCTCTGGGCGCCCTGGTCTATTGGAAGGTGTCCCTGCCCATGTAACAGGTGGTGGGACTAGATGATCTTTAAGGTCCCTTCAAGTCCAAACCATTCTATGATAAGATTCTAAGTATAAATCTGCCTTTGATTTAGTGAAACTGTTTCCTGTGATAGTAAAACTTTAAACCAACAAAATGATTTATTTTATAAGATCTTATTGAATACTTTCTCCTACTGACTGAAGCTCACATCTCATGAACTATTTTAAGGACTCTTATCAGCCTTGTGGCTGTAAAAAGGCAACACTTGTATCAGTCATTATTTTACTGCCTTTTAGTTGCTACTGTTTAGAGCAAAGTTCAGTTCTCTGTGCAAAGCTACCAGAATTATGTTCCTTTATGACTAGAAACTCGTATTTGTGTCCCTTGTGAGTACAAGTTTCTGAGATTTGCAAGAAGTGGCAGGCTGTACTGCACTGCGTTTCATCACTGCCCAGAGGGGACACATCCTAAGAGGGAAGCACAGCCTGGATGGCCCTTGCTGCTCGGACTCTGCATCTCAGGACAGGAGCTTGAGCAATAGGAGATTCCCTTCACACTGTTCAAATGGGAGAACTGAGGTTTTGTGCCCATGCACAGCTCACAGATTGCATCAGCTGCCTGGCAGGATTAATGTTCTAGTTCTTATAGTCTCCCAGGCAAATGATAGAGGGCCCAGTAAACCATAGTGGTTTGTTACATAATACATACTTTAAGATTTTAGGTACATAGTTAGGTTTTGTCAAGGAGGATTGATAAATTGCCTGATTTGCTAGATGTATCAGAGTAGTGAAAGCAAAATAATCCAACTTCCATCACTTCCTCCTCCCATCATAGGCCTTTCTGAAATTCAGGTGTGTGATCAAACCTGCAGAAAGAGGCAGCTACATTTTCTTTTAATGGCAGCTCTTTGGGAAGTGCCAGTCCTTGACACTGCAGTAGACTAGAGGCAGCAAAGAAATCAAGGCCAACCTCTGGAAAAGATACATATATAGCCTTTATATAAATATAAAGCCACCTGCATTTGCCAAACCATAACCTACCATACCATAACCTACCAAAACATAGTTTACCTGTGCTGGTTACCAAAGTTGTTAGAGATCAATTATTACAGAAAACAAATTAAAGACAAATCAGACAGTATAATAACTAAATCTGAGAATTTCAGTCTTGGTTTGCTTTGCTTGTTTTGGGAGGATACTGTTTTAAAAATGGCTGTATATTAACACATGTGGAGGCAAACATGCTTTTCTCTGTTGGAAGTTTTTAGATTATAACCTCAGTGCCATCAAGATCCTTAGTCAAAGAATGTTGCTTTGTGATCCTAGATCAGCAAACTCTCGTGGTTTACAGCAGACGACTTCTGATTGTCTGAGGAATTATTATGGGCTGGTGGATGCAAATCCAGCATTAAATTAGGTATGGAAGTAGGCCTGAACTCTTCCCTAGTGTGCTATCCAATGGTCTGTGTCATTCCTGAGAGGCATAGGGCCAATCTCTGAAAAAAAAGCATTTTACTTGTGGCTTATTTCTGCCTTCTTCTGGATCTGAACTCAAGGAGAGCAGAGCTGGGGAGGTCTCCAATAAACTGTGCCACTGTTGTGGGAACCCCATAATTATTAACAAATAAAAAGGACAATTCTTCTGAACTGTGTGTCTGTTGGTTGCATTTGATTGAAATACCAGGTCAATGTGCTAAAACAATTTAAATTTCAATAATATAATATCATTTCATGTTTTATAATGTTTATAGTGCCTATAAGGCAGTTTTTTTTGGATGGAAAGCTGTTTTACAGACAACATAGTCTTGGTCGTGGTTCTTCTATTTGTAGCTGCTTAAAAGTTATTCTAATACATAAAAGAGTGACACTAGATATTAGTGTAGATATCAAAGTTCTAAATAATAAAAACCCATGTTCAAGTGCTATACATTGCTCTTAATTGAGGAAGTGCTCTTGATTTAAAGACCCCTGGATTCCTGACACCTGACAAGAGCAAACTTTCCGCACAATATGTTTTCTACATGTTTTGAAGGCCTTCTTCTGTACACAGGTAAATTCACATTGCTCCTATAGGCAGACCAACACATGCATGGAGGTTTGTAGATCTGATCTGAAGCAGCACAGCTGGCACTACTTCACTGCCTTGAGAGGAGCTACTTTGGTTTATATGCGGTGAGACTCTGGCTCTGAGCATCCAGCGCGGTTCGTGCAATTAGTCTAAGATGAAAATGTAGATTTCACTGGCTTACAAGAGTAGGAAGTATGTATCTCCTAGAGGGTGTGTCTGATCAGTTACATTTCGTAGATGCTGTGTACTGTTTTTGCAAAGACAGATAAACGTTTTGCTAGTAACAATCCTGTCTCACTCCATCTAATTACCTGGAAGAAAAGCTGTTGAAAACAAATTTGCTCATTCCTGTATGTCAGAGTATCAACACAAACCTTTCCTGGGAATACAGCAGTCTTGTAGTCACTTGTTCTTGTTGCTTCTCTTACTGATTGTGTCCCAATATCAGTAAATAAATATCTTAACAACCATGAGCTGATTTATAGGTAAATGAGTCAGATTTTGCACGGCCTCTTTCCCTGCCCTTGTGCCCTTAATTCAAGCAATATACCACTCTGCAAATAGATCCTTTGGCTTCACACCACCATTATGGATGTGTCAGGTCAGCATTGAATGCTAAGCTAATTTACATGCTGCTATACAAAAGGCAGCATGTGAATTACCTGTAAATTTAATTTATCTAAGCTGTAATTAACACAAATCAGCTGGTTTTGGTTTAGGTGATAGGAAAATAATGGATATTCACTGTTTTGGGGGGTGTAAACTCTGGACTTTTGCTTTTCTGCTGTTGCCTGGGGCTGGGGAGTGGCATGGGTGATGGATCTGTTCCAGTGCTGTGAGAGTGGCCACCTAATACAGGCCAGGAGACCATGTCCTACAAGCTGCTAGCTGTACCCTGGCTACTGCTTTGTGGGTTTCACAGGGAGTTCTATTTCTTTCACTGCTGCTAAAGAAACACAAAGGCTCTGAAGTACCTGTTCTCTGGCCACCTGTCTTCCTGGAGTCCAGGGCTCCAGCTGGGCAAGATGTCCTTCTGGAGAGCTTTCCAGCTCAACTCTGAAAGCAACAGCTTGAGACTGAGCTTTTTGTCACCTTTCCACCCCATTCATTCCTTCCAGACAGGCTGGAAGGAGGGCAAAATCTGCAGAGGATGGTGCTGAGCAGACAGTTTTGGAGGTAAAGAATTCTTATGTTCCTGCCTGTTGACAAGTATCAGGTAAAGTAATTGTGACTTGACAATTAACCCTACATAATGCAGGGAAGGAAGACTTCTGGCATGGGGAATGCTGTCCACTCACTTGACGTAATCTTGAAAGGGAGTAGGATAACAGCTGGACATCATTCCTTTAGTGAGAAGAAAAAGGAAAATGGTCAACCCTGCAAGAAAGCACCAGGGTAGAAACCTAACCAGAACTATCTGAACACAGTGATTAGGGACAGCAAAATGTTTAATTTCTCCTTTTATTACAGCTGACAGAATTACTTCCTACAGAAAGAGCAGGGTTGAAGCATGGGTGCAATCAATGAGCTATGCCTCTGAAAATCTGGGCTAGTACATTCAGACTCTGAGAGGCTCTGACTTGCTCATGCTCTCTGTCCCTCTCACACACATCCAGTACAGATTGTCAGCATTCCTATTCACTGTTCAGTCTCTCTGGCTTCATCTTTTTTCTTGTACAATTGCCATTTTTACTTCCAGTGAGCTGCAACTATTAGATCAGAGGACAGGCAGTTGGGTGTATAGGCAGTAGAGATGCCAGGCATAAATCAGAACATTTACATTCCAGTAAGTACCACAACCCTAATCCATGTTCATGCAACACATACTGCATGTGCAACTTCTACAGCACTGCAGAAATATTTGGCTCTCCTTGTTTTATGTTCCAGAGGCAGCCTTCCTTTCTAGTATGATCTCATGTTCTGTGCCTTGGAAAAAGAGTGTGTGTAGGGCAGGACAGCTGACTGGGAGCCCAGAGAGGAGAACTCTACAAATTTGACTAAACTAGCTCTGAAGGATGAACAGTAAAAGCTGGCAGTTAATTTTTGGTAACTTGTATAGCACATACTAAAAGCTAAGGTAATATACAAAGCACAGGACAGACTTTCCCATACAATTAATTTAATTCTATTAACTGATTTAATGGTTGAATTGACACAGGGAAGTCTAAAACAACCTAGGTAAATATAATTGAATCCCCTTGTTGGCTTCTGCAATTTTATTTTTTAATATTGTCATTTCAGGTATAGATTTCATCTGTCAGAAGGAGTATAGGAATGAAGCAACCATTTGACTAAGTTTTACATCAGATGTACAGCAAGCAGAAAATTTAAAAACCACATTTGTGACTTAAGAGACTAGGGAAACACTTGTTTTATTATAAGAAAACATTCTGTGATGTAAATTCCTATATTCAGTTATTGATCATCCTTATTATTGTGAATGGCATGGTGAAGTCATATAAGGAGTGTTTCCTGGAATTTTACACTCAGCTATATAATGTATATATGCACATTTGGCATGCCCAAAACATTAATTATATTATGTTAAGTAAACTCTATATTTTGGGAGAGAGAATTTAACCTGAGTAAAGCATGGTAGCCATTAAATTAATTTCTGTAATTTAGAAAATGCTTCTTTCATGAAACTCTGTTGCTAAAGAGAAGTGTATGCAAAAGAAGAGTGTAAATTTTGTTGTGGCAACCTGGTTGCAAAAACAATTAGAACTCTATATTCCTCCCAAAAGAAGAAAAAATAAAGGACAGAGTAAAGTAACTGGAAATAATCAAGTTTTGAAACATAGCTTACAGGCTGAAAATTTTAACCTCTATTCAGTGAAGATAGCCAGTGTTTATCATCAGTTTATGTTAATTTTCTGTCTGCATAACTATCCTTCCTTTCAATGGCTCTCAACTTGTGTTCCAACCAGGCAGCTTCCTTCAAAACAAAGGAAGTAAAGGACATGGATAGTATGTTCTCCAAGGGGAAACTGGCATCTTGAACAGTCAGGAACGATTTTGAAAGTGGCAGGAGTCTGTAGAACACGTATAAAACACAAATCATGTGAGAGGCTTTAGAAGACTTACTAACCAACTGCTGAGATGAAGACAGTAGTGAAACTGGGGGAGTGGAAGCTGTTATTTACTAGATGAAGGCTAATGTTACATCTGTCTGTAGTCAAGGCAAGAAGGAAGACCTTGGAAGAGGAGCTGTAACAAGTAAGGCTCACCTCAGCCCTGGAAAGATCAGGGAGCATAATCTTGGGGATCAGTTCCAATTACAGGCAGACAGAAAGATAAAGCAAGGGTAAATCCTTGACAAACCTGACTGCAGTCTGTGAGGAAATGACTGTATTTACTAATGGGAGGAGCAGGCTAGATGGAGTATTCATTGACTTTAGTGAAGATTTTGACATGTCAGGAGCAAATGAGAAAAGTGGATCTCTCAGAGCTGGCAGATGATATAACATGAAGCTAGGGCCACAAACTGGAGATCCAGACTAGACATTACAAAAACATTTTCACAAGGAAGGCAGTGTAGCACTGGAAGAGGATGTCTGGGAAGGCAGAGGAGTCTAAATCCCTGGATGCTTACAGGACTTGACCAAAGTCACAGCTGACCTATCATCCAGCACTGATGGTAGTCTTGCTTCCATAAAGAGGCTGGAGTTGATCATCTTCTCAGGCCTCTTTGAAGCAATGTTTCTGTGACTGTGTACTTGCCAGTGATCTTCAAACAAAGCCAGCAGTGAGCTGCTGAGCATGACACCTTGATTGCTTCATGTAGCTTAGTGCAGACACCCGTCCAGACCCTCCTTCAGACTTAGCCTTTGCTATTGCAATTGTGTCATTCCTGGCTCAACTTCAACAACTCTTTGTGTGGGTGTAAGGGCTGCTGAAGTTCCCTGTGCTGGACTGCAATGGGAATCCACATGCTAGGTACGCCAAGAAAGGAACTTAAGGCTCCCTCTTCCCTCTAACCATTTATTACCTGCAGCATCAAATGGAGAGTGGGTTTCCTCAAGCCATCTGCACCATCGAGTCACTGCCCCCTCCCCTTGTGCAGGTTTGCAGGGGAGGGCAAGGCTGGGTGGGGCACTGATCCCTGCCCAGTTCCTTCCAGCCGTGTCCCTGTGCCATCCCCAGCACACAGCACCCAGCACACCGTGTGTGCCACTGCTCACAGCCCCCCACAGCCACGAGGGGACCCCGGCACTGAGCGACACTGAGCACCCAGATGTGCTTCCCAGGTTGTTTGGGCAACATCATTCCCTTGATGGGGAAAGCTGTGAAGCAGCAATGCAGCAAACAGGAAACGATTCACCAGTTTTCTGCACACATCTCAGGCAATATTTGTACTGCAATAAATACAGCATTTAATATTGCCCTACAAAGTCCTTGTAAAATTAACAACAAAGAAACACCATTTTTTGTTTTTAACTTTGAAGAGCTGCGAATGTCTATTTTAGACTGCCCAGATATTGCCTGCACTGAGTTGTTTACTGCAACACAGTGCCTTATTCTTCGCTGACTAACTTTCCTTACAGAGACTGCCAAGCACAAATTAGGTCAACCTAAGCGGCAGGATGAAATGCAATTAGCCAAAAACTTCTCTTAATTAGTGCTGTTATTCAGGGTGGGGAGAGCTTAGTTCACAGTGAATTGGCATAGGGCACTTTGATAGAGAGAGACTCTTTCTAAAGAAAGGTGGATCTAAAGCTGGATTTCTGCCCAATATATTTTGAAATTTTGATTGCAATCTTTTATGACCAGAGTGAGGGCTCTAATTTGTGCCTGTAGGGTGCTCTGCATACTAGACTGCAATAAAACAACAAATAACAAACCAATCGTTCTTATGGACAACACCCTCTTGCAACTAGAATCAGTGATTCTAGGTCTTCAGGCACTCGGTGTCAGAGCCTCAGAAGTGCTGGTGAAAGACTCTTTCCCTGCTGCCTGAAGCACCAAAAGTGCATTGCTGCCTCTGCACAGCAGCTCCTGCACTGCCTGGCCAGGGCCTGGCATCCTTCACACTGTAGCTGTGTCCCTGGGGTCAGTTCAGGAGCCCATCTTGCAGGGGATACAAAAGACAGATCAGTATGGCTTCCAGAGACCAACCCCCGCTGGTCTGTATTTGATTTATGAGCATCTTAACTCTCAGACACACCTGGGACTAAAGGGGTGATTAAGTTAGTTTGATATCTCTGAAGATAGTAAATCCACGAGAAAGTTGTGCTAGCCCTCACCCAAGGGCTACCTCCCCCTCACTGAAGAGATTTCTACTTTTTGTCACCGAACAACTTCCACATTCTCTCACCTCTCCTCTGCAGTCAGTAAAAGACACTGACCAACTTTGCTTCAATAAAAGGAAAAACACTAGCCAAGGCTTTCATTTCTGCTACTTGCTCAGTTTTCACTCTTACAATCTATCTTCCATTTGAAGTGAAAAATTATTTGCATTTTTCCATGTACAGATTCTGGTGTGTACTAGTGCAGGACAAGTTACTGATTAATAATTCTGATTAATATACAATACACTGATGTGAGTAAAAGGCTAAATATAGTATTAGTGAGCATAGACTGTAATAAAAATAATAGAAGTGCCAATATGGAAAAATATGCTTGGGAACACCCAACGAAGCTCCAAAAATCAATAATTTTTGCACTGACTTTGCATGAGTCAACTAATTTCTGAAAGAAGCCTAGCTATATTCAGGCAGTATTGCACTCAAGCTAATAAACCTTTGGGAGAGGCATGATAATAGAATAATGTATGCAAATTAAAATCCCACTGGGTGAATTCATTACAGTGCACAGCAGAACCCCACATCTGTACATAAATAAAGTCCTTTCTTTAGTTTTAAAATATTGTCTAAATGTGTAAACTTTGTGCTGATCAACCACACAGAGGTTTTGGGTACCACTATCATCAAGAAAGTTGCATTTTAGCTGGAAAATTCACATTGCTTTAAGGATAAAGCACTCATGCTCCACTGAAATCTCAACATCTGGACAGTACAGCAAGCCTCAGGGTTTGCTGCAGTTCTTATCTTGGCCTGACTTATTGAGAAAAAGTGTTACCATCTGTCCTAGGAGTTGGACTGCATTCATCATATTCTTTCAAAAGCTTAGAAAGTGCCTATTTTAATACATAGTATAGAAGAGCAAAGCAAATCTGATTATAAAATGGTAACATCAGTGAAGGATTAAAAGTATTATTCAAGTTCATTACCTAGATAATGACTCTTTTAGACTTATTTCCGTTTTGTATTTGGCAGCCATGGCCACTAGGAGCTTGTCACAAAAAGTATCATCGTGTGCACATTTTAAAACTACCATCATTTGAATTTATCAATGACTACTGTGCATCCAGTTATCAAGAATTAATGTGGGCAACTTAGAATTAAATATATTAATTCGTATTTAATAAGCAGATTTAAAAGGCCTGATCTTCAGATGAAGAAACCTAAAAGATGAATTCAAATATCTCCTAGAACCCTCTTCAGGCAGGAAACAGCAGGAAATTGCCTCCTGGATTTTCAGCATTCATTGATAGGTGAAAAAGGAGGATCAGAAAAGGAATGGGATCTTACTGGGCGGTCTGGCCTGAAGCATCTTTATGCCCTGGTAATTTCAGTTCTGTTAATGGAAATTGAAAGACTTAGAGTGATTTGAGCAGTGATTAAAACTCAGGCATCAGGAAGAAATAGTGAAATTAATACTGAGAACTTAAAAAGTATAGTTAAAGGACCTGTTAAGAGATGCTCACCAAAAAATCCAATGTTAATAAATAATTTTCAGTGACCTCACAATAACTTGCTTTCTAAGAGTCTGGAAACCTGTAAAAAAGGTTGATTAATTCTGCAAGACCTAGTGGGCATTGTATATTTAGTTTAGTGAAAAATATTTTACAGAAAATACTACATAGTTTTGCAAAAATAGGTTGTTCTGTGAATACTAACATTAAAAATGTATCCTTGTTTCCAATTTAAACATTTTTTCATTTTATTACTAAGACATAAATGCATCAAAATAGATGTTAATTGGTACTTCTGCAGTTTTATTCCTGACTTTATTAGATTACGTTGGCATGTTACTTAGGAACAGGGATTAATAGTGAGCTTGGTAGTGCTGGATTAACAGTTGGATTTGATGATCTTTAGGGTGTTTTCCAGCCAAAATGATTCTATAATTCTACCTTTGTCTTTACAGAAAAGCCTGCTAAAACAGACCTGACATCTAACATAAAGCACCTAACTGACCACGAGTGAATGTTTCACACAGAAACAAACCAATTTCTACTTTGATCACTGGCTGTGAAGCAGTTTTGTGCTCACAGTATATACATTTTCCCTTTTATGTAAATCTACCTATCATTTGCATTATCTCTGATAATGCTGTTACAGCAAAATATATCATATGCTTAGAAACACAGAGCCCCCTTGCTTAAGTTGACAGCCTTTTTATATTAGTTTAAAAATCAATCCTTCCTCAAACTGAGGATTAGCTAGCAACACAATAATGATCAGTTTTGTAATATGTGAGACGTGTCAAATTTAATAACTAAAGTCTGCCTAAACAAAAGAAAGTATTCAAAAAGATTAGTGGATTATTGAAGGCTCACACAGTCTGATGCCACTTTTCATGCTTCTTGGACAGCTTTTAGCACATCTCAGCTGCTGCCAGTCAACACGTGCTCTTTGAGCATGGAATATAATGCAGGAGTTTATAGGAGAGCTGTGCTGATGCTTTGAATGAGATGGCTATTTGGTGAGCTGCAGATATAAAGGGCTTTCCTTTTTCATCAGAAGGATTTTCTGCAAAGCCTGAGATAGATTCTGTGCTTCAGTTGAAACAAACCTGGTTAATTCATATCATCCCCATACAGCTACTGACTGCAGCAGGCTTAACCTGCAGATGCTGATGCACTCTCACAGATTCTTGTCAGGCACTGCACGCATGCTCTTCATTCAGACCTGCCTTAGAAGCTGCTACCAGAGGGACAAGGGCTCCCTGGGGCTGGCAGCTCACAGCAGCACAGATAGTGCTGCTCAGGTGCATGCCCTCAGCCAGAAAAAGGGAAGGGTCAGTGTTAGACTAGCAAACACATGCACCAAACGATCTCTCATGTCTACAAAATTCATCAACTTTGGTATTTTGTACTGAAGACCAGTAGAATTACAGTACTCCTGCCTTATGATGTGTGGATAGTTTTATTAGCACTGCAGCTTTAATAGCCTAATTTGGCATACTTGGAGGAGTGCTTCTAAGTAATGGCAACTGTCTACTTGGTGTGACATCATCACCCACAGCACACTCAGATGCTGAGTTTTGATAGTTTTGACAACAGGCTTTAAAGGCTTGAAGTAAAATGATACACTCTGCCCTGCATGATTCACCTGCCTAATCAGTTTTGGGAATTCTCTGTGGGAATGTTGTGACTATTCAAAAACTATTGTCCTTAAACTTGAACTCTTCTTTGAAACAGGCTTCTGAGGACTAGTGGTACACACTTTGCAGGAGTCAATTTTTCACGGGGCAGATTTCTAACTTGTAAACATTTCAGTGTGTAATAAAAACCCTTGTCATCTCATGTGTGGTATCACTAATGGACAAAAGGCTGACACTGGTGTAATCCCACAGAGACAGATTTGGATGTGTTTTCCTTGTCTTTCCTAGTCCTAGAAAGATATTTTCCTGTCTTTCTGTGTACTACTGTAGGGAGCTGACATGCAGGTAAATTGCCATTAACTTGTCTTGAAACTTCAGGGCCTCAGTGTGTTGCACAGGACCTGCAGAATGCTTGCAGAAATCCTTTGCAGTTAATCTAAATCTAGAACCACTACTGTTGCAATTTCAGCTTCAGCTACTGTCCTGCAATCCACTGTTGCATCAGGTGATTGTGGGACTATTATACTTTATTTCTACGCATGAGCAATTTGTCAAACATGAGATTTATTTAAATATTGCTTGAAGTGTATTTTAAGTATTGCTTTCGACATGATTATTTATTAAGTTCAGAAAAGAAATGCAGCCACTTCTGCCAATACAAGAATGGACAAGTCGTAAGATAGCCTGCTCTGATGCTGCAAGTTCCTGCAATCTTTGAGCGATTGCCAGCTTTCATGCTTTCTGTATGCTGCTTTGAAAAATTGACTTCTGAAAACCTGTTTTGCTTAGGTTGTCACAATATTTTTGAATCTTGATTTCAATGTCAATTTTAAAATTTTGTCCATCTGTGTCTCACAGATGACTGAGGCTGTGGGCAGATTTCTTTCCTTGTGACTATTGCTGTGGGACACTGGAGTCTGCCATGGGTACTGTTGCACAGTCTTTCAGGTGTGCAGTGAATGAAGGAATAAATTTCTGATGCACCTATGCAGTCCACACTGTTCAAAACAATGAGGCATTCACAGTTGTTCTGCTTTTCATCTCCCTGCTCCAAAGCTCAGTAAGAGGAAACAGTGCCATTAATTTCTAATGCCATACACTCTAATTATATTGGCCAGCTAATTACTGATTAGATAGAAAGTAGTCCCTATTAAACACATGAAGGTGATCACCTCTTATCACATCCCAAGTAAATGCTGCTCAGTGTAAGTGTGTGCTCTGTTATCACTATCTTTACTGTCTCTTCTTTGTAAACCATTTACTTGGAGCACTGAGAAGGACAAGACATCATTAACTATAATGCAATACTGGCCTTCCTTGTTTTGAAATGTCTGAGAAAAATGCATGAGGATGGGCACTACCTTGATCCTGGAACATGAAGACTCCTCTATTCCAGTGAGCATCTTCAAGCACCATTGAAAGGACCACCACTTCCCCTGGACGGTAACTGTGGTCTCATGGACCCTGATGAAGGAGCAGCCCGAGCTTTTGGTGAGCCACGTGCACACACCAGGCAGCATTCACTCTTCTCGTGGTCCCAGAGGAGCTGCAGCTGCAAGGACACATAAAGCAAAAGAGAGCCAGTCACTCCTCCTGGCGTTGCACTGCACGAGCTCAGCGCTCAGTTCCTGCGGGTTTTCCATGGATGCAGCTTTCTGCTGCAGTAGACATTGGCCAAGCTGGCTGCTCAGGGATGTGGCTGCTTCAACACAATCCCTGCAGGTGCACTGAGGTGTGTTTATGCCCAGGCAGCCAGGATCAGAGGAGACATGGGAACAGGGACAAATGTTATCATTCCCAGAAGAAAACTGGTCTGTAGCTCCAAACGGAAAAGACTCAGTCCCTATCTGAATGCTATGAACTTTGCACTTTTTTCACACACTTTTTTTTAATGTGTGTGTGTGTGTGTGTGTGTGTGTGTGTGTGTGTGTGCAAGTGGGAAATACCTACAATTTTTTCTATTAAAAGTTTAATTTGTTGAAATACCATTATCCATCAGAGGTAATAAATAAGGAATATGTCCATAACAGTCTTCTTTAAAACTGCATAAACCCAAATAAAACATTCCTTGTGGTATTAGTAGGCTAATGCAATATGCTATAAAGGTCGTATTCATAAAAGGATATTCTATACTGTGTAGTCTTGGTGTTGAAAATTAGCCCAAGCCAACTCTGGCTACACTAATTGCTCCTTACCCTTTGTGCTCCCTGACTTCTGTGAGATACTGATGGTCAATAAATAATCATGCTCCCTTAAGTAGAAAAGTATCTGCTGTTAAAGTAATGTTCTTTGATTTCTGTTTATAATATAGGCATAAGTCCTTTAGCAGGCAAAACTCTGTCTGAAGTAAAAATTTTCATTTCCTGGTCATGAATTACATAATAAAGTCATTAATCATAGACTTCCATTGAAGGGAGTCAAGCCTAGTTTGCTCAGAAGCCACCTACAAAGCATAAGGTGTGATTAAAACAATATATTGTGAAATAAGGAGAGACTAAAACAGTGTCTTCTAAAAAGTCTTTGATTCTTTCCTTTTTCAACTACAGACAATACTAATTACAGGAGGGGCAGAGAAGTAAAATAGTAGCAGTTACCCTAATTATCTGGAGTCTCTGTTTTGTATTGGATGGATGCTTTAGGTGTGCTTGCTATCTGCTTGATTTCACTAATGGTACTTCATAAATTATATGCAAATAAAGAATGCAGATGGGAATGATTTCAGACTAAGTATGAGAATTTTATTGCTGACTATCAAAGACCTTCTAAAATGCTAATTTTTTAGACACAGTCCTTTGATCACTACAGATAGTGAATTTAATCAAATAAAACTCTGACATTGTTCTTGTGATTCTAAATGGGAAGTGAACAGTAGTCTGCCAAATTTTAATTGTTCATTTGGGCTATACTACTATCAGTTTGCAAATCTCAAAGCCTGGTATTAAAGAATATCCTTCTTAAGAAGAATAATATATTTCTGGACACATGCCTGAATATCACTGGCTTGAGAGCACAAGTATTCCTCACTTCTGAGAACTGAATTAATACTTCCTCTGCAGCAAGTTGCTGTGCTGAGTGTATTGTGGGTTTGCATAAGGCAAGATTGGACAGAATATTTATAGGTTAGCTGGAATGTGGGGTGATGTGAACTGCCACACTCCTCTGACAGGCTGATGGCAAGGCTCAGCATGGTTCCCCAGCTTTCACAGAGCTCTGCAGGCTGCACAAGTGAGGCCACCACAACACGCCACCCACCATCCCACTAAGCCACGACCACTAAGGGCCTTGTAAAAGCCTCCTTTTGACACTCAAATCATGTAGCCAGCCAAATTATGGTTTACCTGAAAAAAAGTGAAATAATTAGGAGGGAAAGGAAACACCCTTGTTGTCTTCTGCCTAACAATCCTCCAATGGAGGAGCTGTAACTTAGCTCCAAAGTATGAAGAAGCCTCTTTGATTGGATACTAGGGGAAAAAAATACGCCCTGGAGGAAAAACATTGCAAGAAAGAACAGCACTTTTTTTCCACACCCTTTCTTAGACTCGGGTCATACATGTTTATATTTCTCAGATGTTTATTCTACAGTAAAACTGAAACAATTACATGATGCTGTTTGTAGATTACCTTCTAATATAGACTTTCAGGTATGAATCAAAATACTAAGGGGAAAATGCTCATTCATTTCATAAATATTAGGATTTTTTAAAACATCCTTCTGTATTAATCTCCGATAAAACACTTCTATTAGCATTTTTATGTGGCTCTC
>JAOTQP010001652.1:46560806-46644802 GCA_026413545.1 Cichladusa arquata
TATTAGCATTTTTATGTGGCTCTCTCCTGTCCTTTTCAAGCCTCAGTTATAAGCTTCTAACCTCCTTTAGATGGTTTAAGAAGGAATAAAAAACTTTGCAAATACATAAACTTGTGCAGTGCTGACTCTACATCTGTACACCAGCTCTTCTCCACGTAACAAAGGGAAATTTCTCAAAATGACCCAGAGAGAGGCTGATTGTGGAGGAAGTACCTCCATCATCTTCAGGGATGAAGTTCCTTCAGGAAGGGGAAAGAGCCACTTCAATGCTCTGGAGAAGAGGTTCTCTCTGTGCTGAGTGGCTTCCCCACCCTCCTGGCACCCAGCATGCATGTGCCTCACCAGGCAGGAATCTCTGTCCTCAGGTGAGGTCCTGCCTTAGGCGGGGCAGGGAGCAGAGGAGGGGGAGCAGTGCCCTGCAAAGGCACCCATCCCTCAGCCCGGGGCTGCCTGGGGGAGGCAGCAGCCAGTGCTGGGAGGAGGGGCCACGAAATGGGAGAGGCAGGAAAACTTCAGAGGGTAAAACTTATGTCGAGAAGGTGTGGGGACACCTGTGGAAAAGACTTGGGCATGGCTCTCCCAGAAATTATTATTACTATTTATTAGCTCAAGAGCAAAGAGCAAAGGCTCTTTTGTGCCTCTTTTCTTATTTCAATGTTAAAGAGCAACAGTAAGACATATTAATCTTTAACAAAAATACTTCCTCCTGTTTTTCCTGGGAACTATGTCATAATAATGGTGGTGGCTGGGTGTCCCCTGAGCAGGTACAAAGAGGGAGGCACAAGTCTTTCCTCACCAACCCTAGGGATGCAGCCAGAATGCCCTTTTGACATAGTGCTTGCCATGCAATGTGCTAAGAAGAAACACTCCACTTTTCTGGACACTGTGTGTTTGCGAGAGTTCACATCATGCCAGATAAGCACAAGAGGAACTGGTATTTCATAGAATCACAGAATGGTTTGGGGATCATTGGTTTGGAAGTGGCCTTAAAGACCATGTAGCAAGCCTCCTGCTATGGGCAGGGAACCTTCCACCAGACTGGGTTACTCAGAGCCCCGTCCAGTCGAGCGTTGAACATCTCCAGGAATGGAGAGCCCACAAATTCTCTGGGCAATATTTTACTTCAAAATGGAACTGTAAAGCCTTTGCAGAGCTTTTACAAAACAGAAGTTGCAGGCTTTTTGTCAGAAGTGGGCTCTAAACAATTTTCACAATGTGAGTGGCACATAGCTCACACCCTCAGAGTCCCCCTGAGGTTCTGCTTCTCTGCACACATCATTGCAGGATTTCTCTGTCAGAGATTTTGTAGTCTTCAACCTGGTGAGGAGAATTTAATTTCTTTAAATACACTGGCAAATTTTATAGTCAGAATAGGTAGGATCCTTAAAGTAAGGTTGGGAAAATCCTTCTTTTGTGTGCAAAATATTATTCTGCCACATACATATATGCTGATATGCATATCCAGCTATGGGATTCATTATTCCATTGAGCCAGGACAGCATGTGAAACATGGTCTATTACTATTCTAACACCACATTAAGCATTAATGTGTTAGCTGGCAGTGATGGAAGTGAATGTAGTTTCTTGAAAGGCTGACTGCTTGGCATTCATACTTCATCAGCAGACAAAGGGTGGTGGGGCTGATACAACAGAGGACGATCCCTTTACTACATTTGGATGTGTGCCATGGAAGGCACCCACATACCAGCAGGGAAGTACCAGTGCTGGCCCTGGGGCAAACTAGAAAGAAAGTGCTCCAGGGAGAGCAGAATCCATCTCACTGCAAATATGTGCAACAGATAGATCTGGTAAGAATATGGCTGAGCATGGGATTATGTGTTTTTCTCTCAAATATCTACATGAATAAAGATGTAATCTGCATTAGAATGGGGAAACATGATAGATAATCAGATTATAATTTTCAAATTAATAATATTCTGATTTCATGCATTGTGCCTTTTACTTTCTGCACTGTATTTTATTTAGGTGGTGTTTAAGACCTCCTGTAATAGACTGGGCATCTCTTTTGTACAGACACAAACTCACAAGATTTCCTGCTTGGGCTCTGGGCCATTTTTTTCTTCTGCATATTTTCTACTACAGTCTCTAGGAAGCACACACATGCAAAAGACACTATTTGGTCTGTAACAGGCATGTAATTGATGAGAGGTATGATGAAAATTCATGAAAATTTAGATCTGAGATAATGCTGGAGTGTATATAGCTACTATCCACAATGAATTTAAAAGCATGAAGGCAAGGATTATCTGGGTTTATTGCAATTGCACTGCTGGCATGTTAATTACATTGCATACATGATGATGTAAATAGTGCATAGCATCAGCAAGCACATAACCTGTGCTAGAAAGTAAATGATGGCATAGAAAGAGCCAGAAACCAGCAGGCAGTTCCTCAATTCACCATGGACATTGTCCTTCCCACACAGTAACAGTCCCTCAAAATTGGCTGAAGTGTAGCTCAACCTTATTATAAAGATATAAAATCTTAATTGGAAGCAAATTTCTGTCTCCTCTTTTATTCTACTGACAAAAATAGCTTTCTAAAAGCTATTTCTAAAAGTCCATTACTCCTTTAACCATAGTCTATAAATGCTTTTAATTACATCACCTTCATGGTATGACATTAATTACAGATATTTAAATGCTGTACATGGTTCAGGTATCATAGAAAACAGTTTCTCTTGAAGTGTTATCACTAAAAGCATCCATGATAGAGCTACAGATTTATGGCAAATAAATGCTAATTTTACTTTTGCTAGGCATTGTAAACATATTGAGATGGATAAAAAAATATATTGGTCAAAGGAAATTTCCTGTACAAAGGAAAGTCTTTTTTCCACTAGGTCTCAAAAAAGCCCAAACCAAACCAAAACAAAAACCAAACCAAACAAACCAAACCAACCAAACAAAAAGCCCAAACACTAAGCCATGGCTCAAAGCCATTTTTCCCTGTTATTCTTTATGGATGGTGCCCCACACACATGACCAGTGCTGGGCAGAAAGATGGAAATACATCTGAACTCTCTTGAACAATGTAAATGTCTTTCCTTCCTTTGTAGATCAGGTTTAAACTGGGTATAATCAGGTTATCTGTGAGAAAATAATTATAAGAACTGTCTGTATATGGCCATTTGGAGGAAGTAAAATAGTAAAGTTGCTTTCCTTACATATTTGTGACAGTAAGACCACTCTTAGTCTAATTAATGATAAGGAAGTATACAATGGGAATAATTTCTCCTAGTCACAACCATCCTAAAACTAAAATAACAAATTATGAAAAATACCAAAATCATCCCTTCCAAGTAATATCCAGTAAGAATATTTTTGAGATTTCCTTTTTGCAATATCTCTTTTGTGAACAGAAAACACTGTTTTTTGTGTTTATAAAATGGGGACAATTCTGATTTAATTTTTCATTCAGAAGTGGTCTTGGAAGCAATTTTCAAGCAGCTGTATTTCTGTAGATTATTCCCTCAGTGTTGTTCATGACATACGGAATTACTAAATGTCACAAATCATCCTGGGACACCACGTGTTGTACAGTGCAGATTCATTTTGCCAAGTCCAGGGTTTTTTTCTTAGCTTTAGGATTTGGGAACAATCCCAAAGGTAATAGGGAAGTTTGAGAACCTTCTCTTAAACATGCCTCTTGGCTGGCTCCCTTTCCTGTTTTCTTGGCCTCTCCAGGGACACATAATCAGTGCTACTCATGCAGTCCTTATGCAGTTGCCCACAGGCCTTCTCCACTTCTTACATTTCAGAATAAAAACAAAATAAAAAATTGAGCAGATTGTTTTGAAAACTAGGCTTTTTCTTTTAATTTACAAAGTCTAGCTGCTTTACAGTGCTGGTTAATGAAGCTGAACGTGACTGCTCCCAGCTCTCCCACACCTGCAATGTGAGGGGTTATAAATCAAATGCAGTACTTTGCCTTGTTTTGCTTCTAACCAGGTCAGCCTCCCCCCAGACAAAATTCCAGAAAGCAAAGAACCAGAACAATTGGTTGCTGCACATAATGTATCTCTATGTACATATATGTAATGATTCTAGTATATCTCTGTGTATCTCATATGTAATGATTCTCTATCATTACATAAAGAATTTAATAATAATAATAATAAAAAGCTGAACTTCTTATTCAGGGATTTCACAACTGGAGATAAATGGAGGTATCTCAGTTTGTCTGCACTTGGATGCTCTTTTCAGCTATTTACATTTTCTTATGATTTTGGTTCAAAAAGGGTTGGCTTTTTTCCATATCCCTCCATTTACTAAACCAAATTCAGGCCAAAAGGCATGAATGAAGTTCAGTACAAGATTTGGATTGATTTATGGTTTATAGTTAAGAGGGATAATGAAAGCTGAATTCCAGCAACAGCTACATATTTACATGAATTTGAATCTAGCAAATGGAGTCTGTCAACTTAAAAATTCACTTCTCTTGAATTTTATGGACTTAAAACTAATTTGTCAATAATCATATTTTAGCTATGAATATGTATGATAAAAGAAGAACCTTCATTCTTTCTGTTTCTGAAGAAGTTTGGATTTCAAAATCACACCTCTGTTGCTTTTACAGCTGAAATAAGCACCCTTTGCCTGGATGTCAGATGATGTCCTCACTCACATCCTGCCTTTCATACCCTCTCCCCATGAATATTGTGCAATACCAGTCTTGAAAAGAATCAGCTTTGCTTTGAATGGAGCAGAAAGCCTCTTGGAAAGTAATATGTGGTCAGGCAGTGAAAGTGTCGTTACATGATGTATGCCAAGGACATGAATCAAAGACATTTAGGCCTTTTGCTAACTTATTAAACACCTCCTAAGCAAGGATTTGGGCTTTGATCTTTCAGCCTTAGAGGCCTTTTAGCACTGTTTAATCTAATTATATCAAACCTCACTGGAGCCAGCCAGAGTCCCCACACACTGATCATCATAAAGTGAAAGCACTGTTTTAATCCCACACTTATTCCTACATGTGGGCAGGTGTGACCGGTGTGCTTGTCACATCCTTCTAAATATCCCAGTGCAGGATCTCCTCACTTCCCAGCTTCTCCTCCTCAGTGCAGGAGTCTTGTCAGCACCATCACTGTGAATGCCATGGTCACAGTTCTGGATATGTAGAAGTGTTACAGAATAAAACTTTATTTAAAAACAAATACATAAAATTTACTAGAGGATGAGAGCCTCAGTCCAATACTGCCAGATGAGCATCCTTCTGATGGCAGCCTGAGCTGAGATCTGCTGAGATACACGGGACAGACACAGGAAACTGTGAACAGGGATTTTGTGTGGTCCCTGCAGAAGGACTCTGTATTCCTTCAGAGCTTCTTTTGTGCTGTCAAACAACTCTGTAAGGAAAGGGATTATCTCCCTGGTGCTGTGTTGCCAAATTATGTTCAGCTCTAACAAGAGAAAGCCATGAGGAGAGAAAGTCTGAGGTGCTGGGGTGCAGGGATGTGTAGAAGGATATCCTACACAGCCTAGGGAGATGGAGCAGGCTCAGGCAAACATTAGCTTTGGTTTGGAAGGGAGTTATTGTTATCCAGTGGAAAGGGCATTAGACATTGTCAGGAGCTGGATTACACATCCTCTGCATTGCTGCCAAGTGCTGCTGCTGGCTTACTGTGTGTTTCCTTGGGTCATCCCTCACACTTCTGTTTCCCATCCCAAAGTCTGACAATCTGATCCGGCTCTTAGGGCTCTGCTGAAGCCCTGACTGCCCTTGCACAGAGCACTCCTGACCCCAGCCTGTGCTTTCACAGCAAACAAGGGTGATTCATGCCCTTCTGAAGGTTTGAATTCACCTGTGGTAGATTTGGACATTTGCAATGCCTTTTCTTTACTGTTTAAAATAAATTTCTATTCCAGGAATAGAAGTGTTTATCAAATAAAGACTGAGAGCAAAACAGAAAAAGTAATAAATTTTCCGTATTTTTTGCTCATGGTGGAATTCACAGCCATCAGAGAAGTGACTACAATAACTAATAGATGTATTTAAATTTATTTTTTTAAAAGGTTTTGAAGCTTTTAAGTAATTTTACTGACACTATGAAGTAAGGAAATCTTCACTGATTCAGGAATTCCTTTAAAGGTCTTAAACAATTAATAAGTTGAACTGAACTGATGAGTCTGTTACTTTGGTAATATTGTTCATGGACACAGAGGAAGCATACCTTATATAAGTAAATAAAAAAATTGTTAGTAGAGTGGAAAATTCAATCTAATTCTGGAGTTGTCATTAGTCTAGGACTAATTGTTGCTGAAATAGGTTGATAATTCTTTTTGACAAAGTCTTAGTTATAGTAATATGGTCCATCTCTCAGGCAACCAGCAGTAGGACAGGAGGACACCATCTAAAGCTGCACCAGGGGAGGTTTAGGTTGAACATTTAGGACTGTTTATGCTAACATACTTACTTTTATTTTTCTTCTTTGGTCTACACTATTCCATTACATCAGAATTTAATATATTTGATGCCTTCCACCAAGGTGAATTACTGTTTCTTTGTTCTGCTTTCCCTAAATACAGTTTAGTGCAGCTCCATACTTTATCATCCCACATCTGTCTTTGTGCCTTCCCCTGTGTCTCTGCTTCTCAGGGCCTCTGCTATTGCATCAGACCTGCTTCTTTCCATCATTGTATTAGAGCTGTCAATTAATATTTTATTCTACAGGAAGCAACTTCGTATCATGGCTACCAGTATAAAACTGAGATTATACCATGCAAATATAAAAAAATAAATTATCTGTAGATACCAGGTTAGTTAGAAAAATTGCTGCAACAGCCAAACTCAGTAAAGGCAGATGAGGGAAACAGCAACCTGACAAGGCTCAGCCCCAAGGCTGTGCAAACTCACTGCAAAAGTGATAGTCTGGGTGTAGGAATGATGTGGGCACATTATGGAGTTACAGGGCTACCGAGGCCCCAAAGCCTTCTGCCCACAGGCAGTAAGGTTATCCATCTCACTGCAAGATGAGCAAGCTGTGCTGCTCATGCACTTCTTTAGGTCAGAAGGCACCTCTGGACAATCTGGTCCAAAATCCAGCTCAAAGCAGGGCCAGCTTAGGTGGTCTTTAAAAGACAGCAATGGCTCTGCTCTTCAGGGCTGCTCTTAACAGTGGCTTTTCTCACCAATTAAAATCCAAGGTGTGATAGTGTTGTGGTTTAACCCCAGCTAAGCACCACACAGTCAGTCACACCCATCTCTCCTTCCCTGGCCAGATGGGGGAAGAAATAGGAAGGATGAAAGTGAGAAAACTTGTGGGTTGATATAAAACCAGTCTAATAATTAATAAAAAGAATTGTAATAATAATTCATAGTAAAACCCCCCAATATTAATAAATAGAGTGCAGCAGGGCAGAGTGGGAGGATAATAAAAAGTAAAACCCAAGAAAGATGAGATAAAACTTGAAACATTCATTGGAGGTGAAACTCCTCATCATCAATCAAATGATGCCCAGCCAGTCCTCAAAGGGCAGTCCCCCACCTACATTATTGCTGAGCACAATGCCATATGGTGCAGAATATCCCTTTGGTCAGCTGTGTCCCCTCCCAGCTTTTTGTGCACTCCCAGCCTGCTCAATGGTGCAGTGGTGCAAGAAGCAGAAAAGGCCTTGGCTCTGTGTCAGCACTGCTCAGCAGGAACTAAAACATCCCTGTGTTATCAGCTCTTCTCAGCACAAATCCAAAAGACAGCCCCATATCAGCTACTGTGAAGAAAATTAACTCTACCCCAGCCAAAAGCAGCAAGAGGTGCCTTAAGGTAAAGAAGCCAGAGTCAATGGGCTTAATTTTCTCTACAAAATAAAATAAACCCCTCAAGCATCCCAAAACTATCACTCTCAAAACAGGTCCTACTGAATAATAATGACTTTAAAATAATCAGTTTCAACTTTAAAAATCAACTTTCTTTGTGTTGTATGTTTGGTCTAACATTATTTTAGTAGAGCAAGATGGAGAAATAAGAGCCTGGGCAAGGCATTGCTGGCACACCTCTCTAACTCAAGTTCCTCCAGCAAGCTTGCCCATCAGTTACAAGGCCATATCTCTGATGGCACTGCACCTACTCCCGTGCAGAGCAGGAATTCCTTGTGACATGGGGAGTTCCCAGAAGCTGAAGTGTGTCTGCCTGGGTGAAATGTGGAGCCCAGCAACCTGGGAGAGAGCAGAGTGGGGGAAGTGAACAAGGAAGAGGATTTTTGTTCCCTGGGGCCCTTGGTGAGCTGGGAAGAAATCCATCAGTGAAAGGTGCTCTATGTCCAGGATCACCAAAAGCAGCTGTATTTATGTGCTTATCTTAGAAGTACATGTTTTTAAGGTATTTGCTCAATGTGTCAATCTACTCAGATGGAAATAATCAGCAGGGGGAGTGGTGTTTTATTTTAAAAGTCTCCTTGGTTATATTTCATGGGGATTTATATGCTTAAATAAGTCATAGAGGGGTTACTTGAGTGAACCAGCAGTGGCTGGTGCCAGAGCTGAGAAAGAGCAGAGACATCCTGCAACCCTGCACACTGGGCTGACACCAGGCCAGTGTGCCCTTCTCACTGTCCCAAGGAGACTACTCTGTATTTCGAAAAGGAATGTGAGTTCAATGTGGCAAAAGTAAGATAAAGTTCAAAGGCTGTGAGCTGCAGTGGAGCAAATACGGAAATAAGAAATATATAAGAGAGGGTGCCAAGAGCACGGAGCCAGGCTTTTATCAGTGCTGCCAAGCAGAGGACAAGAGGCAATGGGCAGAAACTGATGCACAGGAAGTTCTGCCTGAATATGAGGAAGAATTTCTTTACTGTGGGGGTGACCAAGCACTGGAACAGATTGCCCAGAGAGGCTGTGGAGTCTCCTTCACTGGAGATATTCAAGAACCATCTGGACACAATCCTGTGCCCTGTGCTCTGGGATGATCCTGGCTGAGCAGGGAGGCTGGACCAGATAACCCCCTGTGGTCTCTTCCAACTTGACCCATTCTGTCATTCTGTGAAATTAATTTCCAAGCAGTGATAGCAATTGATCATGGAAAGGACTTAGGTGCCATGAGCTCTCTATGTCTCAGTTCTAAATAAAATTCTCTGCTAAAAAACATAGAATGATTTGGAAAAGAAATCATTCAGGCAAGGCTTTGACCCATCTTGTTTACAATGTAAAATGAACACTTTCCTGATAAACAATCTATAAATTGATCTACACATTTCCCTCTAGTGGCAAAGTGACATAGTCACTGTTTGATCTCGGGTTGGTAATTAATCTGATGATGTTTTGACTTGTGGCAGTTTTTCTTGTAATGTATACCCATAACTTAAAAGACCATGTTCTGCATTACTGTTTGTAGTATTCCAGGAAGTGAAACTACTGCTTTTCTCATTCCTTTTTTGTTGTTGTTTTTTTGTTTTGTTTTGTTTGTTTTTTTGGGTTTTTTTAGGTAAAACATCTTCACCTAAAACTTATTCACTTATTGTCCCTAATGATCTCCTTGAATTTTCCTATTTCAGATTTCCTATAAGAAAAACAGTAATGAATAAATGTTAGCTATCAGCTCTATGAATCTCAGCCTAAATCAAGTATGTAGACAAAGTCCTGATTGATTGGTAATGCTGACATTTTTCATAATCCCAAATAAATCTAATCTTTCTTCTTAACAAAATTCTTTGTTGTTGCATCCTTAAATGACCTGTTAGTAAACAACTGTATGTTTGCCTATATAAACAAGTTTTTAGTAAGTAAGGTATTAGCCATAGACATTTATCAGCTTGCTCCTTAGCCAGTTTATTCTGTTGTCCAGTACCCTGCACTAGACATGACTGACCAAAATGTTGATAAATAGATCAGAAAACTGGTCCCTGTGTTCCACCATGCAGTCATGTCCTGCCTTTAAGAATCTGAGATTTTTGTTGAAAAGTATGTTGATATTCTAATATTTTCCCCCAAAGCCTTATCATTCCAACATATTTTTTTCCTGAGGCAAATAGCTACATCTTCTAAATACTTTTACTTAGTTTTGACTGGGCCAGAATATGACTAAGTGATTAGGGTTACTTGTGATTGTACCACTGGACTGTGTGGATATGGGCTGAACAAGTGTGGACTGAATTGAAGGGAAGCAAGAGTGTGTAATGAGATTCAAACTAGGAGAACCATGAGTTCATTTGACTGGTTTGGATCAAGACAGAGGGGGGCCAGTTGATGGATGTTGATGGAGGGGAATATAGAAAGATGCAGCTGGGCAATGTTCCCTCAGTGGGAGGGAGCTATGAGCCTCCTCTTTTCCAGGCTTGGGTCCAGATTTGTAAAAACTGTTTTGCTTCATTCCCACCATTTCTTCTACACATATTTCTGAAAGCCTTTCCTTTATAGTTGGAAGTGATGATATATATCACACATTTGACTTGCAAAGTAATTATCCCCTTCTTTATGCCTGCCTTGCAGGGCTCCTCCAAGAACAAGCTCAGCCATATCTGCTGATGATCTATTTGAGGAAAACCTTTCCCAGTCCCACCCTTCTGGATGTTGATAGGGCAGCAAATTAAAAATTCAAAGCCTCTGGCATAGGGGTGGCTGTTTCAGGTACGGCAGAAACTGAAGACACCTCCTCCTATCTTTCTTTGATGTTAATCAGTTATCAAGACACTGGCAGGTTCCAGCACTCTGTCTAAACCAATGATGTCATTTCTACAAGCAGGCTTGGAGCCCTTGGCAAACCAGCCCTGTTTGTTTCTGCAGTCCTTAAGAGCTCTGTTATTGCTATTCCTGATTGAAATTCAAGGCCTTTGGAAATTCACTTGATATTAGATCCAAACTCAGAACCCTGAAGCTCTCCTTTCCTGGACACCTATTGGGGCAGTACCTGAGCATACTTCCTGTGCTTGCCTAAACAACACAGGCAGCAGTGACCAGGAACATTTTTTGGAGGGTCACCTTGTCCTTGCTAAGCCATAAAATCTCTGTAAGAGATTATACAACAAAATGTGACTGTAGTTGAAATACCAAGAACAGGCATGATTAGGAGGTCAAGAATCTCTCACTTTTCTCCCTTTTCTTCTCTCACAAAATGTTCATACATTACACAGAAGTCCTAAAGCCACATCTACTCTCAGAGCTTCTGACTTCGTGCCTTGTCCAACTTTTTTCAGGCATATGATTTTATGAATGAACACTTATTAATCAATTCATCATCTCTATTGCACAGTACCTTACCATGACCAGAGACACTGAAATGAAGAAAACCATGTCTAATTCATACTTGCTCAGAGACCCCACCTGCTCTTCAGTGACTCCCTCTATGCAGCTTTTTTTCATATGAGCTATCAGTTTTACACTCAAGGTAGTGGGAGAGTTCTAGCATTCCTCTCTCAGGGCACAGTCACAGGAATTCCAAGGGTGCTCACTGCTCAGAAATGATAAGCATGGTAGAGGCTTACACACAAGACCAAGATGGAAATGTTGGAAAAATGTTTCCACAAGTAAATGGAAAACTCAGCATAGCTATAAATAGGCAAAGCTATTATTTAAGCTTCCACATATAGGAATTTGGTGCTTTAAGGAGGATCTTTGGTATGAAAATTCTCTAGAGGCAATAACTATAGTGACCCCAAATAATCTAATTTGTGTTTGCCGAGTGACAAAAGCCAGTAGTTTGCTGTTTAAAGGGTGTTGGAAAGGACTCCAAAAAAGAACAAAACATCCTTTAAAATCTAATAAAAATAAGGAGATAAGTAATGTCAGATTATCAAAGACAGTATGGGCAACCCCATCTCTGCGGGGAGAGGATGTTTTTCACAGTAGTCACTACTGAACCTAGCAGTAAAATCTGGTGATGTAAGACTGAAGCTAGAAAAATTGCTATTGGAAATGAGGTACAAAATTTTAATTGTGAAGTTAATTAAAAGATGGAGCATCTCACTGTGGACTGGGGCGGATTCTTCACCACCTGAAGTCTTATATCAAGACTGAACATCTTGGAAACAATTTCATTATTTCCTCTTGAGATTACTGGACCTTATAGAGGAATCACTTGCAAAAACTCCATGTTCTGTATTTTGTCAGAGGTGTCAACATGGTCCCTTTTGACTTTAACACCTGTGAGAAAAATCAGAGCCATTTTCCTTCTCTGTAATAAGAAGGCATTCCATGACATGTCAGAGACTATGAATGGAGAAATGTGAAAAACTTAACCCAGGAAGAAGCATATGACTTACTTACGAAAGGAAATGTCAGTCTTACCATTGCTGTCACTCTGTCACTGGAGCACACAAGATCAAGTGCTGTGTTTATACAGCATCTAGCTCAGAAGGAAGCCAGTCTCTAAGAAGGTAGGTACTCTGATAGAAAACTGAAAGTCTGAACAGAGGAAAACATGCTCCTTGGGATTACTGCTGAAGTACATCTGCAGAGGATGTTCTTGAGGCCTCCAATCTCCAGGCTGGCAGGAAAGGGCAGGCTGGGTGGAGTTTCTCAAATGTATGGGGACAATTAACGTGTGTAACACCGACTGACTGCTGACTTTTACCATCAAATTATATATAGCTGGCTGATACTTTCATTGTCTGCCATTTTAAAGACAATTGGAAGTTTATTCATTTCTGCAGAAATAGGATTTGGCTCTTCAAATGGAAACCTAAGTTTGATCCTGTTTTCTCTGCCACTCCTTTAAGAGTAAGACTGTGGGTTCAGTAGAAAGATAAAAAAAAATTCAGAATCTGTTCCCATGCTTTAGGTTCAGTTCTGAAACCATTGTGAGAGAAGTAAAAGCTGTACTATTTTCTGGGATGGGACAAAGATTGGGAAAGCAACCTCCTCTAAAACAAACAATGTAATTACAATGGCAGAAGAAGGCAGGTGAATAAAGCAAACTGGATCCACCAAATGAAAACACAATGGTGCTGTAACACTGCCTTCCTCCACTGATCTCACCCAGTCCAGTGTTCACATAAATCAGGCAGGGGTGTGCCTGAGAGGCATTAGCTCACTGAAGACACCTGACCCAGGTCAGAGACTGTGTGATAAACTGGAGTGTGACTCCAGGCACTCGCCTTCGGATTGAGCAGCAACCTGCACAGATATGCCCTGCTGGAATGCATCCAGATGATCTGGTTCATCAGGTCAAAATGATCCCAGCTTCCCAATCCACCCTGTGTTCCACCTGGCTAATCCATAAGCAAGGCTTGCCATTCCTGCAGGCTCCTGGTGGCATGGGGCTGAGGTAAGCTGAGCTGTTGGGCAGCTCTCTCACAGGCACACACTCCACACGAGGCAGCAAAGTACACACACGTGGCATTTTCAGAAAACCTGCTCCCTAAGTCAACAGGAGAATCCCCACTGATGTCAGCAGATGCAGGTGGAGGTCACTGCTCTGTGCTTTTATGCTCATTCACCCATCCTGGTAGGTGGCAGAGCAGGACACCCCTGCACATACACATTGATTGGTGTGACACTGTGTGGGACAGTGACACAGAGATCAGTGCCAGACCCCAGCTTCAGCAGGTCTCAGGTCACCCCCAAAAAAAGGTGTGGGACAAACCAGTGTGCAATCTTCACAGCTTGGTACTGAGGGAAAATGACCTCCTAAAAGGTGCTAACAGCCTGACCACACTGCCCCGATGGGAGGAGACTCTTCCTGGGAGATTCCCAAGGGAGAAATGCCTCAGGAGAAGCTCAGGACATGACCACTTAGAAAAATAAGATGAAGATCCGTTTGTCTTCCTTCATATGATGGAAGTTCACTTTTACCAATAATTGAAATCCATTTTCATACATTTTCTAAATAAACACACAGTGAGTGGAGCCTTTTCCTTGTGAGCATCCCCTTACATTTCCTCTGCAGCCAGTCAATCCACAACCTTTAAATAAAAACACTGATAGGGCAGTTGCAATCAGCAGTGCCTTTACACGTGTTTTCTCACTGAGCAGACAAAAGCCTCCTTGCTAGAGCTAGCTCGGGCTGTTTAGGATGGAAGTGGTTGTTGGGATAAGTACATTATAGAGCTCTGCCTTGCATTAGTCTCCAGGCAGGTCATGCTTTCCTGTCCCTCCTCCCCTCACCTTTCTCACGCCCTGGGGAAGCCTCTCTGCCTGCCTACTCTGCTCTCACACCTGACCCAAATCCTCACCTCCATCCTTGACACGATGCCATGTCCCACACCCAGTGCATATGTCCTTCCTTCCCCTTACACAACCGTGAGGGAGGAGCTGTGGTTTGGCTGCAGACATCCCATCATGGAAGTGTCTCTGCAAAGCAAGCTTAGCTTGAGATGAAAGCTGTGGCAAATCTCAGGTGAAATCTGCTCTTCACAGGTGGTGGTCCCTTGTGGTCACCTCTGAAAAGGCAGCCCTGTGTTTCTGAGGAACACCCACCATATTTGTGTAAAGAAGATCTGGCTGGTCTTACCCACACTGAGCTCAGGGAACTGGTGGCTCTCCCAGCCAGGCTTTCTGATGCAGCCTCAGACTGTGATGAGCTGTGAAATCCAGTCCTGGAGGGGCTCTGAATGAGAAAAATCATATGCTTAGAAACCTTCCAGACTCCACAAAAATAAGAGCAGTCACTTAAGTTACTGGCATAGATTAACTGTGCTGATGGTCCCTGGAAATGCCTGCATGTCCATCTTGTCACTGGAGAATACTCAAAGCAATTTCACCTGAAATCTCCCTGAGACTAAAGAGGAAAAATAAGGACAGTGGGAGGTGGATTGGCAGGTGGATGGGATGTAAGCAAGTTATCATAACTGTATGACACTGGAGCATGAGAAAGCACCTTTTAAATGCAATATTACAAAGAAATTTCAGCAGGATATGTAATGCATGCCAGCCAGCATTGCCCCAAAAGCTGTCATTGCAGCACCTGGTACTGGCTGCCTGGCAAGGAGCACTGTGAGATTTTCAGTTTCTCCAATAATTAAGAGCTTGCTCCTGCCAGCTGCTGAGCATGCCCATCTTGTGTCCCTTCCAGCTGAAGGTAAGGACAGTCATATCTGCATGACAAGAAGCTTTGGCAGGATGACAGGCTTTGAGGGCCAAAAGTTCATCAATAAAATCACATTAAATATTTACATGATAAAAAAAATAAAATCTGAAACTAAAATTAAAAATCAACACCTCTGTCTACCAATACACAAAACTCTTAATTTTCTTGCCTTTCTCTTGATCTGGGTTTTAAAAACATGCTGAATTGTGGGAAGCTGTTCCAGACCTGCATAATGAAAATGCAGCCTGTGGAACTGATGAATTGCAACTTGGCTGTTAAATACAGGACATCCAACCTTTGCTGCTGCCACAAACAAACTTCTTGGCAAAACTTGGAGAAAACCAGAAGATGTTATATATGAGTAGAAAGATGTATCTTTATTAAAGAGAGATACAGAGATAAGCTTATCTCTATGTCATACATGTTCTTGTCAAGAACAGTCTGGAGAATTTGAGACAACCAATGGATTCCTAATTTTGCAATTATGTCAAATTTCAGAATACAGAAATAGTAATGGGATGATAAGATCATGTTATGGTCATCTACTGTACAGAGCATTCTGTGGTATTCAAATAAATATATACATTTTATAATCCCTGAGAACACAGTTGATTTGGAGAGTTGAACAATTTAAGGTTTTGTTAATAGCTCAGAATGTTTTTTATGCTGCAATTGAGCAAGGAGCTTTTAAGTCATTCAAAGCAGACACAAATTTGAGATAAGCAGGTTTTTTAACACTCTTGCTAATTCTTCCATTAATTCATTGACTGAGGAATATCATTGGCAGTGCTATGGTGAACATCAGTCAAAATCCTGGAAGACCTTGATTTCACAGGTGATATCTGAATCATTGACCAGACATGATGGCGTGTGACTGCAGAGACTGACAATGGGAGGAAACTGAAATACACAAACTTACAAAGCAGGAAGCTGATAGAGCAGGGAAGATAAAAGGGATATTGAATAATGTAGCAAAACAGACTGGAGAAGTAGAGTCATTCAGGCTGAAAACTTTGTGAGTTTGATGCTATGACATTAAAGGAGATAGTACTGGGACTGGAGGGGAACCAGCTGCTTTTACTGCTTCAAAGTGATGTTTAAATTAAGATTAATGGAGAAATAAGTTTCAATTCTAAACAGAATGCAAAGGGAATTTTATTGAACAGGTCAGAAACACTGGGGACAAAGGAACTGATGAGAGCACTTCTAAACATTGCTATCCCTCCACATTTTAGACAGTAATGGATGGTTGGATGGATGACAATTGAGAGCACAGTTTAGTACAAGGGAGACACATCAAAGCTACTACTAAAGAAAGTGGAAATGGATTAGCCACTGTCTGAGGAAATCAGATATCAGAGCTAGCAGTCAAGCCATGGAGTGGGGTCTACAGGGAACAGAGAAAAAAGGAAGACCATAAAGATTTGTGCTAATGAAGATTTGTCTGTCTTGGAAAGATATCAACCAGCACTCTAAGAAAAAGATGAGTTATGGATCATCTCAGAGGCCCTAAGTGTCTCCTAGATAAGTAATATTAGGAGGAGACCTGTCCAGTATGCCTTAGACAAGTCTCTGTGAATTGCACTGGAAAATGGAGCTGTGTTAAACTGGTGGTTTACATGTGTTCTCATGAGGTTCACACTTGACTGTGCATTGATGATACACTGGCTGCTTAATCGATATCTGGTTGAAATATATGGCAACTGTAACTTAGGACATGAAAAAACCCAATTTTTAATTTTTGCTCAGTACTGCTACACTGCTAATGTCCAAAGCTACCGTTGTGACAGAGACACATTTCAGCTTTTTCTTACCCTATCACAGCAGTGACCTCACTCAGCTTTCCTTCCTTCTCTCCTCTCAATGACTCTCCTGTTTCTCCTGTTCCACACCAGCCAAATTTTTCTCTGGCACTTGTTTCTCATTTACTGTAGCCACTGGTTTCCTTCACTGCCTTTACATAAATTTTATTGCGATGAAAAAGCAAGAACCACCAAGTGGACTTCAAGTTATATGGAGAGGAGGAACAGACACAAGTGGGGACCAGACACAAGGACCCGTATCTTCACACATGTTTTGTGGAAAATACAAGTCACTTTACTTCATGGAGCAGCCAAGCTTCCCTCCTAGGAATCTACAGCAGGAATTACTCTCAGAGAAAAAGAGAGAGAAATGTTTTGTATTCCATATTGGCATGAAGTTAGCTAGTAATTAGTTGGAGTGAGCTAACCAAAACATCAAAAGAAGCTGTGTAGAGCACTCAGCTTTCAGGACAAGAACCTTGCAGAGTGATTGCACTGTGCCTAGTGCTTATGAGTCCAGGAAACTATCCATCTAACCAAAACACAATATTTCATCAGGCAGGCTACAGGAACTAGACAGATTTGGAATTATTGACATTTAGAAACTCATTTTCAGAGACAGGCATCAGCCAACAAATGGGAAATATCTAAGCCAAAGAGACTACTGTAATGTGCAAAATAAATAATGCACACACTGAATTATTTATTAATTAATTAATGTTGTCATAAACAAACTTTTAGTGCCTAGCCTTTCAAAAAGTGTAAACTCATCTAAGTAAAACACAACTCAAGCTAAAAGGAAGGGGAAATTATTCTGGATATTGAAAGCAGTGAAGTAAAAAATCTTAAAGAATATTTTTGTTAAACTTCCTACCTTGGGGTTCACAGAGACTGGAGCTACCAAAATACTGATGAAAAAGATGGTGTCTCTAGTGTAGTGATTCATCAAAACACTTCACAAAGTTCTTAACATATATTGTTAGGAATACAAATTCCTCAATGTCATTCCAAACTAGTTATTCTAATATCCACTCATCTTTAATTGCCAGTGACTTCACTCAGGACTTGTTAACAGTTCCTGTCCCAAAGAGTAGCAGTGGCACAAATATTTGTTAATGCAAAGCTTTCTTCCTTTAAACACATCATTATTAAAACAAGTTTCTATAAAGTGTACAGTTTTCTTACCTCGGAGTTGCTTACAGAGAGTTAAGCTCTTTATCTCCTTGTCTGCTAAACTCATATGATTCAAATGATTCCCAACCCAGTCTCAAAGAGAAATATCCTTCAGCTTGATTTTTGGAATCATGGTTTTTGGCTGAAAACGCTTTAGGGAACTCCATTCTATTGCAAACTCACACAGTAATGCAGGCAGAACATGAAAAGCCCTGAAGTGAAGTAGACCCAACCATTCCTTGACCCCATTAAAAGTAAGCTTCACACATGAAGACTTAGCTGTTCTGGCAGTTTCCTTGGCTGCTTCCTAACATATTTTCTGAGGAATAGCATCTGGTGGAAAATAGTTTCTTCCTCCCACAAAACTACAAGGCTTTGAAATCTTTCCTATCCTGGGTTGGACAAAACCCAAGACTTTTTGAAGCAGTTTGCAAAAACCAAGAGATGCCTCACCAGCCAAGAGCCTGGTCTGAGGTGTTCAGCAATGATTGTCCTTGTCCCTGGGCTAGCAAGCCAGTTGTTCCACCTGCCCCGAGGTGAGAACCATTAACAAAGAAAAGAAACAATTATGTCTGCAAAATGAGCAATTTTCTATAGCAAGCATAGGAGCTTTCACAGAAACCACCCAAAACACATTCCTTATCACTACCCAGCAGAGAAAACACTTGGGAAGGAAAACAGTGAGTGCTGTTCCCTTGGGCTTTTGTCTCATTCCAGAGGAGGGCTCTAATCCCAAGCAAACGGGATGTTATGACCAAATAGCCTGTTCTGTCCTTACAAGCACTGCTCTTTCTGTCCCTTAAAATAAAAATGAAGAAAAAGAAAGGGGGAAGTTTCAGGGAAGTTTCAGGGAAGGGAAGGGAAGTTTCAAGGAAGGGAAGGGAAGGGAATGGAGAAAAAAGAAAAGAAAAGAAAAGAATTTTTTGATACATGCACATCCTAGTGAAAGTTTCTCAAGCCTGACCAGAGCAGGCAATATCTGCATTTGGCTGCAAAATTCATGACCAATTCTATTTGATAACTGCTATGCAGTGGTAGCTTAAACCACCGCCGCTCTCTCCGGACTGCTCCGTGTTTGTTTTTCCATATCCCCTGGTAAATTTGCACAAGGGTTCAAGGTCTGCTGCCGTGCGTGCAGTCTTTGCCAGCCTTGTTTGTTACGTGTCAGGAAGCTGCAGGGTGAGCTCTGCAGCCCCATTTCGGTCCCATTCCAGCCCCATTTCAGCCCCCTGCCCCCCGGACCGGGACGCGCCGGAGCGGGATGCGGGATGCGGGATGCGGGATGCGGGATGCGGGATGCGGGATGCGGGATGCGGGATGCGGGATGCGGGATGCTGCCAAGGCACTGCCAATCTCCTGGAGCAGTGCGGAGCTGCTGGGGCTGCCTGACCCTCTGGGACAGTTTTGTCGCTTGGCCCCCAGCACACAGCTCTGGGCGGATATGATTTCTTGGCTTTGCCCCCAGCACACCCTTCCTGCCAATTTCTCCGCATTTGCATTCTGCTGGCGCTCCCGATAGAAAAGGCGCTGCTCCGCCAGCGCCAGCCACACCTGCTGGCGGGTCACAGTGGCCCAATTCACAGCGCAAACCTTCCGAAGCTCCAGCCTCCCCTTCTGCACCTTCTACAGCCGCCCTCGGGAGCCCTGGGTGGTGATCTCTCCCAGGATAAGCCCCTGTTTCCTTTGCCCCTCTCCCAGTGGCACATGGCACAAGCCAGCATGTCTACAAGAAAAACCTCCAGGAGAATAATTTTGAAGTCTGTGTTAGTTACTGTTCTAAATGTAAAGAGAACAGCAAAGGAAAAAAAAATCTACTTAACTTTCAGATCCTTGGCAACAAAAACTTTGTTGAGTCTACAACTAAAATATTAGGGAAAGATCATCAATAAATGAGATTTCTTTGGATGAACAGGAAGCTCTGCAGAAATAAAAAAAAAAGAGACAAAATCAGACAACTAGAGTGAAGTGAAATCCACAGTGGGATCAAATGACTAAATCAAGAAGACATAGCTGAAGAAACGCAATATTTTAGTCTTGATTTTCATTAGTAGATACAACCAAGTATGCATGGAAAGTAATCCAAACCCATTGTGCACCAGCTGCTCTGAGCGAGTGCAGTAAGGACAGCTCAGGCACTGGTACAAGCTGTACACAGCCCTAGGGCACAGTCTATCCACCAGTCACTTCTGGCTGCACTTCTTCACACCACAAATTATATGTGCTCTTGCTTTTCCCCATCTCTTTCTTGGTTTTCTGTCTCCTTTCCCTTAAATTCTCAGTCTGTAACTTAAAAAAAGGATTACATCACTTAGTACAATGTAATTAACCTACACGGGGGAAATTTAATTTACTAGGAGGAAATCCTGGTTCTGCTCTAATGCTTCCTCCATGTCCTGGATATTAGGCTCAAAAAGATCAGAGGGAGAGAGTACCTGTTTCATCATCAGTCTGTTTTTCCTTAAAATGTCTGGGCATCAAATGCATGCATTTACTTTCCTAATCATTCATAGCCTTACTGACTGGCATCTAATGACGTCAAAAATCAACTTTTAGCACATGACATATGCAGTTCTTCCAGTTCTTCTTCAGGAGGTTTTCCCCAATGGCCTACACCAATTCCAGTAGTGCTGCCCTGCTTCATTACCCTACCTTTTCCTGTACAAGCTTTCTTCCCTCAGTGCTACTCACATTTCAAAGCACACGGATGCTACAGGTGAGGTATTCAGCTCAGCCTCACCTCCTTTACCTCCTGCAGGGTTTCACCTTGCTGAAGAGGCTCAGGTGAGGCAAGGATGCAGTGGGGATAGGAACTGAGGGAGCAGTTTCTCAGCATCTTTTGCAGAAATGTGTTGCCTTGGGGTGCAGCTTGCAGCTGGCCAGCAGTGCTGCTTCAGTGACCCATGGAGACTTGGAATGTACCTATCTATCACACCAGTGATGGGAGTGCAAGTAGATCCCCTGTGCTGGCTTATCTATGGGCAGCAATGCAGAGAGCTCTGCTCCAGCTGCAGAGTTGTCCAGAAACAGGTGTTTAGCCTGTGGGAAGCCAAGACATGAGGTTATGTTAGGCCATGGTTCCTTTGCCAATTCCATGAATGGCCAAAGAAATTTTATTGGTGTCACCCTCTCCCTGGACTCAGCATGGTTTTTTTTAGAGAGGCAGCACAGAATCTCACCACACTTGCTCTCAGGCAAAGTGATCTCAGCTCTATCTGTCTGCCTTTCCAGAGGTGTTTCCTGCTTCACCTCACCTCGCGTGTTTTGTTCTGCACAGCCTATGACAGGATGTATCCTATCACCTACTCAGTCTGTCATGCTGTGCTCCAAGGTGCTGTCCTCCAGGATGAACACAGGAGAGCAGTCTGGGAAACCAGCCTGTTTCAATCAGTACCAGTTATATCCCAGTGGCACCCAGTGGCTCTCACGTTGATGCTCTTCTCAAGGCCCCCTCTGGTTAAGAGTTACTCCTCTCTGGATCTGCCACCCATGCTCACACTGAAGACAAAGTTAGGGAATTTTGGAGGGCATTGCTCAATAAATTGGGCTCATGCCATGCCTTGCTCCAGCCCTGCCCTGTTCACACATCCCTGGCCAGTCACAGTGGCCCCACACCAGGCAAGGGGTGTTTGCTGTCCAGGGGTGCCCCGCCTAGCCTCTCATTGCTTGCTGGTGCTGCACATATTTCTCTTCTTGCATGGAAAAAAGGATTAGTTTTGGTGTCCTTGAGTGTTTTTTTTATAGAAATACATTAATTTGAACAAAGGAAGTTAATCACCTTTTGCTAAAAATAGTGATGACTGCAGTGCAGAAATATAGATCTGTGGTGATTCAATGTTAGGGCCCACTCTGGGAAGAACAGCTAAATATTCCAGCTTTCTAAAGGTTAAGATACATCTCATCGTGATCTATTTAGAGAAAATAGTTCAGGCATCCAATACACAGCCAAAAGTGAAAGGCACTTCTTAAAGTCTGGGGTAGCAAGCAGACTGCTGGCTATCCCTATGTCCTAGCACTACTCACAGTCCCCCCAGCCCAGCAATGACTTTCAACATTTTCTGCCTCTACAGTTGAGCTTCTTTGTCCTGGCTCAGTGCCACCATGCTCTGCACTTTGAAGAGTTTTGCCCAGGAAAGGCAGGGCTATTTCAGGGTTAGAGTGTCTGAGTGGGGCTAAGGACTCTCCAGCACCCCTCTCCCTTCTGCCTCTGCTTTTGCAGAGCATGGTGAGCCCAACAGAAACAGTTAAACTCATAATGTTTCCACCACTGTGCTTATAAAGAGAGAAAAAATGGGACATCCTCTTCAAGGCCCTTGAAAAATCTGCAGATGGAAAGTTCTATAAAAGAGCAGAGAAATGCAATAATGCTTTCTAACTAACTGTTTGGTAACACAGATGTAAAATTGCTGGATTCTAATTTGAAGTGACAAGATGAAAACACAATTTTTTTCTAGGTAAGATTTTTCTTTTAATTGTCAAATTACAATATGAAGTATTAAATTTCATAATATTGAAATATTATGAGCATAATAAGCTGCAATATGATACAAACATCTTACTCATGTTAACTTTAACAAAAAATCTGCATTTTTAGATCTTTTTCTCTGCTTTTATCTACAAACTGAGCAGTGACCTGGCAGCTGTGCCATGTGTCAGCGATGTGAAACAGGCTCTGCCCCTCACACCTGACTTGGAAGAAATTTATGAGGTCAAGTATTGCCTGCCTCTGGGAGTCTGACATCCAAGACATTCTGAGGCCCCAGAATCAGATAGAAGAGCAGGTGTAAATTAGGGGGAAAAGCAAGGAAAAAAAAAGATTTTCCAGCTGTCTTGTGTGTTTTCTGTAGAAAAAGCACACAGAAGTTGCTCTGCCAACAGTCAGGCACATGCCTTGTGCAAGGTTGAGTGGGCCTTGTGGGTTGCTGTCACCAAGTATGGACAGAAATTTGTATTGTGTATAGAAGATGGGCTGCCCAGAGATTTTCTTGAGGGCTTGTTCTGCAAGCCATGTCACAAGTGCTCTCTTTCTGTGTCCAGATGACCACAATATGAAGAAACTACTGCTCTTCTTAGTTAGAGGCTCAAGAGGGTTGTAAAGGTCACAACAATATAATGTGAGTCCTAAATAATCTTGTCATGTTTCAGAGTAGCTGTTTGTGACAGAATACTGTGATAAAATCAGTATATTTGCTGTGGTGTGGTGCAGACTGGGTAAGCGTGATGTATTCATTGGTCTTTAGCCTTCAGAGGCAGTTTTGGCAGAGACAGCACCATTTAGCATCTTTAGAAATAACACCACTTTTGCCTTTTTAAACTCAGGTCTTTCTGACTTGTGTGATTGCTGCTCAGTTGGGGACTGAAATAGACACAGCCACAAGAAGGTGTCTTTGGTGGGTAGGCCAGCTAAAGCAACCAGGGTAAGCAGTGTGGAATGCATGGGATGCCTAACCTTCCTTCAGTTCCGATGCTGCAGCTTCCTGCCTGGACAAATGAATACAAGCTGAGCCCAGAAGGGTATCAGATGTGTTAGCTCTGATTAAAACTATTACCTCTCACTGTAAATGCTGCCTCTCTAGATAAGGCATGGGCACAGCAACTGGCAATGGGACAGTGCCCTTAGAAGTGCCTGCAAAGACTTCCCTGAGTGAGAGATTTATCTCAGGTCTCTTGAGAGAGGGATGAACCTGTTTCTCTGATTTAAAGTAAAACCGACAGTTATCCATTATTCCATCTAGCAAATAATAAGGAATATGGATCCAAACTTGAAGCAGAGGCATTACATTTTGCTCTTCAAAACCAAATGGTGCCTTTCCATAACTGTATCAACAGCCATAACAATGTCTGTAGCCAAGGCTTGAATAATTTGTTAGCAATAATTAATGGAAACACATTGCAGAACTATCAAAATCCAGAATTGCTACTTTAAATTGAACCCCTTTTGAATTTTCTGGGGTGGTACCTTTCTTAATCTCTTGTTCCAAGTGAAAGGTGAAAAGTCTTTTTTTAAACTTCACTTTATTACTAAAAATAAAACTAGCACAGATGAACTTTGAAGTATATGTAATTGAGTCTCATGTGATCAGAGGATCCAGTGTTGACAGAGACTCTCTTACTTTACATAAGTTAAATGATGATGTTCTCAGCCAGTGCTCGTGGAGAGCAGGTCATTGTTTGCAAACAGAATAAATCTGCTTTTGATTTGTAACATTGGTAGGTCACCTCGAAGAAACAGACAGAGCTAATTTTAGGTTCATATTTGTAATATATCAGTTTAGATCTGTCAGCACATTACAGTAAAATTTAATGTTAAGGATTTCACTGAATTTTATGACAAATCCTAATACAGAAGCTAGAAACCTTAGGTTTCTAAGGTGGAAACCATGTCTAGCTTTAATATTATGTGCTATTTAAAGACTTTAAAAAACATTTTCCAGAGCTGCACTGGCCTAAGATATTTCCTGGGAGCGAACCTGCAGCTCTTTGCTTGCAGCACACACTGGAACTGTGTTTCTTCTTGGGGGACAAGTTGGCACCTTTTTGTTTCATAGTGGTTGTATTTTGCTGAATGCAAATAAATAAATAAATCATGTTTGTGTGACAAGGGTGGCCCCTTGGTCCGGAGTGCAGCCCATGCTCTCCATGACCAGTCAGGAACCTGTCTCCCAATCCGCTGTTCCTGCAGGGCCAGCACAGCTGGAACAGTGGAAGGTGCCCAGCAGTGCTGCCCTGCATGCTCTCCTGTCACAGCACAGTGCTGCAGGGCCTGCCCCCAGCCCCCACTGCAAGCACACCAGCATGTCCAGCCTGCCAAACCCAGCCCCAGCCAGCAGGTGAGAGCAGCACAGCTGCTGTTTTCCACACATCCCAATGGACCAAAGAGGTTTTCTAGTACCATTGCAGAAGTGGTATTTTGCTCCTCCGTCTCCATTGCCATAAAAGGAGGAGAAGAGCACTTTTCTACTCCCCAGAAAAACTGCGGCTAAAAACAAATGGAGGATTTTGAGTCACTCAGCAACAACGATGGGTATCAGATAGCATAAAGCAGAGATCACTCTGCTTGTCTTCTGCATTCTCTGTCAATTGATTCATTGCTTACAGACCTTTTCATACTTGTTTCATGAACTAAGGCTTCCACGATCCTAGCAATTACAGTACATACAAAGTTTTCATCAAAACCTTTTCAAACCAAAAATTATTTATAATAACTAGAAACTTTTTTCTTCTCCAAGTCATCTGAAGATAATTTCTTGGACATATCTCATGGCTTCCGCTTTCTTTCGGAGTTGTTGGCATGGAAGCTCCTTTAAACACAAACTGTATGAAACAACATTACCATCTAGTGGAGAATATGATCCAGCACTGATGTGAATTCCTTAATGCATAAATATACACTGTGTGACTGTTGAACAAATGCTGAATTAGGAAGCCAACTAAGTATTCATTTTGAAAATCAATGCTTGAAGTTATCTGACTGGTTTAGAGGAGGAGTAAAGAGTCTTTGAGTCATACTGTCGATCAGTAATATTAGAAATGCAGGAAATCAGTGTAAATATCTCTAGATTAGTTTTAATTCCCTAAGATTTTCAGAAGAAAACTTTGATATTCATTCTGACAAAGCAGCTACATCTATCTGGAAAAGAGATTTTAAAAAATGCAACTACTCTCTCTCTAAAAAATTATGTAAAAATTAGACCCTGAATTTAATCAATACAAATCAAACCCAAGCTTTCATCTTCAGGTTGATGTAAATGGAAATCTCGAGGCAGACTCAGCCACAGGGCTTGTTCTGGAAACTTCCTTAGGCCTGACCAGGTGTCCTTTCCCTGTCCATCCCCTTGTGCAGGCAGTTCAGTATCTCTGTGCAGCACTCCCAGTATGCAGGACAGGAGCTGGTGACCACTTGGCCAGTGGCAGAGGACAGGACTGCTGGCCACAGGGCTTCCACTTCCTGCACCTCCACCCTGCCCTTCCTACACTTTCTCTCTGATGCTCAGTTTGTTTATTGGGTTTCTCTTCTGTGTCCCACCAGTTGCTTCCTCTGCACAGGCTTTGGTAAAACAGCCAGTGTTCAGTGGGGCCTCCACAGTAAAGCACAGCTCTAGGAGTGTGCAAGACATGTAACAGCTCTCTAGACTCTGTCTGCTGTCATCTGTGTCCTTCCTGATCCGCCATGCTTCTTCCCTCATTGCCACATTTACTTCAGCATTGTGGCTGAAACTAGTTTGCAGTTCTAGACTTGTCTAGCTTGTCAATCTTCTGTGGCCTAAACTCCTCTGATTTCAGCAAAAGTTCACTCTTAGGAAAACACACCATCCTCTGGGGACACTAACTTTATACAGTGCTCAAATGCCAAAGTAGAAAGCTTGACAGAAAAATCAAGGCCAATGAGTGCTTTTAACTCACCCATGATGAGGGTCACACTTTCACTTGTAGAAGGTTGCCTAGAGCAACACGCACACGTGTGACAAGTCATACGAGGAACTTGGTGCAGCTCCTCCACTTTCCCTGCTGCTCTGCACAGCCCCTGGTATCATTGAGGAAAGCTGCATCTCATGGGAGCTGCTGTCTGGAGGAGATGGAAACACTCTGTGCAGCCACAGTGGTTGCACAACACTGAATAACAGCATTACAGCACCTCCTTTCCTTGGGGTCACAGTAGCAGCTTTGCTTTGGAGATTACAGCCTTAGGTCCTGAACTCCAAGGGTAATAAACACATTAAAAAACAACCCAGCAGCAACAACAGAGCCCCTCTCCCAGAGGCAGTTTGTTATCCGAGGTAGGAATAATCAGGGTGTCACCCTGTTCCTGTTGGTCCTCCCTGGGGATAAATTTGGGTACTTTAATATCAAGCAATAAAAGAAATGTAAAATGAGACAATAAAATATCTGCCAAAAGTTTTGTGAGGTTTCTTTTTAGAATCAAATTTCTTCCCTTCTGATAAGATGCAGAAGGGTAATACTTCATCATTGTTGGTATTTCTTTACTTACATAGACAGAACATGCTAGATCTGAGAGACAGAAAGTTCTTAAAACTTGTAATTAAGATCATTACAATCTGCCCAGGGTAAGACTATATTGAAATCAGCCTGATTTTTGTGATGGGCCTGGGTATGAGACCTGTTTAATTTTTAAACCTTCTCCAGTAACAGCAATGGCTACATACTCAAGCTAATTGCCTGAAGCTTCACAATCCTTTTGCAAAAGATGATTGGAGAGCTGGAAAAAGCTCCTTCATTACAGTCAGAAAATAGGAAAAATGACCAAATGAATTAGGGCAAGAGAATGAGCTTGGGATTTTCTTTGTGGAATACCCAGTGCATCTTTTCACAACTCCATCTAATCTCCAGTGAGACTCATAACTGCTTTTTTTTTTTGCTTCCAAATTAGGCCATTTTGATATCCAGTGAGAAGATTAGCCTGGATGTCCAGGGTATTGGTAAACCAACACAGCTGACGACTCATGAGTGCTTGCTTTTAAATGTTGCTTGATTTTAAATGTTGCTCCTATCTTTAAAAAATGCAACAACAATCTGGTCTCACACCAGTGCCTTGGCCATCTATGTAACAGTGGGGACTGGAAACAGGGTAAGCTGGGTGGTCACGATGTACATAATACCAGACTGGAAACTACAGTGAATCTTGCAAACCTCCATAGGGGAAAAAGAAATGCAGGTATAGAAGATTTTTTGAACAGATGATGTTTCAGAAGAACAAGCTTAGGAAGGTTTCTGACTGGTCTTGATTCTTATAAAGGTATTGTGTCCTATGGAAACAAAATGCCTTAATGCAGTGGAAATTACATAATTGGGAATGAATAATCTATGCCATAACTGCAGAATAAATCTTGGGATGATCAAAAATTACTGAAGAGACCTTAGGAGCCATTGACATTGTCAGCAGCTTTAACATGAGTTCCCAGTGGGTGCTGGAACAAGAATGTTATCTACCAACATGGAAATGAAGGACTAACCAGGGGCATGCAGAAGACCACCAATGAATCATCCCATACAATTTCTGTGCCTGTCTTCCAATAATTATGAAAAATGAAATGTGGTACGGAAGCCCACAACATAAATGCTCAGGGGCTGGTAAAATGCTTTGTATTGTCTGCATGCTCCTTGTGCTTTAGTGAAGAGAAGTCTTGAAGTTGACCTGAAAATGCTCAAAGTCTACATGGAATGGTGCAGACTGACATGAGTGAGCTCTTTCTATACTCCAAGCTTGCTGGGCACAGGTTAACTCCAAACTGGTAATCATGTGACTGCCGAGTTTGGGACTGCACTGAGCTCAAACTAACAAACTTGGCCAGGAAATGGAGCAATGAGGTGTGGGTACTGGGTAAAATTAACTACCTGTTTTGGAAGGCTTCGTATATCTCAGATCACAGGCAGCTGTTTGTAAATCTGCTTCTTGGGAATTGTGGAGATACACCTTGAGAAATAGCCAAGAATCAGGAATGGAAGGGAGGAGCTGAATTTGGAACCATTAATCAGGAATGGTACATTGTCTAACTTACATCCTTCTTTCCTGACTGAAAGAGCAAGATCCTGGTATGCATAAAGCTTCCTGACTGCCCATGCCCTTAGTTTCCTTAGGGAAGAGGGCTGGCATTGCCCACAACTCCTGAGCAGAAATCATGCTTGGTAATGAAGGAAATCTGGGAGAGAACATAAAATCTTTTAAGAATTCCATTCCAACGGTTGATCTGCCTCAACAACAACAACAACAACAACAACAACAACAACAACAACAACAACAACAACAACAACAACAACAACAACAACAACATCTTTTGGTTCTGCAGAGTTTTCAATGTTCTGCTTTTGTTTGACCCTTCTAGATCAAACTGTCATGGAAAGTGGAAGAGTCCTCATGTCTTGACACTGCTGCTGGTTTTCCAGAAGAGATGCTTCACCAAAATGCACAGGATTGGCATTAGTACAGAGCCAGTGCCTCTTGTGGACCTAACAGCTCACAGAGGAAAGTACCTGAGTCCCCAGTGATGTTTTTCCTCTTGACTGCCTCCCAAAGGATAGTACAGGGTGTTCAAGTGACAGACCACAGAGCTTGCAGATGTTTGGCTTATGTCTGTGCTGTGTGCATGTCCCACCTTTATGTTGCAAGATAGAGTAGCTAGTGGGAGGGGAATGCAGAAGAGAGAGAGTATAGTTATAACCTTCCCTCTGAGAGAATTTTTAGCCACCACAGTAACTAAAAAATCCTGAAATTTGTAGCCCACAGCAGCGTGCTGTTGCATGTTTTTTGCTGGGATCTTTCTGGAGGTCATACAAAGGGTTTGGGTAAATCCCTGCTGTCAGCTCTTTGCTTCTGAAACTCTCATTTCCTCCTTCTCTCACATACACTTTTGTTCCTTTAATCATAGAACTTCCTACTTCTTTTTTAAGCAAAAGCTGACAATGGAAGTTTTTATCTTTTGTTGAGGCATGAAGTTTTTTAAAAGGGGAAACAAGAATTTACTGTACTTGCAACACAAACTCAGTGAATAATAACTAGCACAGATCCACTCAAAAGTCCAAATATACATTCCTTAAGTTGCTCACCATTTTAAGCGCCTGTTGCCTTAATTTATACCTATTTAGTAATTTCTTTTAAACATAGGCCCCAGGTAAAATGGTACTGCTTTCTGGAACTGAGATGCTGGAAAAAATAAGAAGAGAATCTGAAATGCTGGTTTTTGGGGTTTTTTCCCCCCTTTTAAACAAATGCTAATAATCTTGGATGCCTAAAGATGTTCGGAGGATAGAAGACACTGTTTATGCCTGTTTGATTTAGGCTAAAACTGACTTATTTTTCCTACCCTATATGGAACTTGGCAGCTACCAGAGTATGGGTAATGGCTTGCTATGGCACCTTTCATGCCAGCCAGCATATCTAAGCCAGCATGCAGTAACACTGAATAGCAGTTATATATGACTCCATCACTCTATCCCATTAAATCCTCCAGGGGCTGATTGTGCCACCTGGAGTTTCTGCAGCTACAATTTCTGTTCAGACACGGTAAAACACCTACACATATGTTCTGTCTCACCATCCCTTTTCTTGTTTTCCTGCAAAGTCAGTGCATTAAAGCTGTCTTTCTACTCCTTTGATGTAGCTTAGCAGTTTAATGCCAAACAATGAAGTTAAGGTCTGAAACATGACAGTCAAACAATAAACCCCAAATTTGTGAGCAAATAATTTTTTCATTAAACAAAGGTAAGGTGGCAGACATCATCAAAAAACAGTTCCAGCAGGGGCTGTATATAGATCAGCATCATGGACTGCTTTTGTGTAAGCTCCAGCAAAGTTACATATTCTAAGTCTCTGTGGCTGAATTTGCTACTTAAATTATTTGATTTCTAGGTACTATGGAAGCTGGTTCTCAGCATGATGAAGATGTCAGTGAATCCCAGAGATAAGCCAGAAGCTCTTGGAAGATATGGAAGATATTTCTGTATTAACAAGTCTTCTTTCATTTTCCATTCTAGCAGGTCATTTTGACCAGATGACTATGTTATGTAATCAGGTCTTACTTGACTTTCTCCACTATTTGAAAAGAACAGAACACTTTATCAGAAAAATCCTGCTGAGACTGAAGCCTGTCTTTATGAGCTCCATCAGGAACTGCAAAAAACCTGAAGGTTTTCTGAGGCTTATCCCAATTATTTCACTATGCTCTGATTTGTACTGCCTCTCAGTTCAATGGATATTTGTGCTGACATCTCTTTCTGGTACATCAGACATCCTACTGCAGGTCTTGAAAATGTCATGGCTTCATCCTGTCTGGCACTACATACCTTCTTAACAGTCCATCTCTTTCCATTTTTAATAAGCATCTTGGTTTTTCTTTATCTCAAAATCAGCATAATGTCTTTAACAACTTGCTGGACACATTTACTGTATAGAATGCACTTCAAAGGCTCTAGAATGATTCTGTACTTACATACTAATTACACTGCTATTTTGCCATTTGCAAGGTTCACTGCTCCTCTGTGTCTGCCTGTTACCTCAGTCTCTAACCACTGAAACCACTCTTTTAACAATCCTTATCAAAAATTACCAGAGACAATTGGTGTATCAGGCCATTAAACACTACACAACAACCACATTTCAGGTTTTGTTTGTTTTGCAATCAGATTTTTTGTGATATGCCCTAAGAGAAAACTGCGACTAATGAGCTGGGAAGATACATGTACAACTAATCCCACCAAGAATCCATGGCTTCATAAGCTCAAAGTCCCAACCAGCAGCTGACTCTTGAAGCTACTCAGCTCATTTTAACTAGCACATGGAAGAAATGCTCTTTAAGACAACCATTGCCTTGGCAATTTCAAATCTGCAGCATTACAAGAAATGCCATTACCTACAGAGCCAAAAACATCCTATGCATCAAATGCTGGAAACACGGAAAAAAGACTGTATATAGGAGTGTTATTAGTATTCACTCTTCCTGTAACAGCTTATGGAAAAAAATCTGAGAAAAGTGAACTTGAAATTTCTTAATGCTGGTTTAACAGTCAACCCCTGCCCCTCCTTCTCCCTCCCCTGCTTCCAAAAGAAATAGGACAACAGAATGGACCAAATTGTACCAAAACTTTTTTCCTGAGGACCATTTTAATTAGAATGACTTGCAGATAACTGCTGAGAAATGGAAACTCGCTGCCTCACTAGTAACAGAGGAGCAGACAGATACAAAAGGTAATTATCATATTCTGCTTTTAGCTAGAAAATGAAAAATATATTTCTATCTCCTTTGCAGACAAGCAGCCTAGTGTGAAATGGTAACAAAAGGAAAGATATTACAGAAGAGTTCTAGAGAGTCACAGAAAGAAACAGGAATCTGGTTGAATCTAGGATCAATGGCTGTTGTCAGAACGTTTTTGTCAGTTGTTCCTAATCAAAAGAGATATGTAATGAAATGTTCCTACAATCTCTTTGGATCTGAAATGATGCATGAGGAAAGTCAGCGATGGGGAGCTGGTACAAGCTTTTCCAGAAGCCCTGTTCTAATCATGTCTGCTCTGCTGCAAGAGGAGTTTCATCATCTTTCAACATCTATTGCCCCAAAGTTTTTCTAGCACCATGAAAATATATGATACAATTAGACAGAAGGAAAAATGCATTTATACAAAAGAATAACTAGAGTCTTATACATAATGAAGTCCTCGATTTGCTTTGGATTATGCTGAAAAGGCCTACTTTGAGGCACAGAATTCTTGCAGCCTCAGGTTTGTCTAGATGAAAGGAACATATTCTGGCAGCTACATGAGCAAATGAGTACCTAGTGATCCACCCTAATCTAGGTTATGTAAAACTTGGTGTGTGTAAGCCACACATGTGCCTTCCGAAGGCAATGCCTGGATTGCACTCCCGATGACTGGCCTGGCTGCCAGTGCTCCTCTTCCTCCCATGCACCTGTTCCAGTAAAGCTCTGTTGAAGAAAAATTGTTTCATGTCACAGAGTGTGACACCATATAAATGCTGTACAATGATCTAAGGTTCCTCAAGCAACCATTCATTGAGCTGCAGTCAAAATGTATTCTTTTCATTTCAGGCACTTTTTCTGGCATCATCAACACCAAAATTGTGTTTGCAAATACAGTGCAGTGTTTGATGTGGAAAAGAATGTGAACATAGAATTTTGAAACAGATGGGAGACTAGCAAGGGCTGTGTTAACAGAGCAACCATTGTGCTGGAGGTGCCTAGGCAGGGTCTAAGAGAACAGGCTGGGTTGTTGAGGGAAGAGCAGTGGCATGCACAGACACCTAAACAAGCCCTGACCAGCCCAGCCCCAGAAACAGCAGCAATGTAGATATGAAACCTGAGCTGTGTGTTGGGGAGCAGCAAGAGCAGGGCTGCTCTTAAGGGGACAGTGAGTCAGGGGCTGAGGGTGACAGGCAGGCAAAGGGAACAACTTACTGACAAGGGCATGTCCCACAATACCCAAAAAACATAAGCAAGGCAGGTGAACAATTCAGACCACCAGTCAAGGCTGAGCTCAAGCAGGAAAGCCAAGCCCATAGGTCAGGACCAACAAGGGCACATACCCAGATGCAGGTGAAGCTGCAACATAGCTCAGGCAAGGAGCCAGCACAAGAAACGCAGTTTAAATGTATCTCCTAAAAATGGTGGCAGTCTGGGAAGCACCTGGCTTCTTCCAGCTTTCTGTTGGATGGTTGCAAGGCCAGCAGGCATTGAGGCCCAAAGTGCCTCTAAGACACATGTCTGCATTATCTAAATAAGCAGCCAAATCTCCAGCAGCCAAATCTCCAGGAGCAGGGGGAATGCAATCAGGGCACTGACAGTATTCCACCTGACTTGGCTAAGAACTGGTATGCTCTGCCATTTTGACATACCAGGCTGTTTTATTACAGTGGAATTGCAGCACCCATTGTAGTGGGCTTGAATTAAAAAAAGAGAAAAAAAAAATTGATTCAGTTCCTTGTTCCACTGAATGATGGTGTAAGATCCCAAAGGAGAAAAAACACGAGCTATGCTGTCTTCTTTGCCATGCAGAAACTACTGTCCTTCATTCAGAGTCCTACTAGCTGCAGTTTTGTGACTTAGCCCTAAATAGTGCAATTCCTATCAGATTATTATGTTTGAAAAAATCCCAAGGATATTGATTGACTGCTATACTACAGTCCTTGCTGCTCATGATTGCTGGCAGTGCCTCCACTCCAGCATGTGTCAAGCAAGAGCTGGTGGGTGTTGGGTACGTGCAGAGGAGGTACCTGGCAAGGACAGTGTTTTAGTGGGCCTGAGAGAGTTACTTTTGGGAGGGAGGAATAGCTGCCAGTAAAGGACAAGGTTCCAGTTGCTGCATATCCCATTTTACACTGTTCCAGCAGAGCATTGCCTGAAATACCAAGTACACATTACAGACCTCCTGGAACAATCTTTCAGAAAACCAGTAAGACAGTTTGATATGACTTAGAAGATCTGGATTGCACTGGATGCCAGCAACCAGTGAGAAACTGAAATATTTGGTGCAAGTCATTGCACTTTTTTGTGACCCAATTCTCACTCTAAACAAGGGAATTTGTGCCTTTATAAAAGCGCTTTGATCTTCCCACGATGAGGACTGTATAATTTCTCAGATTCTGTATTAAAAAATGATCTCTGGAAATAGACAACAGGGCAAGAAGAAGTACATCAAACAGCCAGAAGCACAGGGAGTCCTAGCTACCTACCACAATTACTTGTACTAGATGGAAGAAAACCAAACCAGAACTGGTGACCACAACACACCACAGCTTGTCCTCTATCCATGCAATGCTGTTCACTGCAAAGGTTTCAGAGATCCTGCCTTTTTCTTGTTGCACATGTCAACATTAGTTCTTTCTAGATTTCAGGCTAATCTCTCTCTGGACTACTGCATCCAATTGTGCAATTCATCCAATAGTGCAATTCACTAGCATGCTTACACTGCACCCCCTGCTGCCTTTGTCATGCACCTTTGGAAGCCTGAGTTGCACATGCCAGTGAACTCCTTCCTTCCTTCTTCACTGCTTTTTCTCTTCTTCAAATATTAAGCATCACTGCTGGGGGATTTTTATCTGTAGAAGTGATATGGAGAAAATGTTGATTATTTCAATTTGGATTTTCCAGGAGTGGTTCATTTGCTATTTCTGCTGAGGCATTCAATGTATGGATTTGCAGGTGGCTTTCAGAAAAATTCTCTGAATCAGAAATTACTGTTCATATGGAAGACAGTATGTGATGACAATTTCTGGTACTCAGAGAACAGGAGACCTAATTTTACACATTCTTAAGGATGTTCAGCTACAGCACAGTTGGAGTATCAAGTATCTGGGACTAGCTCTGGGCTCTGTTACTTCTTTCTCATGCTTCTGGAGGGAAAGTCCCAAGCTTTTTCAAAGTTGGGAACTTGGTAAGTGGTATTACTTCCCTTCAACCCCTAGTCCAAAGCCTTTTACTGAGAATTGGTGTAAGTCCATTACTAAGTGCACTTAGACGAGAACTAGAGTTCTGTTCTCAGAAAGCATGATTAGTAAATAGGTAACAAGCAACTATGCTTTTCTAATTATATAGAAGCAACTGTTTCACAGTACCAGAGAGCTGAATGGAAATTAACAACCACTGTAGACAGTACCATACTTCCAGGGGAAGTCTCATTTTAGGTGGTTCTGAACTGGCACCCCACCAACTGTGGTTTTTCAATGTCAAAAAAATGTAACAACATAGATGTAGGCATAGATTATTATTTTTATTGCTCTTGTTAAAAAGTCAGTGTATGAACTACGGCATTATGCTGTAAAAACGCAACGTTACTGAGTGTTCTAACAATATGAGGTCCATTATAACAAGATTTTAGACATGAAGCGTAAGCTTCACTGTGGATTTCCAAATTAAAAAAAACAGCTTAAGAGGTAAATGGATTAATAGTAACTGATGTATGTGGAATTTCAATACTAAGTGAATACAAAGTGGACTTGCAAAAACCAAACATATAAAAATCACATCCTGGGTGAATCTCCATTATAATAAAACACAAGTGCCTATTAACTCAGTGCTTAGAGACTGAAAAAACTATGGCAATATTCCTAATTCTGAAACAAACCCAAACAACAGCACATCCATGGGTATTATTGCACAGTGTTGCTTTAACTGGCTTGCAAACTACTTTTGCATTAAGGAAAGTGAGACTTTTTTAGCTATGTAATCTTATTTGAAAGATGTATAGCAAAAAGAATGGTATCCCAATTAGAACTTCTATACCCTTTATGAAATGGTTTAAGCTTATCCGGCACATCATGAAGCTCTTGAAATGACTCCACTTCTTCAGAAAAAGTCTTTACATTTCTCAGAGGATGGGTGGACACGGAGTAGCAAATAAAGGGAAAAAAAATGACTGTGAAGATTAGTTCCCAGTAAAAAGATGTCTTGCATCACACAGCAGATCAGAAATAAATAAGGTGAAATTTGAGGAGTCTGAATATAAATCCTTGAATGATACCGCAAGAGTCACAGGCTTCAGCAAATTAATGTCAGTATATTTTGTTAAGAATAATGCAGTTACTATATACAGTATGTTTAGCAGATAATGCTAACTAACAATACACTAAATTAAGGGTAGTTAAACAAGAAATATACTAAACCAACATACTTGAAAAAAAAGGAAGGCAACCCCCAGTTATGCATAGTTACATATAATAATGTCCAGCTCCCTGGAGTCCAATGCATTGACACCTTCAAGCATCAGGAAGCAGTTTTCTGAGGTGTAAACAACATAATTAACAGAACCCAGCCAAGCTGTAGGGGAATTACACTGTCAAAAAGCTCAAGTCCAACCACAAATCACCTGTAAATGTTACCACTGCATAGCAGCAATGGGGGCAGTCATCCATTCAAAGGTTTTACACTGACATATTTCTTCAAAAGACCTTCTAAAGGATGTGCTATTTAACATGGTGGCGATCCAGACACAAACAAAAATGTGACAAACCCAAAGCACTTAGGTTTAGAAGCACTTACTGAAGAATTCATACTGTATTTACAGTGTATTGTGTATGACTGCACACACTAGTAAGAAGTTTCTCCTGTTTACTATTTCTTACATGGTATCTTACTCCTCATAGTATTTCTACTATACTAAGAAGAGAAGAGTCTTTTCCCCAAGAAACCAGCTTCTCTGATATGGAAAGCCACCATGCCCACATCTTGCTTTGCCACAGTAAGGCGTGTACAACGAACATGACAACGTCAAATCCCCATGGATGACAAAATGACTCAGTTCTTCCCTTTGTTTCTTGCTCAGCTTCTCTGCTCCCTTACAACTGTGCAGGTCAGTCAGCCTCCAGTTCTCGTCTAGTAAGTAGAGGCTTCCCATCTGTATCACCCATCTTTTTCTGCATCTCTTCCACAGCTTTCAGCAGAGCTGTTCGCTCCTGCTCAAGAGTGAGAATAGACTGCTTCAGTTTGCCTTCATTGGTCAATAAAAGCTCTACTGTAGCTTCAAGGTTTTGGATTTTTCCATTAGCCACCTATCAAAGTAAAAAGATAGGAGGGGAGAAAGGATGGGAAAGGAAAAAAGGTAAATTCATTAATGACCGAAAACATCTTTAAACTATTTTTTGAGATACATGAATACATATAAAATATTTTAGAAATGATGAAAAATTAAACTGAGAATATAATGCAAAGTAATGAAATTAGAAAGTTACCAAATCTGAAAATTTTATACCACAGAACTGCAGGTTAAGATAAGCTTCTGTATGGGTCAGTTGGGAGATATTTTTGGCCACTTGTTGCTTTGCAAAATAAAGACCACTCAACATGTTAGCTGCATCCTCGTTTCATTTCAACATTGAGCCAAACGAATACCAGGTTTGAAGGCAAAGGAGAAGAGGATTTAGAGCAATATGCAAATAGAAAACACACTGTGAAAAATTTCAAAAATTCTCCCTCAAAAGGCTGCACATACTGGCATTCTACTTCACGGTGAAAGAAAATATTAGATTGTTCAAACTCATCACGTGAGACCTGTAGGTACTTTGACAACATCAGATATATGTTTGGAAGTTTCAGCACTGGATAACATTAGGCGACATGAGTATGGGGTGGTCTTTGCTTTCAGGAAAGTGTTTGTGTTTGTCTTTTTGATGAGCCCACTACCCATCATGTAATTATGATGGGTTAAAAAGTTCAGCCTTTGGGAACAAAATACTGACAAATAATACGGACCCACATTATCTGGTGATGCACTTTCCTCCTATCAGAAATGGGTCACCTTCCAGCCTATGAAACAAAGTCTGATGAAGCCCACCACCAAGACAAAGGGCTTGCTCCAACACTACAGTGTTGGATAGTTAAGTTCCCTGCTGTGATTCTAGCTGCTGACTTGCCAGCGGAGATGAGCTTTGTAATAGAAACTGCTTAAGGCTGTCAAGACTGTAGGGACAGGAGTGGGTGGAAGACCACAGAATCACAGAATGGATAGGGTTGGAAGGGATCACTGGAGGTCATCTAGTTACAACCTGCCTGCTCAACCACGGTTCCCTAGACCATGTCACTCAGGACCGTGTCCTGATTGCTTTTGAATATCTCCAGTGAGGGAGACTCCACAGCCTCTCTGGGCCATCCGTGCCAGTGCTCAGTCAAGCACATTGTAAAGTTCTTACTCATGTTAGGTGGAACTTCCTATGCATCAGTTTCTGCTTGTTCCCTCTTTTCCTACTGCTCTGCACCTCCAAGTGGAGCCTGGCTCCATCCACTTCACACCTTCTCTCCAGATATTGATGATCTGCTGCAGGAGCTCCATGTCTCTCATGTCTCAGGAGCCCAGAACTGGACACAGCACTCCAGATGTGGCCTCACCAGGGCTGAGGAGAGGCTCAGGATCACCTCCCTCGACCTGCTGGCAATGTTCTCCCTAATGTCCCCCCCTCCAAGGATCCCATTGGCCCCCTTGGCCACAAGGACACACTGCTAGGCCATGGACAGATTGTTGTCCACCAGGACCCCCAGGTCCTTCTCCACAGAGCTGCTTCCCAGCAGGTCAGCCCCAGGCTGTGCTGGTGCCCAGGGTTATTCCTCCCCAGCCCAGGACCCTGCACTGGTTCTTGATGAATTTCAAAGCCCTTCTCTGCCTGTCTCTACAGCCTGAGGCCCTTCTGAAGGGATCACAGCACTCTGGGGTACTGGCTGCTCCTCACAGCTTTTGTGTCATCAGTGAACTCACTGAGGAGGTATCTGCCCCTTCATCCAAGTCCTTGATGAATAAGAAAAAGTACTGGGCCCAGTATTGAACCTTGTGCAACACTGCTAGTCTAGTCCAACTAGACTCTGTGCCACTGATCACAACCCTTTGAGACCTGTCATTCAGCCAGTTTTCAATCCACCACACAGTCCACTGTCCAGCCCACACTTCCTGAGCTTACGATCCTTGACACAGGTACCTATAGGACATCACATCTTAAATATCATCCCAGAAATCCATCTTCCTCTTACTACATTCAGCAATTTCCTTGTCCATTTTCCCAAAAGCTTCATGAAAATATCTTGCAGAGGAGTGCCTCTCCTGACTCCTCTAAGGCTCAACATAGAACCTAAAACAGGATCAGACCTCACAGGATCAGAATATACAGCTGAAGCAAATTTTTGTTAGGCGGGGCAATTTAAATCTGCATGATTGACTAGCTTTAGTCAGGATAAAGAACCAATGTCGGAGAAAACTAAACTTCCCTCACCAATTATCTTACAAAGTTTATGTCTTCAACAATAATCAAGAGGTTTGAAATGTCTGCTTCATACCCTTGAAGTCCCTTTCTCTATCAAATTAAATTCACAGTCAAAAGTTTTATAGCAAACATCCTGTTATAAAGCAGCCAGAAAGCTGACTTATTGCTCATATAAGCAAAGAATAACCCCTTATGCAGAATAGGTGCACTACCTCTAAAAAAACTGCAGACTGAATAGGCATTTAGCATATATTAAAAATTATTATTCCACATAATGTTCAAACAATCTGGATAACAGTTAAAAAAATCAGAATAGAAAGTATGTCCTTATAGACAATGGATACTTTCTCTAATGTATCCTTAAACTGGGACATTGCAATTAGTTTACCCATTTTTGACAGAGTAGTATCCCTGCTGTAATAAAGCAATGACTGAAAATATAAAATGAAGTTGGAAAAGCACTTTATTTTTAGTTATCTTCTACAGATATGATTTTAATTACAAGAGAAGAGGCAGTGTGTTGAATCAGCTTTTCACTAACTACAGGGATATGCTCTAACCACCCCTCTCTCAGAATTTCTTCTGCATGTAAACTTTGAGGGCTATACTAAATAAAACTTTTAAGTGGCTACATTTTAAATTCACTAGACCAAACATCAATCCTTCCTGTGATATGATGTAGGACAATCTCTTCTGAAAAGGTGTACAAATTAGAAAATCAGTACATTAATCATAAATTGTACCTGCAGTTCTTCCAGGAGATCAAAGTTTTGTTTGCGCAAGCTACTGTTTGCCTTTTCTAATTTATCCAGTCTCTGATTGTCATTCAAAGATGAATCTATAAGCTCATCCTGAAGCACATGATATTCAACCTCATAAGCTTGCAACTGTTTGGCAATGTCCATTTCAAACACCTGTTGGATATAAAAATATTATTAGATGCTGTGCAGATCAAAAACATTGTTCTTTCAAGGCTTTAAAATCTATTGATCTAGATCTAGACTTAGATATTTAATCAATGCATACAAAAAAGGACTTATTTTTTGGCATTCACATTTCCTATCGTGTAAATGGCAAGCCTGAGGCAGCAGAGAGCAATATATTGGCATTGGATCTACTTAAAAACTTTGCTACTGATTTGCTGCCTGACTTCAGCAAAACTACTTACACTAAAGGTTTCAAGGGTGTGGGATTTTTAGGGTATTCCCCTTTTCAAACTTAATACATCTCAGTTTGGCATAAACCCTTCTAGTCATACCCAGATTAGTCGTCAGTTCAGAAAAAGTGTGCCACATGTCGAAGTGTAAGGCTAAGAAAAATAAAAGCTTTAAATGAAAAACTTTGCTATCTTTATTTGATTCTATAGTAATTTGATAGACTGAAAGAAGATGAAATGATCTATCCTTAACACTAATACACTTAACAAAACCATTATGTAACATCAAAATAGATTTCTATTATTGTTAACTACAAATCATTGAAACGAATGCTCAGACTTGTCCATGAACATTAGGAAAACCTTTTATTTTAAAAGCAGATAAATAAATTAAGATGCAGAGTGACCCAAAGGAAAAAACCTACTATTTTATTTTCCTTTTCCTAGGTTTTGGTAAGTATTTACCTTCAAATTATTCATAACTATGACTACAATCTCCTCTACAAGCAGTGAAGAAGTGAAGAAGGTATGAAATTAGAAGAACAAGTGTGCCAATCACGGAACACAGAAGAAATAAAAGTTGATTTAAAAATGTATTTGAAAAATAGCCCAAGAAGGGAAGTTCCAGGATCATTCTTTATTTTTAAACCTCTTGTACTTTATTCATTTTGAAAATGAGTCAGATGTCAAATCCCATCTTAAATACCTGTCAAAAATAACAGGAACATTTGCTGATTTTATTTATCTGCTCTGTCTACAAAACTTTAATTTTTGGTTAAACAAAACATCAGTTTATGAAATGTTTCTGTCAGATTTCCAATAAAAATTATCTTGTACTTAAATAGCAGCAGAAACATATATACTGAAGATCTAAGCACAAAAGGCTGAAACACAATTTTAACTCAAGTTTGATTACATGTAGGGAATTTTCATTTTTTGTGAATCTGAGCATCTCTGGAGAAGACATCCTGTTGAAATTTCAATAAAACAAGTAGTTTTATTTATGTTAGTTCCTCTCATAACCTCTGCCACTTCTAGCCTCTGTGCTCCTGAGGAGGGAGGGAAATCCCTGGTGCCATAACCAGAGAATCAAATCTGAAAGAAGGGAAACATGAGGCAATAAAAAGTTTGATTTGAAACCTAGCCAACTGAAGGCACGTTAAGGCACAGAGCCAAAGGCATGCTGCAGAAGGATGATGGGGATTAAACCAGGAGCTGTGTATGGACTGTGGGCTGGTCAAACAGCTGCTCTCTTCAAAGGTAGCCCTGATCAAAAGTGGGGAAACTGCTCATCCTTCTGCTCACTTCTACCTACCCACTTCAAATTTAGAGCAGTCGAGGCTGCCTAAAGAGAGCATCCCTCCCTCCTGCTCAAAGCACATGGTTTTCTGCAGGTCATCTAAGCACTGCAAGTCTTTCAGTCTGGCAGGTAACGCACAACCCCCTTCACCCCTTGGAACTTCCTTGCTTTCCTTCCCCTTGCACAGACTTTCTAGTTCTCATCTCCTTCATTTGATGATAAGCACTAGGAGCCATTTTTCTGGCCCTAACATGGGCTGTGTCCCCCAGAAGCTTTGCTGCCAGGGCTTGGAGGGAGCCCCTGGCCAGCCCTCTGCAGAGCACTGTGCTGCTGCTGCTACTGCTCCTGTTTTCTTTATCAACCCGGGCTTTGATCCCCAGCAGCCATTGGGGGGCTGTCAGCATCTATAGCTCTGCACAGTACAGCTCCCATGTTCTGGACCACAAAAGGCCTTCAGAAAAACGAGCTAAAGCCCATCTTCTATTTGCCTGCTGCACTTTAGATGTCATATGTAAAAACATTAAGGGTTTTTAAACGGGCAAGCCTTAATTGAGATCATTTCCAATTTTTTCATATTCTGTAAGTATCATCTGGAGTATTCTGCTATCTTAGCAATATTGCATCATATTGCATATTGCATAATATTGCATCATTTTCCTTGCCTGCTGTTTAAAAGAATTGTATCAAAGATTCCAAGTTTTGCTGTCTAGAGTCGCTACTCTGCAAGTCTGCACTGCCCCATGTACACCTGACAGACTTACAAAGGTGCTGTTACTGCATACTGGGTCAGCACCATAAAAGCCAGTACAGACATCTGATATAGGGAGGCTTCTAATTTCATTAAGGTTAACATTTGTGAGGCTCTTGAAAGTCAATTTTTGCTTCTGATATGAGACTTGGAAGGCAAGATTCTTTGATGAAAAAAAAATAATTTTCATTAAAGGCTTCATAAAGTGATAATAACCAGTGGTTACAATACCACACAAAGCTACTAAGTTATGTTAGTTTACAAGTCATATGCTTCCAAAAGTTTTCAACATCTTCCAAACTACAAGAGTGTTCTCAGCTTGAAGTAACTGTTCTGGTTTTTCTGTCAAGAGCTTAACAGGAGCATTCCTTTGCATATCTCTCATGTGTTCAGTTTATTTCATACCTGACTAATGGTCTTTTCCATCTGTACCAAACCCAGGTTGGGAAGAGTGCTTTTAATAAAATCAACAATAGTTTCTAGATTCTCATGCTGCAGAATTAAGGGCTTGTGGCTTCCCAAAAGGCTTAAAGCCACTTTAAATATAGCCTCTGATCCTTGAAGAAAGAGCATATCTGTGAAAACAAGAAAAAACAGGTTATATCAAGCAAGCAGATCTTTTGACAAGAATATCAAAACAATAAATTGTCCAAGGACAGCAACTTCTGATAGGAGTAACCTGGAGGTTAGATGCACTGTGCTGGACATGTGCTTTTGTTTATGGCTTTAGAAGTTCTACGGGATCAAGATTATTATTGTGAATAGCACACTTGACTAACACAATTTGATTTGTTTAGTGAGTTTTCACAAAAGAAAAAGAAAAAAGCAATTCAAGTTTAAGCTAAGTCAACAATACTCTAGGTAGTCAAGTTTATCAATGTTGCCACTTTTTGTGCATGTAATAGTGGGCTGTTTTGATGTTTGTAGGAATATAAATTTGAATAGAAATCTAATCCCAGCACCCTTTAAACATCATAATACAACAGGGAAAAACCTATACCTGAAGACACAACTGAAGATCTGAAATTCTGTTTTTCTCTCATGTGGAAAAAGCCACAAAACCACAACACAACATTGAGCAAATGAGCCTAAATGCATACTTTCAGTAGCCTCAAGTTTCAGGTGAGTATCTATTTTTAGTATGTGTCTCAACCACTTCTGTTAATATGCTAATAATTATATTAATAAGTACCCTGAAATCTTAGTCATACAGCTTAAATGTGAATATTGCAGGTGGCCCTGCAATGACAGCACTCGGCATACCAAGCACAATGAAACCACAGTACATAGTGACCTTAAAATGTAATGTCCTTTCCTTTCTTTTACAAAGTGCCTATGTATTTATAGAGTAAAGAAATGTAAGTCTGCAATAAAGGCATCAGACAAGAAACCCAGTCTGTATAAACAGCACTGCCCTGCATTTGATTTTCCTGCTACTGTAACTAAGAATCTGCTCCTAGTTTCACTGAAGGACTTGCTTTGCTACAGACAGAAGCCTCTAACAAATAAAACAACACTGATGGAGGTAATACAGGAATAGAAGATACTGTGGCATTTTTATCGTATTTCCTACATGCAAATTTACTTTGAAAGGGCTTCTCTCTTGTTCTTTCCCTGCTTTGTATTTGAAGTTGTCAATGCAGTCACAATCAATCACATACAAAGTAGCACAGTGACAGAAAAAAAAAAGAAAAAAGGTATGTTTTGACACTAAAAAAAAAAAAAAATAAGAGTAAAGCAAAGAGATAGAAAAAAACCACAATGCTGTAAGAGAAACAACTACTAGCACAACTACAGTTAACTCTGATGTAGTGAAGAACCCATGAAAGCACTGCCTAACAGCCTTTCTTAGAAAAACCAAACTCTATTCCAAATTTGTATCATAATAAAATTCCCCTCTTGCACTCTTTAGCTTGCAATGTTGAAACTACAACTCATTTCACTCTCTCCAAGAAAGAAAAGCACAATTAAAAACTAGCCACAAATCTTGCACTTTCTCGCTGTTTGTCCTAAAAGGAGTGTAATGTTTTTCAGCTCTGTGTTGAGCTGAATGTGAACTCCAGTGGCAGAAATTATTAAAAAATGTTAACAGGGCAGGCATCTACCTCAATTCTCTACTGAAACTCAAAACTATGAGAAAATTCTTCATAGGGAAAGCTCTATATTAGGACAGGAAATACTGAAGAACAGCTAGAAACACAAAGTGAAAAAAGCATAGCTAAAAAGAATGTGTTTTTATGATTCGGCACCTACTCCATAATGACATGCAGATTAACTCAAGGTGACCTAAAAGTCTGTATGACTGAGCTGGTAATACACAGCTGAAATCCCTCTCTCATTTAAAACAGCAAGTACTTAACAAAGACCTGTTTGTTATCCACTCCCCATGCTTCATATTAAGTGGGCTCCCAGCCAACAACAACACAGTGAAGGTACCCAAATTAATGTCAGCATGACTGGCAGCCTACAAGATTAAAAAAAAAAAAGTTTTATCTACAATCTTGAAACAAAATAAACACTATTCTATCAAATCTCCTCTAATAATTAGTAAGCATCTTTCTTAACACTGTACTTTCATCAGCTCCTGCTCAGAAGTGTTGAAAGCTTGGACAGATGAATAAAAACTCAAAAGCAGTTTTGCTATTTGATTAATAAAAGAGTCTAACCCACTTCTTTTATATATTGCCTGTTAGATGCCTGCAAAAAGCATACTCTACGGAAATCCAAAGGAATGGTCTGTAACAATTGTATGATTATATGGGAGTGAGCTGGTTTCAAATACTAGGTGTTCAGAGATAACACATTAGAAAATGGAAGTGCAATCTCAGACTGTTAGTAACCTATAAATCAGTTACTTCAGCATCAACATTCTTTCCTCCCAAGGGCTCTAACAAGTCAGCAATGAAAATCTATATATGTATGTTCTGCAAGAGTGTGTGAAGACATAGGTCAAAAATGATTGGATTTTAACTAGCCATGCTGCTAATGACAGTGACTGGCAGAGTGACAGCTCTACCCATTTTTGTTTAAAGTTGTGTTTCAGAGTCTTTAGTATGGGTGAGGATGAGATTTTACTTTCTAATGTAAGAGAATGTCCAATGTTCCTAACATACATAGCTTCAGTAAATACGGTTTCAAGGAAATTACTGAATACAAAGGAAATCCTGGGTTTAAAGAAAATACTAAATACAAAACTGCAGGTATTGGTCACATTGAACTTTCTCTCTAAGAAACATCAGAGGTTTTAAAGAGGCAACAGTTTCTGTCACACATGCTTTTATTTTCTTGACCTAAAATCAGATGTGTGAAGATCATGTATCTGAGCATTCTATTCTAATGCAAAGTCTGTTTTCTAAAGCCCTACAATCCTTCAATGACAGAGAAAATACTAATCTGTGTACTAAGGGAGGAATCCAAATATACTGGATCATGAGGCACTTCTATAACCTCACTGCAGTCAATTGCCCCATTCAAATACTTCTTACCATGTACAATACTATGAAAGATTAAGGATAACAAAAAGATGAGCTGATTATAAACTGGGTATATGACACTTGCATCCAGCACTTCATTTCATTCCTACAGGTTATTACTGTCAGCTCCACACTTCTTGATATACATTAACCTGCTTTGAACTCTTCCAGGAAAAAAACATGCTGTTTTCCCTGGAGTTTGGATGCTAATCATGGGACATATAGTTCTACTCTATACACCATCCTTTTTGCCATGAATTTTTCTAGCACTATTTTTAGCATGCCCTTGAACAGAAACCAGACAGAATTGTTTTTGGTTCTTCTTGAGCTCTATATTACTATTTGTGGCAGACAGGACCATGTTGTTTTTGAATCAGAAAAGTGTCAATATTAATCCGCTAATAAATAATTTCTTAATTTTATCTCTTAAATGAGACTGACTAAGGAAAATCAAATTAGCTTCTCACTAGAAGAGAAGAACTGGGAAGAAAGCTCCAATTCACCCCACTCATTATGGATAATCCAGCACCACATAATGAATTTTTAAATTAATTGAATTCACTGAATTAATTAATTTAATTAATTAATTATTTTTATTTTAGTATTTTTTTTAAAAAAACAAACAACTGAAAAGGAAACAAAGCATCTTTTCAAACATCAAACAATCAATGAAATACACATCCAGAAGACAGCATCAAGGTAAATTCTTAACTGGAATTTAATTTAAAAAGAGAGTTTCTGTAGATTCTACAAATAGGCCCCAGATGATTCCAAACATTTTTGGAACTAAGATTGTCAGGGTTTAAACTAGAAACACTAGTTTAAATGTCTTGTATTTCTACAGAGTAAATCCATGATTACACTGCAAGGGCCATCTTTGCATGTGTTTTAAAACATAACCCTGAAGTTAATCTTCTGCTGACACTGCTGGAAATTATGATAATGGAGTAAATGGATATATTTCTCAGATGATGCCTTTGTTACATCTCTTTTCAGCTTGAAAATAAATAATTGTTGGTGTTGAAGTGTCATTGTCATGATACAATGGCTGCCTTCATGGCATCAAATTTTACATCCTCTCTAGAAGTGGTTACAAGGTGGGAAAATGCAACAATAAGGACAAAGAGACATTAAAGACAGTAGTTTACTCTCTTCCTCTCTCTTCCAGTTTTGCTGATATACTGCACACTACATAGGATGACCTCTGTTGTTTTTCTTCTGTTCACAGTAAGCAAAGTATTTTTCCTGGGTGTCTGAAATGGGTTGGATAGTAATGCTGTTCCTAATAACAAGATTTCAAATGTAAGACTTCAGAAAGAACAGAGAGAAGTTTTATGAAGAATTACCAAATACTCTGGATACGAATCCAAGGGGAAACTGAGAGGCAAACATGGTGAGAAACCAGGGAGCAGCATAGAGGCTGGGACCAATCTCATGTTCCTCTAGGTGGTTATAGAGATCTCGATGGTAGTCATGAAGAAGTCGAGACAATTGGTACATCTGGATCTGCATGGAATAAGAACAAGGGAGTAAAGATCAACGTGTTTTGACAGTCATAATAGCAAAGTCCATGCTTCATACTTATCAGAAACAGAGAAATGTCAATTGATGTTTGGATGAAATTGTGTGGAAACAAAAAATACCCGGAAGCCACCTAAAAGACACAGGATGGGTCACCTGTGAGCCTACAATAGGGTCATTTACAGGGCCATTTGAACACAACAGAAGTCTTCTATGGTTTCCATAGTTTCCCCAGAAGTATTTTGATTTGAAAATCATGCATTTAAGATGATGTATTATTTTCCTAGATTATCCTTCCCTATTTTTAACAACTCAATTTAAGTTCAGGTTTTGACAATATTAGCTGTATTGCATTATTGTTATTTAACATTAGCATCCTTTACTTGAAAAAAATGAAATCATACCTGTAAAATTGTCATGTCAGGACGATATTGTTTTCTCAGGCCCATGTCAAACATAAGAAACTTCAGCATTTTAAAAGCATCTTCTTCACTCATATGGAGTAATAAAACTCCTGCTACAAAACTAAGGCCCTGGCAATATCCTACTTCCTGGTCCAGAAGTGAATAGGCCTTCAAAATATTGTAGAGTGACAGCTGCCCAGCTCCCAGCTGTGCTGAGAAGTATGGGTGTGTTGGAAATGTTCGCCCTGTGAAAAGAGCTGAAGTTAGCGACTTAAACTAAAAAATTAAACAACAAAACCCCCAAAACCTTGTCATGTTGTCAAATTAAACAGCCTTTCAAAAACGTAGATTCTTTTGAGAAGTAGATTTTGAGCCAACCCATAGGAAGACCATAAGAAAGTTAAGAATACAGAACAATTGACTCTTATACTCAACCACTGTTTTGTTACAGTCATTGCAAAGTTAATTTTGAAATGGTCAGGGGGTGGGGAAAACCTGTTGTTTGGAACAGCTGAATACCTGATTCTTAAGATTGGCCCCTGAACAGCTTATTAAAGGATAATAAACTATTATAAGGACTATTATAAGTTGTCCTAATAAGGACAACTATTAGGATTCAGGCACAGACTTGGAATATCTGATCTACGCGGACTGAGGCCCCTTCTGTTTTCTTTTTCCTTTTGTCTTTTTCATGTAAGTGTGTCTCTTGTCACAACCCTCCTTGCCTTGGTCCCTCCCAGTCTCCATTTGCCTTTTTTCTTTTTTTCCTGTAGCCTGCACAATAAAAAAGAATTGTGTAGTCGTAGATAAGCTATAATATATGCTATATATATGTTATGTGAGAGCACAGGTAATGGAGGCAGCCAACAGACAGCATTTCATGCAGCCATTTCTGGGCTTTGTTTCCTCGAGCTTTGAGCATACAGAGATTATGTCCAGGATCAGCAGGGGACTCCTGGAAGTGTGAGGGTACTGCTGCTGGCTGGTAAGGCTGATGCTGGTAAAGCTGATGCTAACCAACGCTTGTCAGTTGCCCTTGATGACAGGGTGCCTGGAACCTTTGTTCCAGCTGATCTCTTATAAGGGAGGGTCACCAATGACCTGGGCAGTGGGGCAGAGCACACTCTCAGCAAGCTTGGAGGTAATACAAAACTGGGAGGAGTGACAGATACACCTGTTACCACACAGAGGGACCTCAACAGGCTGGCCAAATGAGCTGCCAGGAACTTTATAAAGTTCAACGAAGTGAAGTGGAAAGTTCTTGCAGTTGGAAAGAACAAACTCATGCACCAGCATTTGCCACCCATCTGGAAAGCAGCTTTCCAGAAAAGGACCTGACCGTTCTGGTGCTCACCAGGTCGAACATGAGCCAGAATTTGTCCTTGCAGCAAAGAATGCTGATGGTATCCTGGGCTACATTAGGAGTGCCACCAGCAGCTGGAGGCAGCTGATCCTTTCCCTCTACTCAGCACTAGTTAGGCCATATCTGGAGTGCCCAGTTCTCTGTTCCCACTGCAAAAGAGATATGGCCATACTGAAGAGAGTCCAGCAAAGGGTCACTAGGAGCATCTCTTCTATGAAGAGAGGTTGAGAGAACTGGACTGTTCAGCCCAGAGAAGAAAAGGCTCAGGAAGATGTTACCAGTGTGCACAAATACCTAGTGGAAGGCAATGAAGAAGAAGGAACCAGGCTCTTCCCAGTAGTGCTCACTTACAGAACAAGAGGCAAAGGGCACACATTGAAAAACAGGAAATTCCACCTTTTTTTTTTTTTTAATTGTAAGGGTGAATAGACACTGGCACAGGGTGCCCAAACGAGGTTGCAAAGTCTCCATCTATGGACATAATCAAAGTCTGAGCAAACATGATCCTAGGGCAGACCTTGTTTTGAGCAAGGGGGATTTTGATTAGATGATCCCAAGCGCTCCTTTTCAATCTCAATCACTCTGTGATTCTGTGAACAAAAACATTAAAGACTTAGCCTTTACAGATTTTTTAAAAAAAAACTTCCAAAGGCAAATTTTTCACTATTAGGAAAAACCCTCTCCCTGCAAACTTCCTCTGTGAAATACCTCAACAGAGGAGAAATTTGAATACTTCTTTTGTTCTAGTATTAAGTGGAGCTTGTTTTCTGGTTGCCCACTTGTTAAATACCACCCCACCCTTTAGCTCCTGGAATGCTGCTGTGCTGCCAGATAATATCAGAACTCCTGTTTCAAGACAAAGCCCGTGGCAGAGTCCCTCTGCCATCTGGTAGCTGCTCTAGACTGTCACTTGGGACATGGCATTCAGTTCTGAGTAGGTCTCCCTGGCCAGGGTGTCAGAGTTGAATGTTACAGAATAAGTATTTCTAGCTTTCAAAGGAGAAGGAGCTTGCATTCCTTTGCTTGAAGGACAAGTTACTACAGCACAGTCTAAAGGCAGACCTGTACTGCCTCACTCAGGCAGCAAAGCTCATTTCATCTAAGCAATGAAAAAGAGTTACAAGCCCAGCAAGAATAAAAATGCTAAGAAGTTCTAAAAACCAGTAAATGGAAGAGAAGAACTGCTAAACTCACAAGCTGATGTGTTTCTGAATGCTCTGATGTGGCTTAACTAAGAATTTTAGCCTTTATTTTGGAGCAAAGAGATCTGGCTCTGCCAAAAAGAGACTAAATGAACTGTGATATCTCTAGAGCCCCAGAATATGAAATAAGTACCTACTACTTTATTTTTTTAAATGTAATAAAACAAAACCTAATTTTTCCACTGTGTTCAGCAAACACCCAGTGCTGGATGGTTTCCTACGCTGATAGCACTGTGACATATAAATTGAGCCAGTAAAGCAGCTGCTATACCTTAGCTCTGCAGCCACATGCACACTCCTGGCCTCAGGAAGCACTATTTACATGAGGATATTTATCTGAGCATGCATGAATTCAACTAAGTGCGAGCAATACTACTACAGCTTTGGCTCATACTGTGTTAACAACTATTTAGCCTAATATGGGCAAGGTTTGTAAGTATTACAACCACTATGTTGCGAGAACAGCTTTTTTCTTTCAAGGTGAAGTGCATGCTCTCAGAAGGATTCTTAAAGATTTAAGAGAAAATGCTTCTGATAGCCTGAAGGAACACAAGTCAGAATATGCAAATCCCTTCTAGCTGCCTATCCAGTTAAGCTGTCTGTTGCCACACAGCACAGCTCTATTTCAGTGTGAATCACTAGGAAGTCTTCAGCTTCCTAATTCACCTTAAGGTTATGACAGGGTCCAATCCCTCTTTCAGCTAGTGGGCTGGCAAATAGCACCCTGGCAGAAACAACACCTTGCATGAAAACCACCATGAAGTCACCAGTTTGCCAACACATTTGTTTCTACAAGAAGAGCACATGGCTAAGATGAGAAAGTATTTGTGTGCTGAACCAGGGAGAAAATATGAACAGCTTGCCAAGCCAGTAAGCCTCAGTCTGCTATGTGAGACAACTGAGACTGACTGTGCTCCCTACTGTCCAGGAGTCATCCCAGCACCATCCCTCTGCTAAGGTGTTCAATTAATTAACGCAGCACAAAACCGTTCACCTCTTACTGAACCACTTCAGTGTCCCATCCTTCACTGCCAGGACTATTAACACCAGGTATGCTGGACCAAAAGGTATTTGTTAGTAAATGATCTCTGGCTGCAAGTAAACGTCTCTCTCAAACACAAAGGATTGTTGTCTGGCCATGCTCAGTCCAGGGGAATTCCTAGATGTGGTGTGCAAAGTCTGAAGGGAGGCAATTTACACATCCTGCCTACTCCCAGCTGGCATTAAAACTTCTTGGACTATCACTTTCCCAGTGCCAAGTCCAAACCAGACACGTCTGCCAAGCAGGGGAAAGGTGAAATCTACCACCACCCTTTCCCACCTCTGGTTGAGCCACCTTATGCAGAAACACACCTGTTCCTTCACATTCCTATGTATTTTCTACGTGCCGGTATTTTGACCCACTTTAACAAGCGTTGCAAAAAAAGGAGAAAACAGGCTCTTTATCATCGAAAGCTCAGGTCACCATTTAAACTTGACAAATCCTCTCAGTGCAGTACCCACTGAAGACAGTCAGCACATAGAGTTTTCAATAAAATAATAAATGGGTGGACCCAGACAGCTCTGGGTATAGGTAATCCTTCCTCATCAGGCAAGAAAGGGGGTAGATCATTTGCAGTGAAAAATGCTTAAATACTTTTGAGTAGTTATAGAGCATAATTATGAAGGGATAATTCTGTACTAGTGCCTTACAGAAAAGATGTAAGTGAAAATAATAATGGGTATTAATCATTCAGATCAGTCCAAATACAACTTTCCCCATAAATTTTTAGCACTCTTTTCCGTGACATTTGGTTACTTGCAGTGCATAATTTCCTTTCATGGAGTTTTTCACTGCAAATTCATTTGATCAAATGCAGTGATAATGGATTTCTTAAATTGACCCACACAGCTCCTCAGAACCAAAGTGTCAGTGCTATGCCCTGGAAGACATTGATTTTTTACCTTTATTAGGGAAGAGCATAATGAATACTGAGTTCAATGTGGGATTATCCCACACACAAGAGCTGTGATCCTTTTGGAAAAACATCAGCTCCTGGTTTCTCACACCAGATTAAAAACAATTCCTACCAACAACACGTTATTAAATAGTGAAAGTCATTTTGTGTATTTCCTTCTTTAAGTACCTTACAGAGATTGAAAACCCCTTGTTTTAATTTCAGACCACTACTGTACTTACCTAGGTCAATAAGAATTGCATGCTGTTGGGAAGTTAGTTGTTTTAGAAGTTCTTTATAAGGTGTGTCCTTTGGTTGTTGTTTACTTGGAAACTGATGTTTAAGATGGTATTGCTCTGCTAGAAACTTCCAGATCTCCCCACGGTGGTGACGTGGTACTCCTGAGCAGAAAAAGCAATTAAATCAGAATTTGTATCCTACTGAGGGCTCTGCTACAGTTGAGCTAACAGGATTGAGGAACTGAAGATGCCTATCTGCTACACAGGCAGACAGATCCCTACTGGTTACCTCCAGTGGACCATAGAAGTAGATGAAACTACAGTGCTTTTACTTCCTCAACCACTACAAGACATCAGCACCTTAACAGAAATAATTTAAAGCAGAAAGAAATACTAGGAACTACCTAAGGTTAATGCTTACATCCAGTCTGAGAAACACAAGAAGAGGCATCAAGAATTGCTATACTTGTCTCTGAAAAGTTATATGCTTATCTCTCATTTTTCTATGTAAAGTACACAATAAACCACTGCAATAGAACTAATTCACACTTTTCACTAATATAGCATGGACTCTACATTTTAGGAAGGTGGAATGCACTTATACCAAAAATATAAATAGGTACAAATGAGACATGATCTAGAGACTACAATACAAGGCAGATAATCAGATAGCAAGTATTGTATTTCTAGTTTTGCTATCAGCTTGCTTAATGACTGGTACACATAAAACTGTTTTAAAGTTTGAATTTATTTCTCTTTAAAAAGGGAAGATGCTACTTAACTATTTCACATAAGTAATGATAGCCTCCATTTTTAAACTGTATGTAATGCTCTGAGAATAAAATTAATTCGGTACAAGACTATCACTCACTATTAAATCATCTACACAAGAAATCAATGCACTTTCACTTGGGGAAGTGTTCTGTCTAATTCATAATGCAGTGGAACCAGATACCACAGTTTGAAATAACTTAGAGCTTGAAGTTTTTAGGACTGGTATTTTTCTTTTGGTATATATGTAACACATGGAGGACAATAACAATAGGAGAAATCAAGAATTACTCAAGCATACAAGTTATGTGGAAAGATAACAAAACATATTAGGATTTGATATTGTTAGAAATCTAGATTTACCCAGTCATTTTAAATGGGCAATTTGGTTTAACTTGCTTGTATAATCACACATAGTCAGGTGCAATATTTAAAATCTTAAACTTCTGACAGTGGTTAAATCTTGATACTTCCTTTACATGTTGGAAAGCCTTGTAAAGAACTATAAAAAGTTCCTTGGAGTAGCCATCTTCACCACTGGTCCATCTAGCACTCAGCCTAAGGCCTTTAGGTCCAGCCATGGCAAATGTAACATTGAGCAATAGCCCAATTTCTTAGAACATTTAGAAAATATCCTTGTATTACTTTTGCTGCAGTTGAGATAGAGGTGGCTGCTCAGCCTTGCAGTTGTGAGGTAGACTGTAGGTGGTTGTTTGCAGGGACAAAGTGTTCTTGAACTCAGAGAAAAGGAGTTCTGCAGAGATACCCATGTCTACTGTTTGTACACAGACATAACACTCAGGCTGGAACAGAGAATTTCCAGAAAACGGTACAGAAAGCTTCTTCAGTTATCCATAGTCATTTATTGCCATCACGCAGGCTTTTTTTCTTCAACTGTGCAATTTTAAATTTATAAAATCAGATTTCAAAAATTGTAATACATTGAGGTACATCTCCTAGTAAGGTCAAAAATGTATGCTGTAGCTGCAGTGATACAACTGCAGCTACCACTGAAAGGGACTGGTACTTGCATTTCCACAACCACGATGGTACCAAAAGTTGTTACTTGTTTAGTCAGCAGCCCGAGGGACAGCATTAGAGAGAATATGGTTATAAGGAGTGGTGAAGTGGCCACACTATTCCTTTTCAGATACAATTTACATGCATTTCAACAACTCAAAAAACAAACTGTTTACCTTGTCCGACAGCAGAATGTATTTTTTCCACATCAAATTTAATCTTTGACCTTCCAGGTGTACTCAACATTTTTTCCCAAATCAAAGTTACATCTTTTAAGCATGGTGTGATTTCTTCATAGTCAAGTTTCAGGCGTCTGTTCTGCAAATTGTTTTCAGATGCTAAAAAGTGATATAAAGAATGTAGCAGTTAATATTGTTTACTATTTGTAAAATGCATTCATTTAACTTACAACTTTCTCGTGCTATCCACCTGAAACATTTCATATCTAAAATTTCATGATTCTGGGGTTGGATCAGTTTGTTTGGTCTTTAAAAGATATTATATGCTATATTAATTGTGTTTGGGCAGTTAAATTGAATTCCCTACTCCTAACCAACTCCTAAATATAAAAAAACATGAGAGATGATGACTACTGAAACAAAAATAAGATTTTCATAAGAGGAATTTTCATTTCCCCAGCTCTTCAGTGCAGGAGACTTTCAGCAAATAAAAACACAAACCAAATTTAGTCATCTAATTGTTATGCATAGAGGCCCATAATAGTAATGATGAAGTAAAAACAATAGCTGGGAAAACATCAAAAAACCATAGTAGAAATGAAAATGCTTCTGTAGCTGAGTGTATTTGCAAAGTTTAGAAGCAGAGCAAGAATTTCAAAGTGAGTCTTGGTAAAGCTTTTAAGGTTTTTTTTTTCCTGTGGGGGCATTCTAGTACTAAAATGTGCCTGGAAAACAGGATTTATTAATGTTAATTATGTAAACTAAATAATAAAGCATGTTTTGTAACAGTGGATGGATTTATGCAGGTAATAAGACTGAAAAAATAGAAGAGGAGAAAAAGAGGCATAGTTCATATGAGATACAAATATGTCAGTCGTCTATTCTTTAAAGGATGAAATGATCAAAGAAAATGCTATAAGGAAGCCAGGATGAAGCTACAAAGACAGCACTAAGGAGAGACAGTGGGAAGTTTACGGAGAGATTAACAAAATAGGTTACCATTTTTTAACTAGTCTGTAATGTGGCTGAGTACTCAATGCACCTAGTTCCAGGACAAGAGCAGCTCTCTACTTGCAAGAAAACGAGCAGAGCAAAAGTTCAAAATACATAAAAGTCTGGAAAGGTTCTAGAGTATTAAACAAAAATGAAAAGAAAATTCCCATACAAATAACACGATTTGAAACTATGTTTATGAAATAGTGTATCGTCAAGTAATCATGTTTTTAAATTAATTTGCCCCGATATATTTATAGTACTTTATTGTGATGATGTAATACTGTAATAGTAACAAGATACTCTTATTTTTAGGACATTCTGCTATATATCATGAGGCTGCTGCTACTTTTGAGGATTTCACAGTATGAACTCACAGAATCACTCCTATCCATTTCAGTCTTGAGACAATCTATGCTAAAATGTTATTATATTATCTTCTGATAATTTAACTCTCCATTATTTGTATTTTCAAATCCTTTATATAAATTTAATAAACAGTTACATTGCATAATAACACGATCAACACACTGAACTCAACTTGTTCTGAGATCTGTATCAGCAATTAAGGTTTTTTAGAATATTGAATTCTGAGAGTCACAAAGAGTTATCTTGTCCTGCACTCCCACTGACTACACAAGCTTCTAGATTTTAAAATCTGGAAAGAAAAGAACTGTTTATATCTGGGATTTGCACCCATAGTTGCTTTCACATGTGAATGAATGCCTTTATTCAAGGAGGTTATTCATGTGAGTTGTGAGGTTACCTAAGTATTTGCAAGATTTGGACCTCAGAATTTCATTTTTGATTCAGTGATAAGTTACAGATACATGAAATACACTGCACTCATAGTTTTATAATAGCAATGTGTCCACATGGAAATTCAGTGTATCTAAAACCATTTGTCAACTTCTTCACATTTTTGTCAGGTCAAAACCAACACATTTATAAATCAGAATATAAAAAATCTTAAAACACAGATGGTACTGTATGAATATAACATAAAAAAAGGGCATTTAACTTTCAGCTTCTAGGAAAACAAACTCAAATCTTTTAATGTTTCATCTTCTGCAAAGATTTTGTGGTGCTTGGCAACTTTTCAGACTTTTCTGCTTTTTTCAATCTTCTTATGCTATATGCAAAAATGTGACATGTGAGGACTGAGGTAAGAATATGCCTTTATCAATAAGCTTATTTAGATACTGACACACCCAATTCCCAATATTACACCTAAGCACTACTAGTAAAGATGCTGTGCTCACTGCAGCCCAGCCACCTATTGTTTTCCAGTATTGTCTCACCATCTGAGCTCTTCATGTAGCAGCTGCCTAGGACAATTTCCTCACCCCACAGGGCATACAGCACAGCTGGGCCTTCAGTTCTGCCAACACCCACCTCATTCATTCACTTACTAGCTTTTTAGACGTGCTCATCTTAACGTATGTCTGATGGTTTTGCAATTTTTTCTTTTGGGCAGACAAAATTGGAGCATCCAGTTAAACTTGCTAAAATGTGTATGGATATTAATGACCTGCACTTGCCAGAAATTTGACTGCAGGCCGTAGATTCGGATAATTTGAATACGAGACAATTTTTTTAAAATCAGGAATATAAATACACAAAGCAGAGAAAATTTATTTCTAAATGCCATAAAAAAGTTAAAGAAGCTCCATACAACAGCACTGTTCTAAGCTTGAAGAGACTGTATAAATAATTTCTCTAAGTACCTCTTCTCCAGATGGTCTCAGCCTCTGGCCAAGGACACTGTATATCTGGTATCCATTGCCATATTTTATTTTACTGGATTAGCAAGCACATTGCTGGGAACATGCTTGTCACCTGCGGGGCTCTTAGGAAACACGGGTGTCAGGAGTTCTTCAGATAGGGCTGAAATAGGAGAGCTGGGAGCAAACAGCCTACAGGTGGGCCTAGTGCTTTGGCAGGCCACATCCAATATCCAAGAGGTGTTTTGTCTTTCCAGTCACATGCCTTAGCCTGAGTTTAAAGAAAGATTTCATGTTTGGTGTACTGAACTTTTCATACAGCTGGACCCTTTCTCTACACACTTCTTGCAAGACAAATCTTCCTCAAGTTTAGACAATAAAAATAAATATTGCCATTTTCATGCCAGGTACCTCCCCTTTTGAGGGTTCAGGTGCCTACTCCCTTCCTGAACATCTAAAATCACTCAAGATAAAAATTTCTGTCCTCATCATTTATATCTTCAAAGGAGCAGCTCCCAAAGGCAATCACTTGTGATTCTGCATACAGCTGTTCTTTATGTGTAAAAATTGCCACCAAAATGAATTTATTGCAGCTAAGTCATTCACAGAAAAATCGTGGTTAAGAACAACTGCAAATTACTGTTTCCCAAGTTCCTTCTCATCACCCTTTGGACTGATGTAAGTCATTACCATTCTACAGAAACCTTGCCTGCACAGTGTGGGTACTACTGCAGCAACCCATAGTTTCAAGTCCACAACAACCTCTTTAAAAACTTCCTTTGAGCCTCAAGACTGGCTAAACACAATGATGCAATGACCAATATTTAGACAAGCACATGTGAATGTAGAAAAGAATTCACTTCATGATACTGATCATGCTGAATTCCTTGTGAGAGCTTCTAGACACCAGCTTAAAAAACTCCAGCCATGGTAAAGAGAGTGTCCCTTCAGATTAAGCAAACAAATAATAAGGTGAAGTATAAAAAAATTATCATCCATTGTCACCTACACTAATGAGTGCTGAGGGAGATGTTGCTAATCTGATTTACATGTGTATTCTTAGAATGTTTCATTAAGGCTTGGTGCACTACCAAGGCCACAGAGAAAACCAAAAAGTGACTATGTATTGCAGTAGGGTATAGTACTCAAGAACTTCACCAACCTTGTAACTTCTGGTTTTCTTTCTCCATTCTGAGGAGCAGTATCTGCTGGATAATGGCTTTCTTCCACAGTTCACGAAGCTCATGGGGTGTCCGTTTCCTTTCTTCTTTCACTGGCCCAAAGGGGCCATCTTCACACACTGGCTCCAATGGGGATCTGGGTGGAAGATCTCCCAATTCACAGTAATCTTTAAAAAACAGAAGCTGTTGTTAACTACTTGGATGTAATGAACAGGTGAATGCACAGAATTTGAAAGAGTGGGCATATATAGATACACACATCTACATACATACACACTACCTCATGTATCCATCTATATGTAGAGAGAGACAGAGAGAGATAGACAGATAGACAGATAGATAGATAGATAGATAGACAGATAGATAGATAATAGGTAGTAATACCAAGAAAGGTTTCCCAAATGACAGTTTCAAGCAGACTTAAAAGCTGCTTCAGAATAAGAACCATACAGGCTAAAGCCTAGAATAATTTTTTCTATAACCTGGTAAAAACATTGCACCACACACCAAGACCACATCTTGCTAATTACAACTTTACACACAGAGAACTGAAAAGGCAAGTTTGAGAAATCACAAAAACATAACCTACAGCTGAAATGTGGCATGACTGAAACAGCAGATAAAATCAAATATAGCACCCACATAATTTGAAGAATAATCTCTAAAGCATGTTCAACAAAGAAAACACACGCCCTTAGCTGCACAAACACACCACCACCTAATGCCATACAATGAGATGGTTACCAGATCTTAAAGTAAATAGGTGGAGAGAGAGACAGGCATTTAAGACATGCTTGTTTCCCCTTTTCATTTTTAACCATATCATAACCTACTGCACTTTTTCTTTTGGCTTCAGCTGGCCTACCACAAAATATATCATTTTGTCAAGCATGCAAGGCAATTCTAAGACTGAAAACATTACAAAAGAAAGTGAACACTAAATAAATCTCAGGCAAATTGAAAAATAATTTATTTTTAGGGAAAGAGTGTGCAACATTGTTTTAAATCAAGTAATCAATGTAAGAAGCACAAGCTGTTGGACTTTGTTTTCTTAATACCTGCTGTAGTATCACTTAATTTTATTGTTTTATACAGTTTCTCTGGATGCTCAGTAGTCTTTGACTACTAGATACAGATACAACCTGTACCTAGAAGAAAAATTACTCAATTCACCAACTTTAAAATGAATGGTCAAAACAGCCAATCTCTTCCTACCAAATCTCAAATGGAAGGCCATTGCAACAGCACTTCTTCACCCAACCAGAATGGCTATGAAATGGCTTCCTGAGCTATACATGCAGGACAGTGCTTTCAAGTTATTGCAACAAAATCCATTCACAGATTCGCCAGCCAAGGAGAAGTACATCTGTGTGTGCTATTTTGAACTGCTCCTGCAGAAGGAGCATATCTGAAGCAATTATTCTGATGGCAGCTCAGTGATCTACTACTTTATCATTGCCTAGCATGGTGGTAAAGATTTTGAATTAAACACACAACATCTCATCTCTTAAAATGAACAAAATAGGAAGGTTTTTCCCCCCTTTAAATTCTGCCCAGACAGTCACTCTGACTCATGCAGTTCATATGCAGCTATTCTTTCCTTGTTTGTTTGAAGGCACTCACACAACTGAGCTTAGATGACTAAGAATGGAAATGTTCCCAGCTGTTCACTTCTGCTTTTCTAAGTCTTGCCATTGTCAATCTTCTCCTCTCAAAGAGTCATAGAGAAATAAGAGTGGCTCCAAATGCCACTAATTTCTTTATACAACATTTATTTGCTTGCCACCACAAAGTCTAGGGCTAAAATATACCTATTGAAAAGAATGTAACATTTTCAGCTAGCAGAACAATTTAAACCTTTACGACCTTGCACTCTGGATATAGATGTGGATACCCACACTTCTGGTATCTACAGCATTTCAAAGAACAATGAACATCATAGGAATGAGAATTAGGCACAGGTCAAATATCTGACACTTTAATGGCAATCACCATTTTTGCAAAGCAAATAGGAAAACTGACAGGTGCACTCAGAAATACAGCAGGTTATGAGAAGTATCAATACAATGAAGAGACTGTATTATATTCATTAAAAGATCTGGAAAACATTAATCCTTTTTCTTTACAGGTAAATGGAAAGACTTCAATGGGCTAAGATGCTGCAATTATGGAAGAGATACAGGCAAATGTCAGCACACAGAGAAGATACTCAGTAATTTTCATCTTGTATTGACTATGAAAGGAAAATTATTTTTATTTGATGGCTGGTTTTGTTGCAATTGTTGGTTTTAGTGCATATGCGCTACCGTCAACAATGTTCTGTACATTTTTATGTAGAATTTCTAAATATAGTGGCTTTGATCCCAATTTTCCTTAGTGCATATTAAGAAATATTTAAAGGAAAATGCTCTTAAGGATAATGCTGGTAGAATTCACTTAATTTGCTTGAATAAAATAATAAAGAAATAAAAAGACAATCTTCAAGAAAAGTAGTTAATTTCCTCTAAGGCTGCATACAGTACAGAAGTGGTCACCATACATCAGTGCAAAAAAAGTAAAAGTGATCCAGATAGGAAACTCCTTATCTGCTGTACACTGTCTGTGGTCTATTCACATCTTATATTCATGTTCCATTCTCACAGCATCCAATATGGAATGCAGGCACATCTTAGGGGAAACAAGTCTCTTCTACACATCCTCCCAGTGGCTTATGTGTCGCTGTTAGAATCAGATGTGTATTCTGATTTTATGTATGTATATATGCACTAATATGACAGAAAATAATAGACTATGTCCAGATACAGTTTATGGCCACCTACTTGCTAAAAAAGCCATAAACCCAAAAAAACCCCCAGGCTGATGAAAGACATCCAAGGAAATGGATTAAACACGTCGCATTCCTAAAGCAAGAATGAACACATGCAACATCGAGACTCTTCCCATCTTTAATGTACACATCCCACTTTCTCAGGACAAATTTTAGGGATTGGTCTTCAAGTACCAAATTCACAAATTTATCAGAGACATTACTCACTCGTTTTTCTCCAGTGATCACACTGTGGCAACACCTGAACTGCTGCAAAGCATTAATTACTGAAGACCATGGTCCTGCTTCCATTTAGGCTGAAAATCTCCCATCTGTTACTGGCTAATCTGATAAAATCAGTATTCATTAAAAGAAATAATGCTTAAGGCTATAAAAGAAAACCAAAAGGTTACAAAATTCTATAAGCCGAACAATTATGATTATCAATCCTACCTCTAATGCTTCTGTGAAGAATCCTAGGATTGATTTTGCCTTCCAAACTGCAGCTCCTTTTCAATTTTCTCTTTTGCTTCTTATCACTTGTGGACATTTAACAGAAAGTCTAAAGTCTACTCTGATAAAGCGCAACACATTCAAAAGCTGCCTTCCTTCTCGTCTGCATGCTGGCATGAGGCAAGATTTACAGAATGCAAAATGAACCTGTTTAACTGCTCAGGTGGCCTATCAGAAGTGTGCAGAGTTGCATGAGCTGTTAAAGGAGGGAGGAAAGTGGAACGTGAAGGTAATCCCTCAAAGCAAAATAAAAAGCTCGGACATTTGGTAAGTCAGCACTAACCCATGTCCATGAACACACAAGGTGATAGAGACATGCCACCCAGCTTCCAGATCCAGAATAACAAGAGCAGAAATACTGTGACAAGGAGCTGAGTACTGCATTGTTACGCACCAGGGATCTGGAGGACAGCAGAGAAAGCAAAGATAAACAGTAGAGCGATCCAACTGCACGTAACTGGGAGCTCACATTCCACTGAACCAAACTGCCATGGGGAGCCTTCAGAAATTTTATGAGATTAGTAGGTGCACTTAAACAGGATCTGAATGCTTCAGCACACACTGAAAGACTGCTTCCCTGTTCATCTGCCAACTTAGTCAGCTTTTGTTGACTCCTATGCCACGTTTGACCTGACCCTAACTCCTTGCATGAATATTGCCTCCTTTGCTTCCATATAAAATTCTACCTCCAAACATGTTACTCCTACAAGCCTATTGCACTTCAAGTTCATTTTCCTGTACAGAGATACCTATGCTTTCTAAACCATTTCTTTTCTCGCAACTCAAACTCTAAAATAAAATGTAGTTGATGTTTTTATCTGAATTTATTCCCTGAGTACTGCTAAGTGATACAAGCATCTCATTGCTCTAAATTTCAACTTCTTTCACTGTTCAACAGGTAACTTCATCACACATTGCCCACGTTAAAATAAATTACTCACTGTCCAAACTAAAACTGACATAGCTGTTATAAAAATCTTGTTCTCTACTTCCAACACAACTCCCTCAGCAAGAAAGCTTCAACAAGCACCACTACTTTCCCACCATTTCTTTCAAAAACTATTCATACCTCCCTTCAATCCAGCAATTGACTTGACTGTGCTGGGAGTTTCTGACAATCTGCAAAACAGTTCTATTATGACCAATTCTGAACAGTCAAAATCTGAAAACTGTAGTGAAAATTGTCCACTGCACAGAGATTTGTAGATGCTGAATAAATATAAGTGAATATCTTGCTGCACTGCAGTGCAAGGTGAAGTTTCATTATCAGTCTACATTGATTTAAGGATGTCCTGCTCCTGAGCAGAGTAAGGGCACCAACCCTCACCTTCCAGACACCTGTCCCTGCCTGCTCTATTGCTTGTGTAATACTGTGAGTGGGACTAGAAAACTGACCCAGCTGAAAAATAGGGCTTTTTAGTGTGTCCATACTTCATCTGGTTTAAAATGATCACTGAGTTGTTGTTCTCTTCACCTTTTTACAGAGAACTAAAGAGTCCCATTTGCATAGCCAAAAAAATGTGGCTCTTGAGTGATGTTACAGAAGTAGGAACATCTGCCTGCAAGTAGGGTGGGGAGGTATAAAGGTTAAAATTAAATAACTGAGGAAACACATTTATCATTTAGAATGTGAGTATGAGAACAGTGGAGAGACACAGCTTCAGAAAAAGAATAATAAAAACCTTCTTTCAAAATAAATGTAGCATTGTAACAGATCAAAGTGTGATACATTTTGTAAGGAGACTCTGCTTCCCTTTTTCCATCCCTCCTCCCTTACAGATTCAACACTCATTACAGTCCCACAAATGAACAACAAAAACAAGACTCCGAGGACAAGACACTGCATCTGAAGGTGCCAGTGAGAGAAACGCTGCCCCCTGGTGCTTCCCACCACTCGCAGCATCACAACCCGCTCAGGGGAAGCAGCTAACAGCAGGAGCTGAGGCTGGAGAATTCGAACTGCAGCTCTATTTTCTACAATGGAACGAGCATAATTCAACACTCCATCCTCCAGCTACCAGCTGTATAGTATTAGAAGTCTCTACAGATCATTTCACCCATGTAGAAAATCCTTTCTAGGTCTTCAAACTGGAGATCAGCCTCATCTTCAGGCTCACCAGGGATCACCTGGCTGTCCTGTCAGGCAGCAAATTGCACAATAATTCTCTGATGTGCTTAATTGTAAAGTTATGTACAGAAGCAGGAAAAAATACTGGGGGAAGGGGAAAGTGGCAGCACTAACAAGCAGGAAGTGGCTGGAAAAGGGTGTGTAGGTGGGGCTGTGCTCCCACAACAACCAAAAGGAATGTTTCTCTACAAGGCTTTGTGTTGCCTCAGACTGCTTGCCTTCCTGAGTATGGCTACATTAGTCCAATCATCAGGCAAGGCAGGAATCTCAGCCAGCAAGAAAAAATGGCTTTCCAGCATATCTATTTGCAGTATTTTTCTTCTACTGATTTAGGACTGAATATCCTCCTTTGTGTATAGTAAATCCTTCCTTTTAAATAATGGAGTCTGCAAAACAAACTGCTCTCTGACTGGTAATTGATGATGCAACCCCCAAAGCACAGCCAGCAATCATTTTGCTCCAGCTGAGCTACAGAAAATGAAGTTCTAGCTCAAACTGTTTATGAGCACTTCCTAGAGAATTAAAGGATTCAGAAGTGCAAGACAGTGGGACTAAGTGCTGTTTAAGCCATTCAAGCTTAAAGTGGAAACTCAGGATATCAGACTTTTATCAAGTTCAGTACCTTGAAAGAGTAAGATCAGAATTTCAGCAAAAGTTATCCAGTTGTCTGGGGTTTCTTTTTTTCCTTTTTTTAAACTTTTAGTATATACACCTTCATATCCTGCTGTGTTAACCACACAGAGAGCAGCAATGAACACGATGCACCTTGAGATTCAGCTCACTACCTGCCTATACAAACATAACCACAAATGTCAGAGCCTAGGTTTTTCTGTGAGTATAAAGCTTAAAGCTGTCTCTAGTCCTTGTGACAATTTATACATTCTTATGTGCAATTTACTCATTACAACCCAGAGAAATTACTGCCAGAGCAGTTTCATTTTTGTGCCCAGATTTAATCAAAGCAATGCACAGTTGAGACACCCTGGTGGATTTTACCTTTAACACAAAGTTTAGTAAAGCAGCATAGGCTAAACTTGAAGTCAATTGTATCATCTCTGAGCCACAGAGATCTGGGTTTCTTGGCTGACTGACTTACTAGCTTTTAAACATACCCCTTTCCCAGCTTTTTTCCTTACTCCTCTACTGCAGATCACCCTGTAGTAGGGTGTTGACCATGGCACCTGAAGGGAAAAACTTCAGTGGATGTTTCTAGATGTTTATAGATGCAGTGGAGTCTGTATCTACAAAGGGAAACCCATAAATCACAGATGTTCCCTTATTTCCCTCCCTTCACGCTTGCTTTTGCAGAATATGACAAAGCACATTACCTTTAAAATCTTTTTTGCCCTCTGTCCAATTTGGCTGAAATTGATCCTTTATACAAATTAAAGGAAAAAAGTCTAAAAAGAGTGAGAAAGACTTAAAAAAAGACAGAATATGAAAGAAAAACAAGATGTTAGTTACATTTACTTTGGAACTAAAGGGGTTTCTTAGTTAACTGTGGTGGTGAGTCCAGTGTTAGACCAACTGTACAGCAGCTCTCTTTAAGGCTACAGAGACTGGATAACAAGTGAGTATCCTTCACTGCCAGAAATGTTCCAAGAGATGCATAAACGTCCAAATAGAAAAACCCAGTATTTGCTTTAAATAATTTTAAAAACCTGCTGACTCTGAGTTTTCTTCTGTTCATAAACTGAGTATGTACAGTGAAACAAAAAAGAAAATGAATGAAGAAAAAAGGCCAAATATTTAAAATTGCTGCTCCTATTAATAGCACATCCTGTTTTCCATTTTGGCCACACTTGTTTCCCAAACTGTTCTGCTTACCCAGCTGTAGGTTGTTAAGATTGTATCTTGCTGCTATTATGTCTCAGAGGAAATGCTTGTGTAGGCAATTTAGGTGGATTTTATTTTCCTATTTAATATGGGAAAGTTTTGTGGCTTTCAAAAACAAGTAAGACTATTTCCAGTCACAAAGAGATGCATCAAATCTGTAAAAACAGAAGTTTCATATAAAACCCCTTCACATGCCTTTAAGTACAACAGAGCATTTCACATGTATGTTCACACAATATGCTCCTGAGATCACTTCACTTTGAAGTAAACTAAGAGGAATCTGTGCCCATATGCAGCTTACCTCACTGTCAGACAAATTACATTGCAAGCAGGGCATTAATGATAGAAACACTTCTGTTATGTGCTACTCCAGTTAATCAGGGTCTCACTTTAAGATGCAAGAAAAACATCTCAGTGACATTAGGATGGTTACATTCCACTGCATTTATTATAATGTACTGTTCCTTTCTGTTTCCTTACACTTTTTCTTATTTCTCTTATTTCTTATGGCCTTAGAGGTAAGTGAGAAGTTACAGCTTACAAAGCTCATGATGTGAAATTCAAACTTTAGTAAGCCAGAGGATTTTCTCAGGCATTCTTGGTCCCAGCATGTCCTGTACTAGCTGGCTTACATAAAGTGAATGCACAAAATGATGCACAAGCATGCTTATGCACAGTGGTTTTCTTCTAGTCTCTGGTTCTTCAGTTCTACAGAATTTCACAAAATAATTACGAGAACAGTGGATAATTATGACTCAAGTGGCAAATGTCACAGACTGGAGCAGCATACACAAGGACAAAGTATGTACTACAGAACTCAGTTGAGATCACAAAAGAAATGTAATTCCTGCTGGTACACCTGGATTTTTCTAGTCTGTAGTTCTATACTCCAACACAGAAAGATGAAAGAGAAGCATCCTCTTTTTTCAGCGCCATATGTGATGATGCATTTTTTTCCCCAGAACTCATTAAAATAGTACATAATAGTACATAATTTCTTCTTTGGCTGGTTAACATGAGACAGTAGGAAAAACTCACATATGAAGCTGAAAAGTAAAAAACACAACAGCTAATGAGCCGAGTATTACCAAAAAGTAGGTGGTAAACTGCAATGACAGTACAAACAGAGCACCAGGCAAATATATCCCCTTGGCAGACACAGTGATTTACACTTCACACACTACATACACAAACAAGATCACAGAAGCAAACAAACCCAGACACTACCATCGTATCTGCTGGGAGAATCACAGGCTTTCTGAGGGGTGGCCACCCGCAGGAATATCTGCTGCCTCCAGGAATGCCTGCGAGTCCTTACGGGGCTGCCCTCATCCAGGGCCTGCTGGCCGTGCTTGGAGTCGTAGTCACTGGAACAGCAGAACACAGAACAGTTTGTGAGCAGGTCACCTGGCTCTGCCAGGAACTGTGACACAGCCTGCAGCGAGCACGTGGCCACTGCCTTGGGAGTGCAGTGTGCGGTGCACATGCCGGGGCAAGCTCTCAGTGCTAGGAAGGTGCAACACACCTGCTTTGTGGCAGAGGCACACACATGGCTGCAAACAGCACTGAGGCTCACAAACAGGGGCTGGCTGCTCTGTACAGTCAACTCTTACCAGTTTTAATTAATTTTCTGTTTTATTTGCAGCAGTATATTAATAAGAACATATTAAAGATACATACACAATAATGTAGCTTTACCATTACACTATTTATATGGCATACACCAAACTTAGCACTCCTTCATAGGAGACACAAAGACTTGCTGATACTTTTTATCAGAACTCATCAAGAAGCTTTATAAACACCAACTAAACTTCCAACCTTCTGTGCATTGAGTATGCAATATATTCCCTCCCAAAGCAGACTGGGAGAAAACTTTTAACCGTTAGCAAGTCTGCCTCTGAAATATGCAACAAACTTGGGAACAGAATCCAAGAACCTTGGATATTACTCCTTTGATGTCATCCACACATGCCATACAGAGGTTTTTATTTAGAATATAAAATGAAATAGTGAGGAACAATGCTGTTTTCCTATTAAAAATCCCACCAATAAATTTAATCTAAAACTCTAAACTATTCATTGTTTAAATATTCTAAACTTTATTCCAGCCATTGGCTAAATGGTTACAAAAGTCTTAGTAGAAGCTGAAAGGGATAAATTAAATCCAGATAGCTCTGGCAGCAATAGGGAGGAGCATTTTACAGGTCATCCTCTAGTTCCAATTTGAGGACACTGACATGGCTTAAAATGAATCATATATTCTCTTAACTGAAAACTCTCCTATGTCAGGAGTAATCACGAAAGTACATAGATGGAAGTTGCATGACCATTGCAACATCAAAAATGGCTAAGATCTGCAATCCTAAGGGGAGAGTAGTCTGGGATAGCTTCATCCTTTTGACAGCAATTACATGCAGAATACAAGCAGGTGAACTTTTGCACAAACCAGGTTTTGCCAGTGCAAGAAGCATTTAAAATATTTCAGACAAAGAATTCTTTGAAAATACAGTTTTACCTCCAGGCCTTAAGAGAACACCCTACCTTGTTGTGCTCCTAAAGTCAGAGGTGTTATTTTCATCTACAGGAGCCAGAAATTTTAAGAAATTTGGCACAGAAGAGGAAGAATGAAGCTTTTTCCTTAAGGCAGTACGGTAGGAGATGCTGAGAGTGCAGTTGGGAAAAGTATAGTTTAGAACAAAGAAGTATAAATCCACAGAATAAAAATAATACACATTCCTAAGTTTCAAACAAAAGGCAGCTAAAACCTGAAGGTCTGAATATCAAGGAAACCAAAGTCAAAACCAAAACTACTAACAAGGTCCTAGTTTGAGATATATGCTTGTTTGGGCAAACTAAAATGTTCCAGTATATATAAATGTACTTCCAGTAAAGTTATTATTCTTTGCTATAACCCAAGATTTTTAGTGCATGTTTCAAATAAATTTCTTTAATCTAATAAGAACCAATGCCAACTTCATCATATTTTCTTAAATATCAGTTTCAATGACTGACTAAATTAGGGGGAAAAGGTTAGGAAAAGTTGACACTGATAATCATTGGCAAATGAAAAATAAGACGTTGGCAAAAACTACTTTGTAAAGCATTAACAGGGTTTTATTCAGACAAACTTGGAACTTTTAAGTTAAAAGCTAAGCCTTCTGACTGATCATTCAGGATTGTGGCTCTAGTTATGCAACAGACAGAACCACTAATCAAATTTCATCAACAGTCTTCTGGCCAACATAATTATTTTAAAAGAAATTCTTTTAATTAAAAAAAATATATTTAACTGTATTTTAAAATAACAAGTCTAAAAGATACTTAGAAGAAGGTTAATAGAACAAAGTAACAAGTCAGATAATTAAAAGTTTTTGCATGGAGTGAAAATATAGAAAACTACTTGGCTGATAATACTAGAGACCTTTCCTCAGACACAAAATCACATGAGTAGGAGAATTTACCCCTGAAAAAGTAAGTTTAAGAAAGAATTGTTTCTGATAAACCATAATGTTCTATCTGATAGCATTTAGCAATGTTTCCTGAAGATGTGAATGGAAGTGGAGGTGGGGGAGGCCTGGGGGCAGAATACTCTGGGATAATCACTAGCATTAAGTGAAGCAGGTTCTTTAGTAGCTGGCACAAGGATAAAGAAGATAAGTCTGCAGCATGGTGTGCCCTGCAAACAGGGTCACTTCCAATTACATTGTAAATCCATTATAATTACATGATAATTCCACTTACAGATTTGGGAAGCTTGACTGTATTGATTTAAACTCATTAACCCATTTGACATCCCTACCAATTTCCATTTTCAGTCTTGTTACTTAGATGTTCAATATGGCATATCCTTAGGAGACAGGGAAAGGAAAGAAGAATTCTGTGTGCACGGAATCATTACCAAATCAACTGAAAAAAAATTTGCTTTGAGAATTTAACCTTCAGGATTCAAGTAAGTCCTATTAAATTGAAGAATGAACAGGATTCTGCAGACTCATTTCCTGCCCTGAGCTATGTCATACCTCTGAGGTAAAGCTGAATCAAGATATGCTAGTTAGTATTCAGCAAGTACAACTGAAAAAAATGGTGAAACAGCGTCCTCAGTTGAATATTTTCTCAGGTTTAGAAAAATCAGCACCTTGGGGAAACAGGAAACTTTCACATGAAATAACAAAAACGAAAAACAACAGCAGCAGCAATAAAAATTGCTTGCCAATGGCCAGTGAATGTTGACAGTGCTTCTGAGGACATTTGGTCTCATTAGCCTTTTGAGTTAAAATAAGCAGTTTTAGATCAAGGGGTTAAGAAAGAGTTTCACACTTTATGATTTTTAGAGAGCCACTTAGTTTCAGGTTCTAAGGGAAGTGTTAATGTCCCTTTCTTCAATGCTCTCTCTCTCTATATTTTAATTCTAAGAAAGAAGGTATGGAAAACTATAATTTGATACTGCTGCAAGTAACCAACACAAATGATGGGTTGATGGACTGGGGTTTTTGTTCGTTTGTTCTTGGGTTTTTGTTTTGCGAGGAGTGGGGATGGTGCTGGGGTTGTATGCGGTCGGATATTTTCCTATCAGCTCTCCATATTCCTGCTGCTTCTTGCCCCATAGAGTTAACTTAGTCAATTTGCCTTTAATGTGAGGCACAAAAAAACAGTAGTATGTTTTTGTGTTACCATGAACAAAGGACAAAACCAAATATTTCAGGAAGGACAAAGTGAGCTCTCAAGTTCTTGGCAACTTATTCCTTACACAATTTAAGGAGTGCTGCTGTCTGCTGCATAACAACAAATTGCTTTGCAACAACTGTCTCTAAAGAAAGAGCCAATGTCTGAAAGAATTTGATTGATTAAAACAATAAATTATATAAGTACCAGCTCTACATTCAGTAGTTGAGCAGTTAAAGAGCTCCATCTCCCATAAATATCTACCACCTCTGGTCTATACTAAATAATTTTAATTATTTATGCTATAGAGTTTCACATTTATGACATAGGAAAACAAACCCTACCCCAAACTATTTACAGGCACTAGCTCACCTTTTTTGTGCAAAATGCCCACTTGGTTCTCCACTTGAATTATGCCTTAGATATTTTAAAAAGTTGGGTGAAGAGGCTGAGGGATTAAGACGAGCTAGAGTAGGAGAACGTGCAAGTTGACCAGAAGAACTTTTAGATTTGCCGACAGATTCGTTCACACCATATAGTGCGGATTCCAACCAGAGCGATGGAGTTGAGGTAGCACAGAGAACAAAACAGAAAGAAAGGAAAGGAGGGAAAAAAAATGAAATCCTTTCTCTAGTCTTTGAAAGAGAGCTGGCATATGTAAATGAGACATTTCCTATGTTTTTCACAGTTAATACAGTAACTGTAAGAACACAAACTTTTTTTTAACTCAATCAGCAAAGTCCCAAATTCATGTTTACAGGCTTCAGCAAGGCATTTCAGAATGTGACTAATTATAACTCACCAAAAAAATGGCACTAACACCCACATTGCTTTTTCCTTATATGTGCTTCCCCTTGATTTCTATGATAAAGTCAGGCATATGATCAAGAGTTCCAGTGAATGAGAAGTGAAATGCTATAGGAGGAACTAAATTTAGCTCTACTTTGAAAACTGTTTTTGAATGAGGTATGCTGTTGTAGAACACTCATAAAACAGAACTTGTTAAAAGTCTATAACTCACACGATTTTTGAGAACTTTAAAGTATACTTATCTTGTAAGTTTTCCATTTCCTCTGTTTCTGTACATTTGCAATGAAATAGAAGCAATAGAGATTTCTTTTGGGTTTGAGTTACGTGATGAAGCAAGCACTCAGGCCCTACTAAAAATTACATGGCCAAACCCAAACATAGATAACCAAGGAAATAAAAAAATATACTTAATTTCTAGTTGTATTCCTATAGTAAAATAATAACTGATTGAATAAGCAGCTACAAGTTCCAGGGCAGCTCTTGTGAAGGTAACAAACTATCAACAAGTCCTAAATTGCACTACAAAAAGCATTCTATAGTACTTTAGAATTAAAAAGGTTCAAAAAAGGGACAAGTATTGTTTCCTTTCAAATACTATAATTCTCTCTTTTTTTGCTGTCATCATCCATTTCAGGCATGCTCATTTATTGCCCTGCCTCCTGCAGGAAAAAAATGGGCTGAAACACAGAGGTTTCCTATTAATTTATGTAAATGAGCAGTTTGGGCAGTAAAACAGAAGCCTATGGGGCAAAGTGTTTCAGCAGGAATTGGAAAAACCAGATGGAAGGAAGGGAGAAAACTGCCATAAAGAGGGGACTAGAGAGGCAGAGGCAGAGGCAGGCCTCTGAAGGGGAACAGCTTGAAGAATATTCCTATTAAAGCAAGTAATAGTTTGTTTTTGTGAATAAAATCTAGATAGGCTTGAAAAGCTAGACAGGAGTCCCACCTCTACCAACACCTAGGCACTTTAAGTCACTTTTGGGTGCTATTTCAAAGCTACATATGAAATCACCAATAAGTAAGGTTTTCAGGATCACAGAGGCTACTGAATTTTTCTCTGTAAATAGAAAACAAGAAGTAGCATTTATTTATACCTCTTACAGATCAAAACAACAAAAATGATTGTTTGGAAAAATATAAACTAGTTGAGCAGTTTTGTGACACCTACTGTGGAACTACACATCTCATGTTTTCTCTCCCCTGTGAAGCACACAGGGTTAAAGGTGTTTTAAAAAAGAATACCTACAAACCTCCAAGGAGTGACACACTGCTGCAAGACATCCCTTATCCATTCAGAGGACATACCTGGTATGCAATTATCATCCCCAAATGTGCCCTCAACAAACAAAATCATAGCCTGCTTTTAATAAGGCTTACTTTCTTATGTGAGGAGTCTCTGTGCTCACTGAGTGATACCTCATAAGTTTTCTCTGAGGAACAGATGGTGATGCTTCGACAGGTCCCAGAGATTCCTGGCTCTCCGTTGGTAAATGACTCAGTGTGTTCGCTCGCCTCCGAAAGCTCTGCTGGGGCAACGCAACAGACTGCTCCAGAGAGGAATCCTCTGTGTCACTGCAGAGATCATCCACTGACCCACTGGTCTTGACAGCATTTTCTGCAGGAAGCACAGGAACTCTGTCTTTCTCCTTTTCGCACAATGGTGGCTCCTAGCAGTGCAAGAAATGAGGTTATCAATACATGAGCTTAGAATCCATCTTTGAGATTGCAGTACCATGTCATCTGCTTCAAACACACATTTTTATCAAGCTGGGTCAAAAAAAGATGTTAGATGTTTTATGTCCTTGTCATTCATCACTTAGGCCACCATAGAAGAGTCTTTACTTTTGCAGAGAGAATTTTGAGTGATTTTGAGAGTAATTGTATTTTATAGTATGCTGAATACAACTCAGAAGAAATAGGGTCAGAACAAAAGGGTGAGGTTTGGCTAACAGTTAAAAGGGTGGCATTGCAGAATGCTGTATCTTTAGCAACCCATCTAACCACACAATACTCCTCTTGTCTACCTGCAGATTCACACAAAGAACTTAAGCCTATGACTAGATGCCTGTTTCAATCCCAAGCCACGCATTTTCTTTATTCCTCACCTTGTACACTTCCTGCAGAATCAGCGATTCTTTCAAAAACATAAGCAGAAAGAGCAGACTTTTGTTTACATAATGTCAGGAGTCTGCAGGTGAGCAGGCATTACAGCAGAATCAACAGCTGTATATCTAAGCCTGCAGAGTGCTATGCTGCCTCCAGGGAAGAAGACTGGCTTCTTCCATGCTGTTTGTTTGTATTGTGTTATACAGACTAAAAGCTTTCTGACCACACAAACAGGGAAATTACTTCTTGTTTTAGTTTTATGTTTCTTTTGAATACAGTCCTGCATTCATGGTATGAACTTTCAGGGCTAAAACCAGACAGACAAGCAAGGTGATTATGGTACTTGTTTCACAGCACACTCTTGGAAAACTCAGATGACGTTATATAATATTTTAATTCAAATATACTCACATATACAAAATATATATAGTACAAGGCATTTCTAATTCAATAGCACTTCTCTGCTTTATAACACGGAACAGAATGAAAAGCTTGAAAGCAACTTGAAACATTTCACACCTGACCATACTTCATACTTGCTTAGTTGTTTCAGAGAATATTTTTGAAGTATCTAAATATGTACAATTATTCCAGGCTTTACTTACTTTATTTGTGCTGCTTAAGGTACTGGACACAGAGCTGTCCAAATCCACAGAACCAGACCTGTCTAGTGGACCTCTGGTTTTACTGCCCTGTAGAAATAAAGCACATCAGCAGTTAAGATTATGATATATAAGGCACAGCAAAGAGATTTAGGTAGCAGAGCTGGGAGCTGTAATTTTCACAGACAGTATCAAATCTGATTTCATGGAATGCCTAAAAATACCCTTTTTCCCTATGGGAAACAGAAGCTTCATTCAGAATAGTCTCTGTCAGCTTCAAGGATCCTGCAGAATTCAAGAATTCTCACTATGTGTTTTCCATGATCTGTACATAATCACATATTTCCCATGTAGTAGAACTACTGTTAAAGTACCTTCTGTATTAGGTATTTACAAAGATACAGAGAAATGAAAAGGATGTCTTTTACAAAGGACTAAACCCATATAAATTTAATACACACGAAAACATAATTTCTGGTATTACCATTTCAGTGCTTACAAATCAGAAGGCATAAATATTTCTCTAGAATCTGTGAACAATATTTTTGTATCATTTGTTTGAGTAATGTTTTTGTGTAACCAAGAAAAATATCTGATGAATTCTGATGTGCTAACACAATTATGGAACTTGTATCTTCCTAACCTTAAATCATATAATTCTTTAATATTCTGAAGTTAAATTTCATGTTCTCTTTGAAGTTTTATTCCAGCTAAAATATAAAATGTTGTCATTATTCACAACAGTGACTCCCTCTTTGAAGTTCAGCCAAAACTTCTGGCTTCAGATCTGATCAAAATCAAGAGTTTCCTTCAAAACAGCAATGCCAGTGAAAATGCAACCAGTGTACAGCTATGCTTATATTAAGGCAGCTTATATAAGTCAGGACAAACTGAAAGAAAATTAGAACAGTACTATAGCTAATGTAACAACACTAACATTATGTTTCATATCCTGAGAACAGCTGCAGCAAGATTTTATAGGGGTGAATTCCAGAAATGCTGTCTGGGAAGTAACGAGAGCAGATATGAAACTAAAACACGCCTCTATATGGACAATTGTAACAGGAAAACCATGTTTTTGTTATCATTTGTCTTAAGAGAATGGGCTAGATATGATGTCTGAAACAAGCTTTCAAAACCTAGTTTTGTCACTACCAGTTGCTTGTCTGTGAACTAATAAATTAGTTATTGCTGCAACATAACTTTTTGCTGACTACAAATGAGAATGCCCTATTATCTGTTCCTGAATATTTGTTGTTTGGCATTCTGTCACAACTCTTTTGTTTTATGGGAGAAGGTTTGATTTTTTAAATCCTTTGTCAAGCAGAAATCCTTACAAGCCTCCTACTATTTTCCTCAGACTTTTCTCATGAGGTGCAACATGAAGTATATTTGAATGAGAATACGCTTGATAGATCTAAATTGTTATTAAACTTGACATCTGATTTAATTTAAAACTGCTGCTGTTTACTTTCCGCAGCTGATTTCTGTGATCTGTTCATGATAAACATTTTCATAGAATCACAGAATTAACTAAGTTGGAAAAGAATCACTATCACATAGAAGCTCAAGTTTTCTCCTTTAATCAGTATTTCCAGACACTGTCTACAGAGAATTTTACTAGATGTAATATTGCATAGATGCCTTCATGTTCTTAGTGCCATTCTTTATATTCCTCACCTTCAAATAATCTACAGGATTCAAAAATTCAGGTATCACACTACTCATCAGTTCTCTGTCACTAACAAACACATGTCATTAGAAATGCTCAGTCAGCTCCTTAGCAGTTTCCTTCTACATAAAGAGAAGTGAACAATTATAATTACTGTTTTAATATTCTAAATCCAAAAGAGAAATAAACCAATTGTTGCTTTTCATAAGTCCTCATGTTAACTTCATATTAATTTTTTGTAATGCCTATATACACACTTTCTTATCTAAGAATTAGCTCACTTCATCCAGGACTTGGTATTCTCTCTACCAAAGCCCTGCTTTTTTTTTTCTTCTAAAATGTACAGTCAAATATTTTTGTCCCTGTGACTTTAATAACCTTTGGGCTACAGCCTGGAATGATAGCAAATATGACTCTTCTATCAAATAAACAAAGCAATGACATTATGTTTAAAGACAGTAAACATGAAGATACTTACACGTGATAAAATACTTTCAAAAGATTCTGTAAGAGACCTTTTTGCTTTGTTCTTTAACATGTCTAATCTGAATCTCGGAGCACTGCTGGACACTTCATTTACAGCATTCTCAGCAGGAGGTTGTGAAGCCTGTAAGTGTAAAAAACAGAAATGGAAATACTCAACAGCATGGAGAAAATCTCAGTGAACAGTTTGCAGACTTCTATAACCTGAATCAATAGTTTTTCCTGGTGTCCTCAATTTGTCATGCCTTTTTCTCTACAGATACTTGTACTGAAGTTTAACAAACTACCCTAAAAAAGGACAGAAAATCTCCTACAGGAAACGTGTCGAGTGAACAAGCATGCTTCAGAAGAACTGCTGTTTTAGTACAGATTTTCAGCTCTGTTGATAAATTTTCATTTATGCCAATGCAGAATTGCACAAATTCTAAATGTTGAAGTGTAACGGATTAGAGATTTCTCATGGATTTCCTTTTCTTCAATCAAGAAAAGAATCAAAATCTCATCATGAACAGAAACTCTCAACTTTCTCCATTATAGTAAATTGGGTCCTTCTAAGGCCCAGGAAGATGTATAACAATCTAACTCTTCTATATATTTCGCCAGTAGAAATATTTCCACCTTAAAACTAACAGTCAATTGAGAGTTTTGCTTCTTAAATAAATATTTCAGTCCATTTTTAGTGCTGGTGAATAATAATGCAGCAAACAGAAAAACGGTACTATGATGCAGATATTACTGTCCAAACCCAGTATCTGCAGTAGAAACTAGAGCTCTGTTTTCAATGCTGTTTTGGGGGTTTATCTTGAACATGACAGGCACCATAGCCCTCCCTACTTGTCCCTAAATTCAGAGATCTGAATGCTTGATTGGTGCAATTACTAGTACTGGGCAGCTGAATGACATATTATAACCATCACCAAATTGTCCTGCCTAGATGTCATTTTAAAACACTATTTCCAGTATGACAACTTTATAGGTTCCTGTATTTTGTTTTTACCTTCTATCCTGGTTATGCCAGGACAAGGTTAATTTTTGCAGTACCTAGGAGGGGGCATGGCCAGGGCCTGAAGGATATTTTATACCATCTGTCATTGCTGGAGGTAGGGGGAAAAGGTCTCTCTTCAGAGACAAGGTGCTCCTTCCAGTCAAATAAATGTGTCAGCAGGGAGCCTTCCAGTACTACCTGTCACCAGGGGGTGGATTCTGTGTGAATAATTTCTTTTCCTGTACCCTCTGTGACTAGTATTGTTACTATTACTGGTCATTTTCTTACTTCACTGCCGTTTCCTGTAAATTGTTCTTATCTCATGCTTTCTGCCTACTGTGATCTTTGCCTTTTGTGCCTCCAATTGTCCTCTCCATCCCACTGCAGTAGGTGCCTGGCTTGCAGAGTCTTGGTGGGGGCACTGAATGGGGAGCACCATTCCTAAACCACATCAGCTTCCCCCACCTTATTCTCCAAGGGTAAATCAGATGCTGCTTGCTATTGCATTCTCATGAAAGGACACTCACTTTGAAGTGTTTTTGTTAAACAAGATCCATGTACTAGTATCACATTTCATTTTTTTTCTCCCTTGATTTAAATATATATTTTTTTAAAGGCAATGCAAATTATAAAAGTGCATATGCAGAACAGAAGGGAATCAGGGTGTCATGGGTTAATGATTGCTGAGACAAATAACAGAGTATGTGTTCAAAGGTATCTGCTATTATGAGGCCTGGAGATAAATTACCAGAGTAAAAATAAAATGTTATGCTGAGACAAGTGATAGACTGAGGGGAAGTCAGTTCTCTTCTCAGAACACTGGCATCTCTGCAAATGTTAGATTAACCAATTTGGTTTCAGGAACTGAGCAAACAGATTGCAGTAGGCCTTGTAAACTTTCAAATCATTGAAGACATATTAAAATCTTATCTTGCTTTGTATATCCCTTTTTCCAAGCAGTGACTGACAACTATTTGACCATCAGCTAGTATTACACCAAATAAAAATATGTCATATATGATGACAGAGGACCTCAGGCAATGTTTCTTCCTTTTATCCCACAACTAAAATGCTTTTTTCTTAAAGGCATATTTCTGGTGAGATGCCCAAGACATAAATCAGAAAGTGAAATACACAATTCTCTTTCTGTTTTCTCAGGGAGGTCAATAATTAGCTAGTAAGCCATAAAAGGAGAAGAAATTAACAAAGTGAAAATACAGTAAAGGAAGATTTGCTGCTACTTTCCTAATTTCTTCACAGGTCTAATTACTTTTCATATATTCATTTGCTAGTTGATATCACAAATGGCTGACAGCAATCATAACAGTGGAATTACCAACCAACAGAGGGACAGTCAAGACTTTTTAAGAGGGTCTAAATAATTGCTACTGAATGTTTCCAGAGAATGGATGGAATCCTTTTTTAAAAGCTAACTTCCTTGAGTTGTCTCAAGGTAGCTACTCACAAACCAAGGCATCCAAAATCACTAATCCCTTCGGAAAAACCTTAAGTGTGCTGTATAAATAGCCAGTTAAACAGCATTGATGGAACCTCATAGAGAATAAAAGCAAGTTCATCTCTTTGGACATGGATGAGAGTCTCTGCTGCTGTTTCTGCAGTAATCCTCCTCCTCTTAAGGTCACTTCAAACAGTTGCTTGCACACAAGAAATAACTTTCAGTCTTGGGTAAATGTAATAGGCTTTATCAATGATCAAATCCAATGTATTGTCATTACACTGATTGAACACTGACAGTGAGATGGCAAATCCCACAGATCAGCTGAGAGCAATCACAGATTCATTATATATTGAATATATAATTATATATCTCACATATATTGAATTTTCATTGCAGTGAGAACAAATAAACAATATAGTAGTGTGCCTTGTTTGCACCTCTGTCTCCTAGGCCTGAAATCAGACTGTACCAGGGACCTCAAAATCAGAGATATCTGTTTTGGCCCATGAACCATAAGCAAACCCAATATTCACCACTGCTTACACACTGAAGTTTCAAATTGCAAGTGACGGAAATTTGCCTTTGGAAAGATATAAAAATCAAATGAATTTTTTTTTTCCTGACTTCTCTTTACATGAACTAAAATTGAATGATTACTTACCTGTTTTGCTTCTCCAACATGAACATGGTCCTTCTGTTTTTCTTCATATATGTTTCTCAGAAGAGAGATAATTAGCTCATTCTCTTTTTGCTCATTTCGTGGTCTTAATTTCTGTAATTGAAAACACCACAAGCACAGTAATTATACATTTGTGTAACAGTTAGCAAATATTTACTCTTTTCATTTGTCACCATAATAAATCATCAATGTAGGAACAAGTTTAGTCTGTTAATGCTACTACTGCAGTCCACCAGAGGACACCAGTGTTACAGGCAAAGCACCAACACAGCCACAAAAACACTTGACCTCACTTCATACACGACAATTTACACCTAAGAGGACAACTGTACAGATACGAACCTGCCACAAGCAAATAAAGGCTTTAAAAATATTTTTGCCAATTTTCTTTTGATATAAAGAAAACTGAAGTACTGTAGTTCTGAGTTTGCAGCACACACAGAGTACTGTCCTAGAGATAGGATTCACTATGCTTCTACTAGAAATCTTTCACACTGGACATTAAGTTTGTGGGAAATGACATAAGTTTTTTATAAATTAGTGCACAAGGTGAACATATTTATCTGTGCTGCATTTTATTTAGATCTGAATTATTGTAAGAGAAGATTTTAAAACAATTTATTAAAGAATTTAATCCCAGAAACTTAACTTCTGAAAAACATATGCTGCCTTAAGTCTATTGATATAATAGAGAGGATATAGTATGAATCAATGCTAAGGTAGCACATTAGATCAATAAAAGCACCACAGGAAGACAGTGACCTAAAAATGCAAATCATGGTAACAACACATGGATCTGCAAGAATACAACATTCCAGGCTGTCCAACTGGAAAAGTTAGCTGAGAAAGACGGGCAGGAGATTTGTACTTTACCCTTAGTTTTACCAAGTTAATCGTTTGCAGACCCTCACCAGAAGTAATTAACAGTTCCCTGTGACTACTAGAAGCTTTAGACTGTGTGCAGAACACTAAAAGGCACCAGTGCTGCTATCTGCCTTATGCTAAGAAATTACTTAGCTCATGGAATTTGTCCTACAGAAAAACTTCCAAATTTGGTATTGAGTGATAAACCACCACTTGGAAACACACAAAGAGACTTAAATGACTCAAGAGAGGAAGGAAACACTACTTTTTAAAAAGTCTAAAATTTCTTAATCTTCAACAGTGTGTCAATCCCAGTGACATTTCCTACAATGCACATCATCTGTTTTAAATCCAGCTATGCTTTCCTCTGTCCTAAAATAGATTTAATTAAGAAGATAGAAAGTTTAACTTTAGTTAGTTTGACAAGAATTATGATCTAGCATAAATTTTAGGCAAGAAGTTTTATGATCTGTGAATATTACAGTAATTTGTTTTGGTCAAAGTAACAGTTTGAATGCCCTCACAGTACAAGCTATTGCCTTCACCCATAAAAAATGTGTTCAGTTTTACTCAGTGAGAAGGCAACATCTTCATTGAAAGCAAGGAGTATTAGGGGAAGAAAAATGAGTAAAAGTCATTTTCATCAAAAGGTAAGTTGTTAACAGCTCTAGAAGAACAACTGAAATTAAAGCACAAGCTAGCTAACAATCCAGCAAAAATAATGAATGATTAACAAAGAATGACAGTAACTTCTGTGTTTTACACAGATGTTAGCAAATAACAAAACTGCTTTAAAATCTTGTAGGAAACTTACCTGAACCTCTTCAAAAACAGAGGCCTGTTCCTGGTTATTTAGTGTGGTTAGATGCTTTTGTAGTTCTAGTTTAGTCTTAGAAGGGTGCAACCCTACCAAGAGGAACAAAAAAGAACAAATTATAGGGCCAAACTTTTCAGAACTAATCAATCACATAAATATGCTCATAATTTAAGCCAAAGCGTGTCAAATATTTGAGCTGGCCCATTCCACGATTTCATAAGAGGGCATTAGAAAGAACTCCAGGTTAATTTAAAGCCACTACTAAACTCATGTCTATAAAATGAGGGACATGAACTCTACAATGAGGAGATTTATTGAGCACAGACAAGGATTATACTCTTAGCTGAAGATTCCATTATCACACAAGATAAAATAAACCCACAATCTACTGCATTTTAGGAGACTGTTTTGTTGGGGTTTTGTGCAGTGCTGCTTTGATTTTGTTTATGGTATAAATCGAATTCCCTCTCATTTTCTCCAATTTCTGTGCTGTGGGCTTCTGAAAATGAGCAAATTTATTGCTTGTTAAGTCAAGGTCTTACTTTGCCTCTTGATGAAAAAAACATTTATTGAGAGTCTAAAGCAGACTACTCTTTCATTCAGATTATGTTTGCTATTCTCATCCTGGATTAAATTCCTTTCTTCCATTTTCTGTGGAAAAACAGCAAACCATCAATAGTATTGTGCACTTCAGTTTCTGATCATGGAATGATTAACAAGATGGCATGATTGAAGGCATTAAGGAACATTTGCCTTTAAGAAACTTCCCAAAAATCACAGTTAGCTGAAAACCAAAATAGAGTGAAAGTAGTTTTGGAAGTTCTCCAGTTTCATTAAATTAACACTAGGCAGGTTTTAGTCCAACAAGCCACTGTCATGTGATCTGACAAGCTGCTGTTGCCCTTTATTCACCCCAAACATCACTTCAATGAACCAAATCTAAATGTGAAATTTGCTGAAAAGTAAAGAGGTTTTTTTATGTCTTGAACTTCTGGGAAACAACTACAATTCTAATTTCTGCATTTTCATGAAGGAGCATAGATCAACATCACAAACACACATATTAAAAGCACACTGTTCAGTTCCTGCTTAGTGATAGCATAATGCCAGTTTCTAAGTGGATTCAAAAGGATAGCAGGTCATAGCTATTGCAGCATCTACCCTTCAGAGGTTCCTTATCTAGTCTTCTGCATTTATAGGGCTAATCGAGCCAAACAAGCTGCAACTCACTAATGTTTACATTTGTAAACAGTTTTCAAAAGTTCAACTAAAGCACAATAAAGGAGCTTAACTCTTGTTAGAAAATTCTGATTACTTTACAGAAAACCTGACATTACAGTCCTCTACATAAAAGTACTGGCTTTCAACTTTCCACCCCAAGTCCCAAGCTCTTTTTAAGCACTAATTTCCTTAGAATTTCACATACTGTCCCCTAATGAAACTGCTAGAAAAAATATTCAACCAGAAAATTCCTTAAACCTCACCTTCTATCTTTTCACAGAGTTTATGCAAACTTTGCATAGGACACCCTTCACAGAGCTGGGGCTGTGCCTTGGAAGTTTGTTGCACAGTAGCCACAGTGAAAGCCTGTTTCAGTGTCATCATGATTTCATCAACCTGAAAAGAATGGCATGCAAAAGAACAGAATTTTACTCTTCCACTGTTTTCCTTAGCACAAACACAACAGTTTTTTAGAATGATATTGCCCCTGCTTGGGAATGTGCTTATGATTAAAAAGACAAGCTGTCCCTATGTTGGTTCTGTGCACAAACACACAAGCATGATAAAACTCATCATGAACTCATGTCACTTCCAGACCACCCAATTTTATTACCGTGGTCTAATGAAAGATCCCACCCTCTACCTCAAACCCCTTTCCTGTCTATGATAAAAAACCTTACTGCAGTTGTGGTACACTGGCCTTACTTAGAGCACAGGAGTGCAGTCCTGATTTTCAGAACAGGAAACTCTCCCAAAAAAGAGGCATAAGGTCTAGCTAAGTTTGTGAAATGAAAGGAAGATTTTGTGGATTTTAAAGAGGATTTTACTTCTGCCCTTAAAACAAATGAAAAGGTCTCTTGCAGACTGCTACATTAGTTACATTTTTGAAATGCTTGTATTTCTGAGTGGAGTAGGATTTGAAGACATTAAGCAAAATAAAGAGCATGGAGCAACAGAAGACTTTTAGGACCTAATATTCTATTTGACTATCCTTTTCTTTCACTTACCAGTGCTTCATCTGTACACTGAAACACATAGCAAACAAAGTGGAAACCTCCATTTTCTGAAGACTCTCTGCAGATGAACCCAAAGTGATCCACATGTCTAATTCCCTAGCAAAGAAACAACAGCAACGAAACAGTCATATCTACTTTCAATGTTTTGTACCTGTATTTCTTTCAGGAAGAAAAGAACAAAACAGCATTACATATAGGTCACTTATATCTGTTACAGCCACATTAAAGACATCTGGCCATTAAAATTCTGTCCTGTTATAGAATCTAATACTTCGTGAATCTGTTGAATTTCAATTAAGTCAGACATTGTTTGGTTTTTTGTTTTGTTTTTAATGGACGAACTATAAAAGGCCCATATAGCAGACCCAGAGAGTAATAAATTCTATTCAAAATGTATTTTACTCTGAAATTTTCATAATATGTCCCTGTATGTTTAGTGATGAAAGCTATTGCCATCAAATTAAAAACCAAAGTAATTTATAGAAAACAAAACTCACAAAACAAACCAAAAAAACTCAAGCAGAAGGGCAGAGAAGCAAACTCTGTGGCACAAGGAACAGGGATTACTAGTGAATGAGGAGGCTCTGACACATGCCTGCCCTCAGTGCATCACATATACTACCTCTGTATGGCAGACGACTGTCCTTTAAACACATGCAACTTATATTCTTGGAAGGAACATACTTTTAAAGCATTTTTCAGGTAACTGTTACATAGAATTTTTCTCCTTTCTTTCTCACTTTTTGAAAAATGTGGCTCAGATCCCAAGATTTGCACAACCATGAATCATGCTTGTGGAGATCTCAGCTAGGGAATGCAGCCTCTCTTCTGGTTACTCCCCCTCTAATTGCTTGTTGGTCCTTTAACTTAACCATTCCCCTGTAGTACTCCCGTGTCCCTTAGCAATTGGTCCCTAAGGATTTCCCCGCCCTGCTGAGTTCATGTACTTTAGCCTGGACCCTCAAA
>JAOTQP010001652.1:46647229-46665616 GCA_026413545.1 Cichladusa arquata
ACAGTCAGAAGAAAAACCTAAAAATACCCCCTCTTCCCCCAAACCATAAGAAACTGGCTAGGAAAGCAGATCTTCAGGAAGATACATGAAAATCAAGACTGTTTGAATCAGGTGAGGAAAGCTGGCAGATAACTAATCTGAGTATTTTTCACACCTTATGCATCAACCAACTTTTGCTTCAGTCATGGAGAAAATCTAAATAACTAACTGAGAATATACCAACCATTTTTTTTCCTCTGGATATTAAGTTACTTGTAAGCGTTTCATATGTAGCCACACACAAAGGGATGAGACCTGAGAATGCCACCTGCAGTCCCTGACTCAGAACCTGCTGAACACAGGGGACAGCTAACCAACAAACTCAACTCTGCCATGAACTGCTGCCTGTGGATACTGAAGGCACAAACTAGAGTTACTTCACTTCCATATATTCAGCTGAATTTAGACTGGTTGAATACAAAAAGAATACAGCTGTGCATACTAAACAATATTTTCCCGGCAAAAAGCAACCCAAGACACAAAGCCAGATCAGCAAAGCCTCAATTCAGAAATGTGCTTGCAAGCAGGTGACTGACATTATAACCAGGCTGAGGCTGCAGGTATCTTTGAGAACTACTGCATCTATTTAATATAAATTAAAAATGCACTCACTAGAGTAAGAGGATCTGGACCTACCAGCCCAACTATAATCTCTCTGCTTCTAAAATACGTGCCATGAATCAATAATGGAGTCATGATTTATTTAAAATTAGGCATTATTATTGCAAAGGGTACCTATATTTTCTATGTGAAATACACACTCAAGGAAGGAAGGTGAATATGACTTTCTTTTTACTAGGGAAGAAACATCTCTCCATCTTCTTTATACTCTCTGTTTGACATCAGCCTGCCATTACCAAACAGAAGCTTTAATTCAGGTATCGCTGACTGTGACATTTTCTGCATGCTAGTTTTTACAGACATAACACAGTGGCAATCCTTCTTAAGGATTCTCTTTCCCTGCTTTGAAAAACCTGCTATAATTGTACACACTTCACTCCATTACTGGCCTTAAGAACACCCAGCTCCAAAATCAGCTGAGAGATCCAAGATGACCTTAGGAGAGTCAGTCTTTGCAGTACCAGCTCCAGGTTTGTATTATGTTCAGAAGACACAAGCTAAATAAAATACGTTACATAGCTTAACTATCATGAGGATTGTAAGAGGAGCAAATACCACATTCCTTACTTGCTTCTCAGTTCTTGGAAAATAGTTTTGCTGCTCATCTATCAATGCAAGGGCATTGCTAGCCACACCAAAGCAGGGCAGGAGTGGAGGCATATATGGAGTAGTGTAGGAAGCTATTACACTTCTACTCCATCATTACACAGATATGTTGGCAGCAGGAGCACCTTCATCAATTAAATTGCTTATCCTGGGAAAAAGTCTACTAGCTCTCAGTCATGGTTTGGTCCCTCTGCTCTAGTTATGGGTAATTCATTCCCCTGGAAATTTATTTCTGCTGATACTAGCTAGTGTAAGTGTACATACCATTCTGCAATTGCACAGCTACCTATTAACTTGCAGTAACTTTTTAAAAACTTTCTTTAGAAGCCCAAGGTTTCAGGTAGTACTGTTTTAAACTATTTAATATAAACTTATTTAGAATATGCAAACCAATTTGCACTAACAAGCAATGCTCTCCAGAGAAATAGGCAAGTTTAAGTTAAGCTCTGGTAATTGCAATTAAGTTATCAAAGAAATAACTGCCATCTGTCAGAACATCTGCTTTGGTGTCTGCCACTCCAAACTCCAAGATGTGCAAACGCCACCAGAAGCCGCAAATCTTGCTTTACCGTAAACAACATAGTCCGGTTTTCTGCAATGTCAGTTGGCTGCACAACACTGTGTCCATAGATGAGTTGACTTCTTAGGTTCAGTGAAATTGCATCTTCTTCAAAAGACCTGACAAAGCTGTTACTCCTAAGGCTTCCCTCTTGGAAATCCTTCTTAAAAGCAAAGGAACGAAGTCCAGGTTGAGAAAAAGATTTCCTAATTGGCCTTTTTTCCTCCTCTTCATTGACCAAGGGCTGGAATACAGACCGCAATTTGCTGCTGAAAGAGAAGCCTCCAGAGTTGTTGGCAGTTTCATGTTGTTGTGATGATGAGTTGAAATCTGAATTTTTTGTACAACTTGCACGGTTAAATTTCTCAATGCATTCATCTATGAGTGCTGGAGGTGCATTTTTATGTGCTACTGTTACCCGTCCACAGAACAGCACCTCAAACTTTTTGGCAAAAGGGTCTTCGACATCTGAGAGATTATTCTGAAACTCTTCTTGACGGGCAATTTTTCCAGCTTGTCGAATAGAGCTTATAATCTCAGGCACCTAGAGGAGGGGAAAAAAATACACATTAGCATTGGGTGCTTTATGACAAACAAATTGCAAAATTAAGAGGCTCCCTGTTGTGATTTTCCTGGAAAAATACTTAGATTTAGTTTCAAAAATAAAAGACCAGTTGAAGGAATCCTGTATTTATTTAAGAGACACATTATAGCAGATAAATAACACTGAGAAGAGGAATTTCTCATTTGTCTCCTTCCCAGGAGTTCACCACCACTAATACTTTGTCAAAAGAGCTTTGTCCCTTGTAACACTCTTCGTCTTCAGTAAAACTTTCACCGCTGAAGCAACCAGTATAACATGACAAATTCCAACTCAAAATGAAAGACAGAAGTACTTCAGAAAGCATACAAGAAGCCATAGACTAATTAATAGGTAAAGTTATTTAATCTCTGTTATTTTTCACTCCCTTCTCTTACTCAAACACTCATGTCATGTAGGTTAACGATTCTCTTGTAAATTTGCTTTGCCCTTCATAATAGCATTATTACATTGTTATGGCAGTTTGGTGGGCTTTAAAAAATGTAAACAGCTCTATTTTTTAATAACTATATTCCTTATTTTAGATGTTCATTTTTATTCTACTATCCTAGATAATAATATTACTGTTATTACTAATTATTACTAAAACAATATTACTGATTATTTATAATAATATTACTAATTATTATTATAATACCTTAAATAATATTACCTCACATACAGTATGACTTGCAGGGCATCTGTATGAGACAGCAGTCTGTTACAGTTCACAGATGTTGTAATTAGAACCCAAACTGCCATGTGACACATTCTGAGTGACAGTAAACAGTCCCAGTTGCTGATATGGGTAGACAGTAGTGATATGCATATGCTCTCTGCTAAGCTGCTGTGAGGCCAACGCTTGGTTACATCACACTTTGACTGACCTAGGAGATTAAGGTTCTTCTGCAGTCTGTGCTGCTCCTGCTGTAATGAAATATGTGAGGCCACCATCTATGATTACAACTGCTAATTCTGCCAGCTTTTTTATCAAAGTTACTTTGAGAAAAATCCATGCAAATTGTGCTAATTTCCTGACAAAACAAATTTCCCCTGTCAAGCATCAGCTGGAATTCGCTTTACTTATAAGTATTTGTTTGCAGATAGTACAGAAAGAAGTCTGGGAGCAGCAGACTAAAATAGCAGCCCAGAAGAACCCCCTCCCCTACAAGAAAAGGCATCCCTAAACCTAGAGAATATTTTGGAGACCAGGCCTCTGTTTATTTTCAGACATTTTTATGATTATCTATTGCTTTATCACTATGCAGCAATGTGCATAAACCAACTGAGGAAACAGCAAAGGACTTTGAGGGAAAATCAAATTTGAACAGTGAAAACTGAATGAATACTCTGGGTGCTCATAAAGAGCTTAACAGGATTCCTCTTATAGACAAGGAAACAAAGACAAAGATATAGATAGGTAGGTAGGTAGGTAGAGAGAGAGAGAGAGGGAGGGAGAATGTGACAGGCAGAGAGATAGATAGATAGATAGATAGATAGATAGATAGATAAAGTGATATTCACACACATATAGCTAGTGGATTTAAAACAGTAAGTAACACATTACAAAACAGGAACTCAGGAAGCATTACTTCACCCTTCAGCGTAAGGCATGAGTCACCAGCTAATCATTCAGCAAAGACAAAAGGGAAGAATGGGCAAGAAAAGCAGGGTCAGGAATTCTTAAGTCCATTCTCTAATATGTCACAAACCAGTCAGAAAGCCTTGGGCTCAGTTTTGTGCCTAACTTCTTAATCATACGTAAGAAGAACATTAAGGGTATAACAAATCTTTAGTACCTCAAACAACATACATTTGCTCTACAGTGAGCTTAGGGTCTACCTCAGTTTTATTTACTCAACACTCCTTCAAAGAAACAATTTTGAGTGGCATAACGTATCAGAATTACAGTAAAACATACAACTTCATTCTACCCACATCTGAAGCTGCAATAGGTTAGAAATTTTTAATAAACACATTTTAGTCTTGTGGGAGTGTCTGGACTCACCAGCCATAGGCAATTTTACTACTGAGCTGCCCAGGATACATGCAGAGACCAACAAACCCATCTCCAATTTTGCTGAGGCTGCAGAGGCAGCAGCAAAGGACTGAGGCATTTTCTGAACTCTGCTTACTTAGTTAAAGCCAGGAACATCAGCTCTCACCCACGCAGAGAGCCACTATCTCAACCCCAGCTAAGCTCCCCCAGCAACACACACAGTCAATAACTGTAAGGACAATTTCCAGCAGTGCAGGTGCTGCAAGGGTTACAGCTGAGCTAAAGCCCTGACAAGGCATTAGGGATCCAGCACATAAATGCAGTTACTGAATTGAACTTCTTCAATGTTTTTTATTATCAAACACCTTGGACAAAACAGCTATTCAACAGTGGCTATACTTTATATACAGACAGTGGTTAGGGAAAGACACTACATCACACAGAAGGACTTTGCAGTAGTTAATAAACTTTGTGTCTGAGGAGACCCAGCAGGCCTGTTGATGAAAAATCAAGGGGAGTATTTATTTATTTATTTTCACACATGCTAGGGCTTGAATCATGTCATTGATAAGTAACAGCTGGCTTCCGTGCTACACTTACTAAAAAACACAGACTCTTCTGTTCTCACTTATAGACCTAAAAAAAAATTCAGCCTGCTAATAAAATTTTATTACTTATGATTAGGCAATTGATGCAGCAGCAAAGCACCACCTCACTTTCCTGCGATGCTTATGTACATTAAACATTTATCTATTTTCGTTAGTAAAGACAAGATCCATGAGCAATGAAAAAAAATAGATACTTATTTCCCTGGAACTGCTCTTTGCCTGATCAAGATTTGTGCTCTTTTTATCTACCTGTACCACTCCAGACTTTTTATGCAAGTATGGAAAATGAACAATCCACTTGCCCTCCGTATCCCGACACTAGCATTCTGACTAAACGGATGTGGATGCTGAATAAACAAACATGAAGTAATCAGTAGTTAAAAATAAATATAATTGTTTAAGGTTATAGGCTCTATCTTGGCAAATGTTTATTAACCACAGATGAAACATTTCCAGATTAAGGACCATATTAAGCAGCATGCCAGTGGGTGATCACTAACCACATCTCTTGCAAACCTCCAAAAATTAATTAGGATGTAAAGAGAATCAGGTTTTATGGCTCTTCAATTTGTATCAAAATGCAGCATGGATGAAGTTGCTCCTGAATTAAGTTAATGCTGTTTGTCTTTTAAAAGTTGCGGGCTCTTCATGAACATAACAAAAAATTTTTTTTTATCGCAAAGTTGGCCACAAGCTGGCATAGGTTGCTCAGAGTGATTGCAGAGTCTCCATCCTTGTGGATACACAAACTCTGGCTAGACATGGGCTGAGCAGCCTGCTCTACCTGACCCTGCTTTGAGCAGGGGGCTGAACTGGATGACCTCCTGAGGGGCCACCCTATGTCACTTTGGTGATATAGATACCAACTGCTTTTATACACACCTATTGGTAAATGTGTCTACTAATCTGAGCTTGCTAAGACAGTGGGGGAAGACTGCTGCACACAGGATTTCTTCATGACATGCAAATTCTCTTTTCTAGTATACTTCTATTCTTAAGTGTTTTCTGACTTATTTTTTAATATAAATATATAATTGGTGGATAAAGGTTATTTCTGTAATCAGAAAAACCACTGCTGCTGACCTAAAATTATTTCCCTAAAACCACAAAACTATGTGCAGAACATCAGTGTAAGCAGCAATGAACCCTCAAATAGAGAGCATTACCTTCTTATAGCTTCAGGCCAAACAAGCCTGCTGAACAGAAGACACAACTGAAATGTACTAGGGAAAAGGTTTTGTGTTTAGAGTGTCTGAATTAGATACAAAAAAAAGATCACGTATCTATAACCATTAAAAATAACACTAGACTTGTGGGTTTTTTTAAAGTGTAACACATTATTTCTGCTATAATGAGAATGTTTACTTTGCAGAGACAAAGCAGGGAAATGAAATGCTGAGTATTCTTGTGACTTGGCTTGTGGGTATTCAACCAAAACACAAACCAACACCTAGGACCTCCTAATGCATGTTACTCAGTTACAAGACAAATAGCTACAGCTTCTATGTCATGCACCAAATCATGACAAGAGGCAGCAAATTTTAAGAATGCATGGGTTTGCTGCATCTGAAGAACAAAGAACAGCTCTTCCCCCTCACATAAATTGCAGTTGCATTTTTACCCCTTGAAACCAGCAGTCACCCTGCAAGTTTACATACAAGCATGTAAGAGGTCAAGGTATTTATCCTGTCAGTAGATTTAAGAAACAGTTAGAAACTATTTAAATAAAAAGAGCCCAGCAACAGCTGAATGCAACAGCTAACTTTTGGTAAGTAAGACTTGACTTAAAAAAAAAAAAGATTCCTTGTTTCTTTTATACATAGTAGCTAAGAAAGCAAAATGGGCCACAGGAAAAGAACTGCTAACACATCGGCTGGGAGAACAAGATGAAAAAGAAAAAAGTGGGATAATTTATTATTCTATTATGAAATGTTTATATCTGCAGTACAAATCTACCTGTTTATATCTACCAGTCTCTGCATAAGATTTCAGGTCAGTGAAGGGTTCAAGCACTGCCTTAATAATTTCAAGGACATAGGGGGTTTTGTTTAACCTGAGACAGACCTGCGCTGACAGGAACTGGTCTTACGCAACAGACTCCAGAAATGGCTGGAGACTGAAAAACATTAGGGTCAGATTCCTAGGCTGAACCTCAGAAGATCTCACCACCCCAGCTAGAACAAAGATGTGAAAATCTTCCAAGAACTCTTGAAACAAGTAGATGTCTTGATTGAATTTTGCTAGCCTACTCAAGTGAGAGAGGACATCTGAATTATTTTTAAGTGCTTTTACTTTTTTCTCCCGATCAATAGAGCAGGCTCCATAAAATATGTCAAGAAATCTAATACTGCTTGCTGTTAGTATTTTTCCTTCTTTATTTTAGTAGAGAGTATGGCTACAGATAAGATAAAGAACACAGCTTTTCAACTGTGGGAGAAGCTATCTAGTTGTATCAGGCCAGATAGCAATACTTTTGTCACCTGTAAGTTACTTACAATGAAGGAATGTTTTGTAAAAGCAGAATGAATAAATTAAAATAATTTTTTAAATCATATACAACACATATAAAAGGTAATACAGCACAATATTTACTTGCATTTTTACAAACACTGCATAGAAGTTTTTATTTCAGCAGTCTGATATGTAATAAAAAGCAGCTGATCTGTTTTCAGCACACTGGTGGCAAAACAGCTGTCCAGAAATCAACACAGATCAGCATTTCCTGTCCTTACCACTCCTTAACCCGCAGTAGTGGTCAACTGACTTCTCAAACACTTTTCTCCACTCACAGGATTTAACATTCGGCATTTCTAAACCAAAAGCATTTTAATTAATATATTTTTACAGATACTCTTATTTTAAATTGAGATACTGCACAATTTCTCCTTCCAAAATCACAGAATAATTAAATTTGGAAGAGACTTCTGATGGCACAGTCTCCCATGTAAAGCAAGGCAAACTTCCAAGTTAGATACAACTTCAAACTTTGATGAGATGCTGGGGCCACATCCAGCTAAGTTCCAAGTAGGAATACCAAGACATAATTTCCTTACTCTCTGGCATTAGCAGAAATTCAAGGTAGAAAAGAGTTATAAACTTTTGTAGCTAATTTCTATTTCAGTGAAAGGCCTTTTGTATTCAGGTCTCATCTCAAGTATCTTCACAGGGCTTTTTTTTCTTCTGTTATCTTGCTTAGAGACTGGTCTACAGTCTCCTACACCTCCCTGACTTTTTCCAGTCATTAACTTTAATTCTTGTTTTAAAACCTTTTTACCCATTGTCCCTTAATAAACAGATTTGATTTGATTTTTATTCCTCCCACAGAGCCAATCAAATTCAGATTTAATTCAGAGAACAACAAAGTTTATAGCTCTTCCAGCCCCTGGCTGACTACTATCCTTGCAAGCTCCTGTTAGGTTTTCTGTGCATAGCAAATGCACCATGGGTAGAACTAAAGCAACACCTACCAACAGCTCATTAAGTACTTAAGATTGGCAGGTGCACAGACATACAAGTCACCTTTACTCCATGACTTCACTTCTCAACACATATGATCCAAAATTTTGCTGCTGTATCCTCACTGCTCATAAAACAGCTATAAACTGTGCCACTCTTAGCAGCTTCACCAGCCACACATGTTGGTCTAGCACATTTCTCTCTATAGTACATAAGATGCACTGGGTGTCTCTCTTAACCAGGCAACTCACAAATATCTTTTGAAAAGGAGAACAAGTTGGAGCACAACCAGAGGGCTGGGAGGGGTAGCAGCCAGCAGAAGTAACCACAGAACAGGTGTGCTGCTTAGAAGGGGCTATGAAACCTACAAAAGCAAGACAGAGGTGTTGATTCAGCCTTAATAAGGGAGAGTTCAACAGCTGAATATCACCAGTCATACACATGTTTACTTGTGGGCATGGTTTCCTTAGTAAGGTTTGAATGGGCATTTTACAGAGAAAGGAATAAGTGAGGGTGATAAGACTCAGATTTTGCAGGGATGCATGCAAGAAGCTGTTGAATCTGCACTAAAATTCAAAGCATATTCTGTGTGGGGCAGAAGAGAGTTATCTATTTAAATCTAGTTCTTTTTGACCTGGATGAGTGGATAAATGCCACTCGTATCGTCTGAAATGACTGACAGCAGTAAGCACCAAGAGCAGAGCTCCATGTAGCCAACACACACTCTTAACAGTTTACACATTATCATAAAAAGCTGTAAAGGGGACTAGACTTCCCACACACATCAAGAGCTACCTCCAGGAGATTGTTAAAGTACTGCAGACTGATGTCATGTGTAGTGTATGCCACTTTCACAGTATCGCATTCCTTTTAATATCACAGGCAAATCTCAGCTCGAGAACATTCCTCATGATTCCTCAGCCAGACAGAAAAGAGTACACATTTTGCAAAATCATGTTGAGTTTGAGAGCACTCCATGTAATTTACAGAGGCAGAAAAGGTTTTCTTTCCTTTTGAAAAAAAATCCCAAACCAGTATTTGCAGAATCTGTTCACAGAGTACTGTAAACAAGCTCAGAAACAGAACTTAAGTGTACTCGGTATTCTAATGAAGTTGGACTGTTCTGTTTTGTGATGGTGTGTTCTCCCCAAGAGTGATGCATCATGTTGCTGATACACTTAAGGGGTTACTTACACATGCTTTTAAGACATACCTTATTTGAAGCCTGAAATACAAAAAAAGCTGGCTACTCTCCATAAATAAACTGCCATGTCCTAGATTGCTTCTTACTTTTGGACCCTTCCCCATGAAAATGCATGACCCAAAAGCAAACTCTCCAAGTCTCCATGTGTATTTAGAATACCTCCAATGCAACAGCACCTGACTGGTTCTGAAAGGGGTATTCTTACAAATTGTGCTTTTGGAAAGAATATAGGTATACTCTAGTAGGCTTATTACATGGTTTTCACTAATTCATATTTGCCCAGTCTTTTCTGTCCTTACAATAAAAACCATTTCTTTTCATCCTCCACAGCATTATCAGCTCCTCCATTCAGTACCATAAACTTATACAGAACCACTGCGGAATAAATCAAAAGGTATTTCAAATAAGGCATTAACATCTTCAGAAGTATTTTCTCCATATTTTGTTTGAAAGGTTTCTTTTCACATAATTTCACAAATGAAAACAGCATATCAAGACATAGAAGTAGTTGCTGGTCACACCTGCAGGGTTCCTGGCTCACTTTTTTCAAGGTGAGTATGAACAATGAGGCAACACCTGTTGTAAAGTAGTAACTAGAAATATCTCTGCTCATTCATTAGCAACAGAGATTAAATCCTTTTTTTTTGGGAGAGGTGCAAGATGGAACTGCAAGCAGCTTCCTTCACAGGGTAGAGACAGGCTTGGGACTTTGTTGGAGGCTATGGGGTGGGAAACAGAAGGAAGCCTATTCTTAAACAGCTATTAATGGAAAAAGACAGCAATGACATTTTAAAACTTCCAGGACAAGAGTTCTTTTCTGTCTTGATTTTATTTTTTTTTTTTGAAACGGGGCAGAGAATTTGTCTTTTATTATTTGTGTATTTTATTTTTGCCTTTTATTGAAAGGCAATAAGAGGACTTAAAATAGGAAATTAGGTAGTACCCTTAATTATTAATCAGATTAAATTTCATTTGTACAACAGGATACAGGCTCTCTCCTTATCTCCTTTGCTCTTGGGCTTCTGGTACTTATCAAAATTGGTACAACTGGCAAAACAGGGGTTAGCAAAACAGACAGAAGTGAATACAATTTCTTTACAAATTAAAAACAAGCCTGAAATTCTGTCCTTTTTATCAATATCCAACTCCAAACAAGAAAGGAGGAAAACTCCACGTATCATCATAACAACTAAAGTTTTTTCTGATAAAACCTTCTTGACAGCTGACCCAAATGTGTGTCAAAACCTCCCTTCCCTCAAAATTTATTTTGACATTTTCACAAAGGAAGGTAGTGGGGGGAAGAATGCTTTTGGCTGACATGATGTGTAAATTTTATCTGCAGCAGAATAAAACACTATCTTGTACTGACAACAGAGTGACAGACTTCCAAAGAAAATAGACAGCCACACAGGTCTTCTTCCTAGGGTTGCTGGTGGGAGGCACAGGGACAGATGATGTTTTTAATTGGAAGAATCTTACTTGAACATTAAACTTACAAAGGCCCCAGGGGAATCGCAGTGAAGAAACTGATCAGCTTTTTCCAGAATTCTGCCTGACTGGTACAAAATCCTGGTGAACTGATCTGCTTGTGGATGAGCACATTTGATGCTCTGTCACACAGTAACAGATTTCAGCTGCCTCAGGTCAACTCACAGGAGAAAAGAATGGGAAAGTAGTGACTAAATATCCCACAAAAACCACTCCAACTTTCACTTAAAAGAGCAGTTAGTTCACCAGTTTTCATCCTTCTCTGCTGTAAAACAGAAGGAAAAAATGCTGACAAATTATAACAAGCTGCAATAATTTTTTACATTATTCCACATTTCATGAACAAAACCACATCAGCTGCATGAACTGTGTTTGCATATAAAAAATATGCTTTAGTCAAAAAAGGTCAGCCTTCAATGACTGTATGTCAAGCAGAAATGTTGCTTTCACAGAATGATAAACTCTTTAGGTTATTTTTTCCAATGGGACATACCCAAATCTGAAATTCCAAAACATATTACTGGTTCAGGTTCTGGGTAAGTAACACCAGTTTTAAAGACAGGCCCCTTGTACATAATAGTCTAAAACTCCAAAGCACTTCTACAAATTTCCTTTTCCATGACTTGCATTTGAGGAGATTAAAAGCTATAAAAAGCTCCACAGAAACAAAACCAGCATGAAACATTTAGTGCCAACCATCCAAATTTCCATGACAACGGCTTCAGTACGCTCACCTCATTGGTACTACAGCAGCAGACCAATAGCTCAGTAAATATAGAGAGGCAACTCTCAAGATCTGGTAAAAGTAAGGTATTTGGCTACATAGCTCCTTGAAATAAAAACATAAATCCTCCAAAATGGTTCACTGAAAAAGAAAGGAGCTGTTTAGTTTAGCTCAGCTTTGACATTTGCAGTAGCAGGATGTGTGCCTGTGTAACTATGCACAAGCAGTCTCTTCTCCCCAAACCTGCAATTTCACAGAATATCTATACCTGAAAATCTTGTTTGGTAGCTGCATATCAAAGCTGTGCCCTGAAAAAAAATGCTTTTGATTATAGTCATGGTGCTGCAAAGGTATAATGAAAAACATTCACATATCCAAAGCTAGCAACTTTTGAGCTGGAAAGAAGGTTCCAGATACTCCAGAATAATGTTTGGTTTGCTTTTAAAATGTGACCAACACCATGTGTGCTTACATACACAGTGCCCTGAGAATGGAAGACAACAAATATTTTTACACTCTCTTCACAGTTCTTCAGTTAGTAACATACAGAAGTCTCGGGCATAGAAATTCCAGATAACCTTTTCAGGCCTGATATTTTCACTAAGCACGAGCCAAAAGGTCAACATCCTGATAAAACAAAAATTTCCTGATGGGCTCCTATTCCGTCCATCAGTGCCATCCACCGTGCCACAGTGTTTCCACACAGCCAAAGCCATGTGTATATAAGCTTTTTGTCCAGCTTCTCTAACTGGACTCTCAAGTATAATCTGGTATGACTACATCACTATTTTATTTTGAACCACGAATGTGTTTGAGAGTAGATTCTCCCATTTCACTTCTTGTGTGACAGACTACATTATGAGGGTGTCTCAAAACACCAGAATTGTCACTCATTTAAACAGAACTAAACCTTCATTCTGTGATACATTTCACTGCAAACAGGCATTTGGTTCACAGCACCAAATTACAGCCACTTAAACGTAAAAGTCACTTCCCAGAGTGAGGTATAGAACCTGTCCTCAGCACCAGTGGCCCTCCTTGAACAACATATTGCTGCATGGCACTTACCAACTTAGATGCAACCTACAGGGGATTTCATCCAGGCTAAGAACTACAGCAGCTTTCATGCACCTGGCCAGCTGATCCAGGAATACTGGGCTGGCCTTTTGGGAAATTGAAAGGGAAAAGAGGGAGAAGAAACCCTGTTGTTACGCTCTAGTCCACTGAAACAGGGTAAGGGTGCCTGAACCTCCCTCTTGCTTCTCAGTAACAAAACCATGCTTTTCAGAAAGATTTTACTTTAAAAAAGGGTTCCTAAGCAAGTGTGCAGATGATAGAAAATTTGGAGTAGCTGACTCTCTCAAAGGCAGGGAGGCCCTGCAGAGTGACCTTGATAAACTAGCAGACTGGGCAATCACCAAACATAGAAGTTCAACAAGGAGAAGTGCCAGATTCTGCACCTGGGATGGGATAACCTTGGATGTACAGATAGACTGGGAAATGAGATCTTGAAAAGCAGTGCCATGGAAAGGGTCCTGGGGGTCAAATGGCAAGTTGAACATGAGTCAGCAGTGTCCTGGCAGCCAGGAGGGCCAAGCGTGTCCTGTGGGGCTCAGGCACAGCAGGGCCAGCCAGGCAAGGGAGGGATTGTCCTGCTCTGCTCTGAGCTGGGGTGGCCTCACCTGATGTGCTGTGTGCAGTTTTGGGTGTCACAGTATAATAAGGATATAAAGCAGTTAGAATGTGCCCAAAGGAGAGAAATGAGGATGATGAAGGGCCTTGAGGGGAAGCTGTATGAGGAGTGGCTGAGGGCACTTGGTCGATTCAGCCTCAAGAAGAGGAGACTGAGATAAGACCCCATTGCAATCTACAACTTCCTCATGAGGGGAAGAGGAGGGGCAAATACTGCTCTCTTCTCTTTGGTAACCACTGATAGGACATGAAGGAATGGCCTGAAGTTGTGTCGGGGAGGTTTAGGCTGGATATTAAAAAAAGGTTCTTCACCCAAAGGGTGGCTGGGCATTGAACAGGCTCCTCAGGGAAGTGGTCACAGCACTAAGCCTGACAGAGCTCAAGAAATGTTTGGACAATGCACGTGGTGTGACTATTGGGAGTGTCCTGTGCAAGGGCAGGAAGCTGGGCTTCATCCTAGTGGGTCCCTTGCAATACAGCTTATACTGGTGCTTCTGTGAAAACACTCCTGTTAAAATTCTATGTTTATGCATTAATGCATCTCATGATTTCTTATTGTAACTTGGTTAAAAAGCAAGAATAACTGAAAACCATTCCAATACAATTCAGTAGAGTTAACTCAGTGATACAACCAACACACAGTAGCTGAAGTCATTCCCCTGCCTCAGCTTCTGCTCTTTGAGTTCTGGCTGCTTTTCCCAGCTCTGCTGCCTCACCTTCCCATACAAATTAGCAAGCATCTCTTGACATATTTTGTCTATCCTAACTGATATGTAAAATACTACCAAAACAGAGGCTGAGAATGTTTTTCCTCTGAGTCACTGCCATCCATAAGTATTTCAGCTTGAACAGTTGAGCTGTAAAGGCTTCTAATAAAAAAAAAAAAAAAAAAAAAGCCAAGCTGTAATTCTATTAATTGAATAATAATTGAATAATTCCATTGAGGATTTACTTGTAAAGTCATTAGTCAACCTCTGTACACCACACACAGCCGCACATCCTTCAAATTTAAAATAAAATGGTTCAGAAGACTTCTTAAAGTATTTAAAGATTTTATTAGATGGCACAGGAAAAAGATTCCAACAAGCCCTTAAAGCAGAGGTTTCTCAGAAATGCTGCAGCTTCTACGCTGGGGACAACGGGAAGCTACAAACTGTAAAGAGGTTCTTTACCTCACTTTTCCCCAAGGATATTTCTATTTATGGGACCCAGAGTGGAACTGCTGCTTTAGTGTTCTCAGGAGCACTTCCAGTACAAACAAAAGACTGTTTCATTACAGTAGCCTTTCAAAAAAAGGCTATGATGTGAAACAGTATTTTAGATCTTCAAATGTAAGGCAAATGAAGTTAAACTGCAGTGCTGCAGACATATGTATATATGGCACAAAAATCCAAACAAACCCATAGTTGTATTATCCATCTTTGATACCACCTGGGATTTTCCCTGATCCTGCAGGATTTACTAGCAGTTTTGCTACTGGTTGGCTCAGAACATATTAACCACATGAAGACAGCTAGCACCAACTTCCAGAGTGCCTTTCAGCAAAGAAAAGCAAACAGTGTTTGACTACAGGCTAAAAGTTCTGTTTTGAATTGCAGAGGACAGAACCTGTACAAAAGAGCAAGCTCAGCTACCTTGTCAGGCTTGGCTTGTTAAATCTGAAGGTCAACATGAACCTGAAAGAAGATACTCATGAGAAATTAATTCAGAAAGACATAAATGATTCAAGAGAAAAACCTTGCTAAACTGCAATCTACATGGCCAGAAATTTCTCTGTGGAAAGCTCTGCTCCTTACTAAGCACCCTTAATGTACCTGACAAATGCAAAGGACACTGCCCTACTACACCTGCACAGCCAAATAAAAGCCATGAGAGCAACTGTATTCCACCCCTCTCCCACCAAACAGGGAACAGCTAAGCAGAGCAGGTACAATTAGAGCCTGGCATGCAGAAACAGAAATGGAAGGACGAAGAATAAAAGCAAATAGTTCCAAAGGGAACTTAACTGCTGAGTAACTGAGGGGTTTCACCACGGGACTGACTTCATTTCAAATGCTGAGTGCATATTCCTCAGTCATCACGCAGGCCCCCGCAGGGGAAGGTGGGGAGTGACTGGCATACAGAAAACAGTGCATTACAACTGCTTGGTATTTTCTGATAATCTGCGTTTATCTGAAAGCTGTAAATTGGCAACAACATTTTACCCCAACATAAACTGACCTGGAGAATCACACTGAGCACAAACGTAGCGTTCTCTGACAAGGGCATTGTGCAATCTTGGGCACCAAAACACAGCTCTGGCAGAAATCTGCACTTTCTCTTTGCTACATTGCTGGCATCCAGCCTGGGAGACAAGTGAGGGTCTGTCCTTTCAGCCCTACCCACAGCATCAATGGCTTCAAGGAGATTCTTCCACAAGCAAAACTACAGCTTTTGCGCCTTCCCTCTTCAGTGATTCCCAATTCTTCCCTGGCACTAGTTCTCTATTAAATACTTAATTCTTGATACAGTATGAAAGTATTCAAATTCCTTTACAATAAGGGTTATCAGGGATAAATGCACTAGCACAAACAAGAGTTGCACCCTATAGAATACCACCACTACTTATTTACTCACCTACCCAAATAATTTATCATGAATAAGGTGGGCTTAACAAATAAGACAGGTTTAACAAATGTGTAAGTTTTTTGACTTTAGACAGTTTTTAAATGCCTGGTTATGAGGGCTCCTGAGGAGACCAAAACTTGATTTGTTTGGATAAAATGTAAATCATTCACTGAGGGATTAAAGATATCCAAAGGCGCTCAGCGTTGCTGCAAGCTGTGGGGAATAAAAGAAAGAGACATGTCAGTTAAACTGGAGCAAAACATCCCCATAAATGAGTGTGATATACCGTAGAACAGACCAACAAAAAAGCCAAAATCATCCTTCCAGAACACTCTTAAAAAGGAGGAAAAAAAAGCAGGAAGGGATTTCTTGGCCATCCTGATTTTCAGTCTGTCATTCTTCTTCATTCCTTTGAAGAGGGCAAATTAATTTCATTTGTAGCTTCTGACCTAAACTAAGAAGTATATTGTTACTCCCATGCATGTTCCTCCAGAGGTCTACTAGGCACTCTATTATATAGAAAATAGTAGGAATGATGACAAGACAGCAGCAAGATCAATTCTAACAGAGCATATAAGTCTATATTAGGATCACAAGAATTATAAGTGGCATTTCCAATGTTATTATGATTACTTCTTCAGTAATGTTTTGTGGCACAAACCAAGTAACCACGTCTTGCTGAACTGAATAGGATAGAAACTTTTTTGTTGGTAGCTTCAGAGCTTCTCAAACTGAGGAAAGCTCACAGGCCCTTCCAACTCAGAAATCCTTGAAAAAACCCAAACCAAAATAAAACTTAGTTCTTGTCCTGCTGTTGAGAATTTCAGAGCATCTATTGTGAATACACCCTAAAATCTGATTTTCATAGAAGGAGCAATCCAAACAATTGGGTTTCTCAACTCAAGGTCCAGCTGGGGCCAGCTACACTGTAAATCCACCGTTTTCTTCCAGTGCTGGTGGCACATAAGTGGAGGTTCCTCAGGTTTCAGCAACACACTCTACCACTTTCAGCTCCCCTCAGAAGGGAGCATCCCCTTCCCACCTGCTGTCCTGCAGGTTTGGAGGCAGCTGCTCAACGTGGATTGATCCCTACCAGCAAAATCATTAACAGAAGAAGGTTTGAATGAAATTGTGTAACTTTGCTTTGCATTTTATCTTATTTTCTTTACTTGTTCCTTGTTGGTTTCTAATCCTTCAGACAAAATAAGCTGAAGTTAACACAGCTATTAAATTATATACAACACCTTTTTTTGTAACTAGAAAGACAAACTGTATAAATGTCATAGCTAGCTGAGAATCTGAGAACATATTTACTCAAAACTCTCTATTTATACAATTTCTTGCATGAATAACTGTTTCTATTTCTTCAGCAATCAGTTCTCTAATTCTGGTTGCTGTAAAGCTGCTTCTGAATAGAAACTTGCATTATAAAATTAAATAATTTGTAAAGAGTTAAGATTATTTTTTTAATTAAAGCCATATTAAATATTATAGGAACAGAAATAAAATTACTTTTAACACTTGTCACTGTATTATTAACTCGTACTAATGAATTAATAATGTGCCAGTTTACCACTAAAACTCTGCATGTCTATCTTTTTTTGAGACTGAAAGTTTTGACATTTTTCAACCCCACAATGATTACTTTTACTAACAGCAACTCAGTGATCTACACTGAATATGAAAAGTCTTCCTGTATCTTCAAAAACAACTCAGACCAGTGTAAACATAGTCTACACTTTCAAGAGACTATACTTCTAGGTGCTTAGTCTTAGGTTTCCCTTAAATCAGTTGTCTAATGTTGTATCAAATCACGCAGGAAAAACAGGTATGACTATTCTTTTTTATTTAAATCGTTTCAGGAGACTAAAACAAGTCAGTACTTTAGAATTCATTATCCACAGAGCCATCATTCAGGGATTTAGCCAGCATCCATATGGCCAATGGGGGCAACATCAATCCACATCCGACTCAAGCAGGGCTTTATCCTCCAGCCCAGAATGGGCCCCATGGCTGAGCCTAGCAGCACTGCAGAACTCAGCCCTGAGGAGCCTGTATGTAGGTAAGAGACAAGCTGGGTAAAACTGCATGTAAAAATGTGTAAACAAGACAAATTAAAAGGTAATGTTTATACGAACACCAGGGAAATCAACTTCATAGCACATGGGAGTAAATTGCTTCACATGTAAGTATCTGCAGGCCTG
>JAOTQP010001652.1:46669552-46697846 GCA_026413545.1 Cichladusa arquata
TCCGCCTCCGCCGGGGCTCCCCGCGGCCGGGCTGCGGCCGCCCGATCCCGGCGGGCGGGAAGGGAGCGCGCTCGGGAGGGCAGCGGGCTCGCCCTCCGGCAGCGCGCCCGGCAACGCAGACAACCGCCGGCCGCCGCCTCGCGCTGAGCGGCCACGTAATTCAGCGCTGACGACGGGATTCGTAACGAAAACTTTCTGGGAACATCCCGGCATCGAAGCCCTTCCTAACATTAAAGGATCGAGCGAAAAATCATCTGTTTGAAACCACTGTGAAATGCTACACTTCCAGTCTGTCTCGCCATTCGTGTTAGCCTAATGGCATTTGACAACACACACTAGCAGCTCAACTTTCAGAACTCAGACTGCCGTGGAAGGCCAGACAGTAGTGTACATGTTTCCGGCAGGTCCAGGGATGTTACTCGCCACTCAGCCAGGAATGCTCATTCCTGTCGTTGCTCCGGCTGAGCTGGCTGTGAACACTCTCCTCCCCTACTCAGTGGCCGTAGGGCTGCCTAAAACTACTAATTTTCCTGAATTTGGAGGAAGGGCACAGAACTAGGAAAGGAAAAAAGGCTTGGAGTTCACAGGAAATAATCCACTGGGCTCAAAACAAAAAGCCCTTTATTTTCCACCACCTCATAGAAACAACATGAAGAACTAGATTTGCACAATCGTAACAGGAAAGCATAGGGGTCTGCTATGCACTTCTCAATAAAATCCAACTGCTCAAAGTTAGACGATGAAGTGCCAAATTCAGCTCTTCGTTTTACCCAGACACCCTCATTACTACTGGAGACAGCTACTCCAGAGTGAGAGTGCCCTGCATATGCTTGCACTTGCACACTTATGGCCAATGGAACGATCTCTGGGTTAGAGCTGACACTGTGCCAATTATTTCAGTTATTAAATGAAAACAGGAGGGAAAGAGTGACATCCACGCACATGGGCTGGGGAGAAGCAGAGCCAATCTCACAGCTCACTGAGGCAGAAAAGGGGTAGTTTTGGCACCTGCCCCAGACTGCATGACCCTGCAGCCCTGGGTTTGGTTCATGCAAAGCAAACAAGGCAGTGAGCTGACAGAGAGCTCTATCACTTCCTGACATGGTGCTGGTGAGGGTCCCAGCTCTGCTGTATGTCTGTAATGGGCAGCAGAGGGATGAGGACACTACACAAAAGGGATTCTTCTCAGGCTATACCTAAGCTAGTTTCTGAAATGAAAACCTGAACAAATACATTTCAGATCTTCATAAAAGGAGAATAGAGTTCCATTTGCTAATAGTTCTACATCTTACAGATAATTCACAAGGATAGCCAATGGCTCTCTCTGTAATTATGATAGTGGCCATGCACATTTCGATTTTACAGATGTTCTTAGCCATAAGCCCAATAAATGACTAAATATGACTGATATCCATGCTCGTAACAGTCTCTCAAGGCATACTGGCATGACAGAGGGGGAAATTTTCACTGCTGCTACTGTTCATGATGTACAGAGCACATATATGAAAAAATAACATCTGTTCTCAGGGCCTTAAACTCAGAACCTGACAAGAACTAGAAATATTACCAGGTCTGCTTTTATTTCATAAAGTAGCTGAGGGCACAAGCAAGGCAGAATGCTCCTCATTATGTGCTGCTCATAGTTGTACAGCATAACCATTATATTTGATGGTAGCGTGAGAGTCTCAGGAGCCTCATTTCTCTGAGTGTAAACAATATTACTACTAAATAATTATTTCTTCCCTTTCTCCAAGGAGATCCTGCCAGCTTGGGAGCTTTTCCAGCTCCCCCTTCCTAACTGACACCTTTACACAATTTTAAACTAACAATACACTCATCTGCCTCTGAGTCCACATTAAACACTGATGTCGGTCAGGATATCTGGCTTCTCAACCTGTCTGCAACTGGCTCAAACAGCCATCTCCAGTGTGTCACTTCACACTACTTAACTTTGAAACCTGCTGCATGTAATTGTTATAGTGATATTTGTATGATTTTAAATGCACTCTGAAAACTTCTACATGCTTCTATAGGATTGGGAAGAAGAGTGGTGAAGATACTGAATTAGGAGATAGACTAACAATAAATGAATTCCTGCTTCTGCTGTTAACATGACTTTCAGGCATGCTACATAAATGCTCTCTCTGCTTTAGTTCATCTGTTAAACAAAGATGTTAATGCTGGCCTTGAAAGAAGGAGAAGTGGGCACACTTTGGCATTTGGGAAACAGCTGGAAGTGAGGCTTAAGTGTTCAGCTATAAAAACATTTAGTAATGCATGAAATTCTTCAGTGTAAATGAAAAGGTCACTGTGTTGCTTACCTTCCAAAAAAGATGCATTTAGTAATGTAGTGGGAACAATAACTGCATTCATTTTTCAGGATGTTCATATTTCTAAAAAGAGAACCTCTGTATTTTAGTATTTTAAGTTTGGCTTGTGTAGATAACTGTCTCTCCAAAAACACTACATACCCATTTTGGGGAAATGGAAAAATTCAGGGTCAGGGAATAACATCTGTATTGCATAAATAGTAAGTAGCACTTGACACCATCTTATCCAAGTGTATGATCTCTTAAAAATCAAAACAAACTCCTCAGTCCTATCAGCTTTTCCATGTCATCATGGAAAGTACTAGCAAGATATTTGTGGTTGTTTTTAAAATAGCAACAATTTAAAATACTTCAAAGCTACAACTTAAAGCTTACATAGTCAGAAAGGTGATCTTTGTTTTACAGATGTCCTACATAAATTTGCACACACACAAGTACTCCCATTATTTTTTCTCCATTAAAAGAAGCCATTTGGAGAATGAAAGAGATATAAAATAGGAGGGAGAAATAACGAAATATGCAGAAGAAAGGAGGGTGCAGTTGACCTTTCAACTCAAAGGAGGAGTATTTCTGAGTAATTTTCCTCTGATTTACGTTTCTCTAAGTTTTATGGCCATAAATATTTTTGTGAGTCTTCACAGTGTGTCATCACTGAATGATATCTCACAAGAACTTGCATTAAGGGTATAGCCACAACTGTGATACCTGAGAATTGGCCTCTCCTGTTGCTCTTGTGTTACTACTAGTGGTGATTTTAAAGCAGATGCTGTTTCCATTTAAAGTTTTTTCTTCTGAATTGTATTTAAACATATTTGGCAGTTATTCAAATTATCCCCTCTGTCCACATTCACTTGCAACTTGTACTTATCTCCTTCCTTCCTGTACAGAAGAAGGTCTTGATAAATTCAGGTGAAAAAAATATAAGAAAAAAAATATGCCTGCCATTAATTATCACTTTCCAATATTTGGTCCTTGCTTAAAAACACCCACAATTTTTATCCTTTATCACTTATTTCTCACTGTTCTTTTCCTGAGTATTATCTCATCCTTTCCTGTTCCAGGTGTGATGGTTTCTACTTTACCAGAGAAAAGAGAGAGAAAAAATGTAACTACTGTGAGAATACTGTTTGTCATATGAATTCAAAATGTAATAAAGTTTTGGTTCTTACATGCAGCTGTACTAAATCACACCAAAACAAAGATGTCTGAAGAGACACTGGATTTTCACGGCATCTTCACACATGAAAGACACAAAAATGGATTTATCTGAATCTGTCAACAGAAAAGAGTAATGAATCCTCTGTATTTCATCCTATCCAAAGACTCAATCAAGCCTAACTCAGTGGCTTCTGAATAAATATTGTGGTGAAGAAAAGAGTAAACTTTAGAGTTACTAGAAGAGTATAGAAGAGTTACTTCTTTTGGCTAAATTATAAGGAAACTTTTTTCACAATACAAAACTAAATATTAATCATAAAACCAAATTACTTCACCAAACCAGATCTGCACCAGCCCCCTGATGAAAGACAGCAGCACAACCCAACACCTAACTACAGGCTGGTTGTGGCTGTCCCTTTGAATTAAAGTGCATAGGAGCCCACTGCCCATGCTAAAGATGAAATCCAGCTTTCACCAAAGCACCTGCAATGACTCCCTTGGTGGTTTCTAGATACTCAGTGGAAACAGAAATTTTACAGATTTGGATAATCTTCTTAGTACTGCGAGTGAAATTTTCTGGCTAACCAGTAGCAAATATGAAAAATGCTGACATTGGGCCAGTGCCCAGAGATAACTTGCAATTCACTCCCTGTGTGGCAGACAGAAGAGAACAGTTCCTCACTAGACTGCTGGGCACTGATTCAGCAGCACAGTCCTTTCCAACCTCTCTTGAAGGTTTAGCTTACCTATAATTGAGCTACCATCTGCTGAGGCCCAGTTGTACCTCAGCAAGAGGACTGAGGGAAAGCAAGATCTGCAAAGGAAAGGTGATTCTATCTGTAGGAGAGAAGCGTAAGAGCACATGGGCCATGCTGCTCACTCAGCAGGCAGTGGAATTAGTCTTCCTTGGGCAAGTAATAACCTAAAGGCAGGGTTACATCACCTGGAGTGAGGTCATGAGACCATTAGAGGATAAAACACTTCATAAAGTTGAAGCAGCTTTCCTGATTGGCTACCATTATCTTCAGATGCTTCCTCATGGCTCTGTTTTGGAGTATTCAGGTATTCTTTTTTTCGTTTGAAAAGTTACATCTAGAGAAAACCGTTTGTGCTTTTCTTATGCCCTGTTAGAAGGCAGTTGTGGGTGACAGCAGATGCTGAGATGATCGGTCAGTTACCTTGAACGGAATGGATAATTTCTCAGTATTTGTTCCAGAAAGTTCAGAGTGGAAGGGTTTTGGTAAAATCCTTAGTCAAATGAGGAACTGGAGAAAATACTACTCACAGCATGTGGAACCCATCATCCTGTAAAGGTAACCAAGGCTATACATAATCAGCATAACAGTAACAAAATCTAGCTTTAGGTGCCCATTCACAAACATTAGGGTCATCTGATGCAAAAAGCATCTGGACAGAAACCATTGTGCCACTTCAAACACTTCCAAAAACATTGATGAGCAAACTTTGTATTGGAAAGCTTTATACTGGATTGCGTATTTTTTGTCTTTCCACAGAAAGCAAAATAAAGCCTAAAGCTGTCAGGAACTTTGCCATGGGTTCTGACTAATTCTACTCAAGCATAATCATATGTCTGCATTTGACCAAGATGAAATGCACACTGCTGAGTGATCTAATTGTAATCAAGTGATCAGATCTCTATAAATGAGTGAAAAAATGCTTGAATCTACAGGTAAGTCCAAACAAGACTTATGAAGATCTCTTGTTAGAAGATCACTTGGATCTGAATAGTTGGATGCAAAAACCCACAAGGAGAATGTGGCAAATTAGCAACAGGGGAAACTCAGAGCACAGCACGGAATTGCCACAAAGCGACGTCAGAGGTTCCACGCATTCTGTTTAGTACTGAGGGTTTTCTGGAAGCTGCGAAATGAGCAGGAGGAGCAGAAAACAGACAGAGCAAGGAAACTGCAGAAGCAAATCACAGAGCTCAAAATAAATGGGGATGCTCACAGTGTGTAATGACACACACACAGGTCAAGCCATTAAGATCATCAGCTAAGACTTGACTATAGCTGAAACAACCCAAAACCTCCTATTTTTCCTCCTTGTAGGATAGTAGCATTTGGTCTTCTCAGTGTTGCCAAACTGAGGGATAAATTAGCTTATATAATTAGATTATATTCCTTCTCAGCTGTCTTGAAAGCGGAAAACTTTATCAGCAATGTTCCCTTGCACACATTTTTAACTTACTGTTTCTAATCTCTCCCCTTCCTACCCTCTTCTGCAGGCTTCTTAACCCATCGAGTGTATCTTTGCCAGTGATGTGGACTCTTGCTTTTGTAATTTTTGGCTAAGTCATACCGGCTTTCAATTACAGAGGAAGCCACAAAATGGCAATAAACTGTCTTTCAAACCAAGATTCAAACACTGTCTCTACCAATCTGAAAAATCACTTTCCCCATGATTCAGTTGGCTTTTCATTCAGAAATTTACAATTCCAGGTTTCACCACAAACAACATTCCACATTTAGCTACTTTAAAACAATTCTGTTTTAACTCCTAAAAAACACACTGGAAAACATTTGTGAAATATAACGCACAACAGAGAGGCAGGATTTGTCCATGTGACTCTTTTGTGGTTTTGATAAAGCTGCATCACTTCAAAGGGCTCAGGATATACTACTGTAAGTCACCACTGCACATTTCACCCACATGTGCTGACTGCGCTTCCGCTCCTCTGCCAGAACAATAGAAGCCTTTGCGTGCTGAGTCAGCCATCCAAAAAACCATGGATCCACACAGACTGAATGCAGCCCCCCACCATAGGTTCTGTTAACCATCTTATCACCAAGAAGGGGAGACAGCTGCATCATTTCATGTAAGACTCATGGAGTGGGTAAAATTTGGAAATGTGTACATATTTTCAGGAATAAAATCTAAAATATTAGTTTACATGCAGTATACTACTGAAATACATAAATAAATGCATAACTAATCACGGGTCAGTTCTGCCATTTCCTCCTTTCTGGGTATTCTTAGCACCAATAGGGAACTCTGGCATTCCAGGAGAAACTTGCACAGAGATGGATGGATGGGCTAGAGAGCTGAATTCTTCACTGTAGTGATCTGGTAAGTTCAGATACCACTGCAACTTGCAAGTCTGAGCTGACATATTTTAATAATTTGAAAGTCTTAACTCACATATTTGAATGCAAATTTGGATGCAAAAACCCACAAGAAGAATGTGGCAAATTAGCAACAGGGGAAACTCAGAGCACAGCACGGAATTGCCACAGAGAGACACCAGAGGTTCCACGCATTCTGTTTAGTAATGAGGGTGCAAATTTGGTGCAAAGGCTCAAACGGATAAGTGAACCTCAGAAGCCATCTGAGCAGGTCTTTTAGAATCATAGAATCAGTTTAGGTTGGAAAACACCTATAAGATCATCAAGTCCAAACACTAACCCAGCACTGCCATATTCACCACTAAACCATGTCCTCAAGTGTCACATGCACACATTTTTTGAATGCTTCCAGGGATGGTGATTTTACCACTTCCCTGAGCAGCCTGATTCAATACCTGAGAACCCTATTACTGAGGAATTTTTTCCTAATATCCAATTTAGACCTTCCCTGATGCAACTGAAGTCACTTCCTCTCATCTTGTCACTTGTTACCCAAGAAAAGTGGCCAATCCCCACCTCACTATAGTCTCCTTTCAGATCACTGCAGAGTGATCTGGTCTCCCCTGAGCCTTCTCCAGCCCAAACATCCCCAGCTCCCTCAGCTGCTCCTCATAAGCTTTGTGCTCAGACCTTTCACCAGCTCCATTGCCTTTCTCTGGCCCAGCCCCTCAATGTCCTCCCTGTTGTGAGGGGCCCAGAACTGGACACAGCACTCAATGTGTGGCCTCACCAGTGCAGAGTCCTGGTCCTGCTGGCCACACTATTTCTGACAGGCCAGGAAGCCACTGGCCTTCTTGGCCACCTGGGCACATCCTGGCTCATGCTCATCCAGCTATGGCCACATTCCAGCCATTCTGTCCCCAGTCCATAGCACTGCCTGGGGTTGTTGTGACCCAGGTGTATCCAGGACTTTGCCATGTTGAACCTCTTGCAACTGGCCTTGGCCTATTTATTCATCCTGCCTAGATACCTCTGCAGAGCCTTTGTGCCCTACAGCAGATCAACATTCCCACTCAATTTGGTGTCATTGGAGAAGTTACTGAGGGTGCCCTCGATCCCCTTGTCCAGATCTTTGATAAAGATATTAAACAGGACATTTCATCCAAGATATATTACATTTTCAAGCGTCCCATTGCTTTCAATTATAATTTATGAGTAGAATGTAGGCCAGTTTTAATCAATCTTCCCGGCTTTTTCTCTTAGCATGCAAAAAGCTGTAATATACAGTCAAACAAAGAACTTAATAAGAACCAAGTATGACACTCTCTCATTGTAGATGAGAGATATCATCTACATACAAGTCACAATGTCATCCCCATACAAGTGCTTTGATTTTACTCACAACTTCAGTTAAGATAAAAACCCAGAAGTCTAATTCAGCTGATGTTTCAAGCTGGCATCAAGACTTCCAGAACAGGTTGACATGCCTGTGAAAACATGTGTACTTAAAGTCAGGTCACTGAGGGTTATCTGGCTAAGGTTAATTTGTCACATATCTAGGTTTTATATGGCTTGTTGGAAGTACATTGTCTCAACATGTGTGAAGGAGTTTATCCTGAGACCTTGGCAGTTTCTATTCTGTAACTTTAACAGGAAATGTAATCAGAAATCTATGTTTTGTTTGAGGTTCCTGGGAACTCTTCTGACTCTTCCAAATCGAGCATGCACATGGACAGTCTATTAAACACAAAAACTGAAAGAGAAGGAAAAAAAAGACAACTCCATTCTAAAGAAAAATTTGAAGCATGCCTTCTGAAGTACATGAACTCCCTGCAGAAAGCCCAGTGAAAACCTCCTAGTAAAGAGGAAGCCTGCATACAGGCAATGCATGCAATTTGAGATGTAAAAGCTATTCATTAGAGAATTGGCCCCACTTAAATCACAGATCAAGTTGCTACTATATCCTTATGTGTCTTAAGGATGTATCTGGTTCAGTACTCAGTTAATAATGTACATGTAAAGAATATCCAGAAGTCCTGAAAGTTTCTAGAAGATAAACTTTTGTCCTTACACACATAGAAACTTATTATAGTAAGCTCCTAACATGACTGAGAGCTAATGTTTTCACATCTATCGGATATTCTGCTGAGGGGAGCTGAAACACCCCAGAACAGTGGCTGATGTCAAACACTGACAAATGTTAAGCACATCTTGTTTTGTGAAATTTAACACACAAGAATAAACTCCAGGAACAGGAGTATTTCTGTTCTACAGACTTTACATAGTGCTGCTTCTTGTTACATAGTAAAATACAAACTCATTTCAATACTTTAAGAGGCATTGCGAAAATACTGAAAAAACACCCAAACGAAAAACAAAACAAAACAAAAAAACACTAAGAGAACCCAAACAGAACTTCGGTGGGACAATTTGGGAAAAAAAAAAGTAAAATGGAAATTGCAGTACTGAAACTTTCTCACTGAAAACCCACCAGCATCTCTCAACTGATTTCAATCAGTTTTAGATAAAGCCTTCGGTATCTCCACGGTAAGGCAAGCAGTTCTCCTGCTGGTGGAAAGCAGAAGCAGAAGAGGTGAAAACTCACAGCAATCCCAGTATCTTACATTTGCTCTGGACAGCCACTAAGTGGCACTTAAACACCTCATCTTAAACCCTGATGAACCTGTGAACTTGTGAAGGGATTGAGGGGACAAAAGGAGTTAGCACTCTGGGGAGTAATCCCTTCTAAGAACAATGAAGTTCTCTTCCTGCAATTAGAAAGGCTTCCTAATGGCCAGGCTAGGAATGCTACTGTCAGGGATGCCTTACAGCGCTCCACAGCAGCAGAGATAGTGCAGAGAGCTCCGCAGAAGCAACTGCTTTCTCCTAAATCCCAGACCCAATTTTCATAGTCTGCAGTGAATTAAAAGTGATGAACAGGGCTTTGCTCTCCTTCAGACTTCAGTAAATTATTGCTTCATAGACATATGGCATACTTCAATTTGAAATTTTAAATAAGGAAAGAAACCTAATTTTTGTAATAGTGGTGTTGAATCAATCATGTTAATCATCCTGAATATATTCTTGTATTTGAATTATAATTTTTCTTGTCTGGTTTTAAAAGTACTTCTGTTTCATAAAAATCTTTGTAAATGAATTAATTTCAGGTATTGAAAACCTTTTTTTTCCTATGTGAACAACATAACTGTCATTGAAAAAAAAATCTAAGGATAAACCCAAGCAGAATAATATACTACATATTACAGTGCTAACCAAGCAAGTATCTATAAGCAAGTATGTCTGTTGTCTTCAGAGGAACTAGCCTGAAGTTAAAGTGCATATAGATTTTCAGCCTCAAAGACTCAGAAATAAGATTTATGTATAACTTGCTTTCTGACTCTCAAAAAACCATTTCAGTTTCTCCATTTCAGTTAGCCACAGGTTTAGATGCAAATACACCACCAGATATTCACTGCAAGCTCTACTTTACACCTTTGTGCTGAACACGTGGCCTCCAAAAATCTCAGATGAGGAGTTATAAAATTTAGCTTTTATTCCCTCTTCCTGTGCAAGTTCTTTACAATATAAATAGAAGTATAGCATATAAGCAACAAAGCAACACAACAACTCCTACCATGATTACCAAAAATACAATTTTGAAGCACATTCTGCCTGTGTGAAGCTAGTTTTGTGGGGTTCTTTTAAAGGCTGAAACAAGAAGCTTGCAAATGAAAAGCGTTCAATCAGTTGTGCAGAAGGACCAAACTTAACCCAATGCAAGAGGAATCATCATCAGTGAAGCTGTTTTTATGACTAGCAATAGATCTCAATTACTGTCCCTCTGGGAAAAGTGGGGGGAGGGTGGGAAAGAAAGGGAAGTCCACATCAACCAGCAGTTTCATACAAAGGACAAATCAAGTATAAACTGGCATTATCCACTCAATCCTTGTATCAGATCCTCGATGATCAACCTTTAGGGCAAACACATATATCCATTTAAGCCTGTATTTGTCCAGTCACACAAATCATTCTTTAGGAAAATATTTCCCACAGCCCTTCCCATAACTTGATGTCCACAGAGAGGGTAAAAAAAACAGAAATACAGAACAACTGTGTCTACAGGCAAGGGAAAGCACAGATTTTACGACAATGATTTTCTACCATTATTCACTTTGACATAGAACAGGATGGGAGATTGGACTGCTAAAGTAAATACAGTGGTTATATATGCCTCCTCTGCTTTGGTTTTCTGCTCCACTACAGCCAAAGAGCCCCCATCTGATGACTTTGGGGGCACAGCATAAATGTCAGCCCAGTAAAGGCAAAACTCTAAATGAAAAGCCAACTGCATGGAAACATAAGGAGCTATTTCAGAAAGGTGATTTATTCAGTATCATAATTTACAAATTGACATCTTCATATTTTAATGTGGATGGCTTGCATTTGTGTTTTAGAGCCATTTTAAAATCTGAAAATACAACTACCTGAACATCAATATCCATGTTTAAGTAGCTTCAAATGAGCTAAAGCCCAAGCGTCCCAATGAAACTTGCAAAGCACAGAAAATAAGAGGTTTTGGTTTTACTAGTCTTGAGGCAGCTTGATGTCTCAACTGATATCAATCAGTTATGAGCCAGAACCACTCTTGAGTCTGTCTGTAGAGACTGTACTAACCTACATGACAGACACATCCTTTGTTTATTTGTGCATTTGACAAAAACTATCTTCTCACTTTTGCTAACTAAATCACACTGTCCTCAATATGCTATTGTACTGTGTGCCACAAAAACTAATATTGTTTTATGTAAGACTGATTTTTTTAAATAAAAACTGTTACTTTCTAAGCATTTTTCCCCCTAATATACACTTTCTGGCTTTAAATTGCATACAACTATCATTGCACCAAGTATTCACAAAATTGAGCTAAGAACTTCACAACTCTGCATATTTCATATTACTTAAGAGTGTTAAGTAATTAAACAAAATATAAAAACCATCTATGGAGTCTAGATTAGACTTTCTGACTTGAGTTTGGAGATCAATAAGGCAGCATTCAAACTTCCAAACTTCTTCTAGTCTTAAATCAACTTCAGCAAGCCTCAGCAGTGGGTAACTCAGAAAACACATTGGAGTTCCTCCATCATTAAGTATTTCTTTGTACAGTAGTGTGCACGCAGTTTATATGCAATACTGCTATAAATCAAACAGTATTTTCTGAACTCTTAATTCTGTATACAGAACTTGTATTTCCACACTCGTATTTCTCACTCAGAACTTTCCATGGGTACAAGTGTTTCAGTTTGGTTTGGGTTTTTTTTTTTGCCCAGCACTGTCTGCTTGCTCACGTTTTTTTGAAGCTATAGGACTGATGAGGCTCCAAGGCAATGAGGAGACCCATTCACTCTGTTTGTGTCCTGCATCCAACACCTTCACAGACATCAGACTTTACAGCCCCACAGTAAGGTGAGCTGGATAACCTTGTTGCTACACATTTTGTTATCATTACAAGTTGTGAAGCTGAGAACTTATCAACATGATTAGTACTTGGGTAATATGTGGATAGACAGTTCCTCAACTGAAGACCACCCACTGGGTGATGGTGGTGTCTTCTTAGAGCAAGGCTACTTTGGACTCACTGGGCAGGCATGCAGTGATTTCTTCCACACACTACCAGCAGGGCAGATTTCAATGCCAGCGACAGTCCCACACAACATTCTGAGCTGGGTGGGACCCACAGGGATCCCCAAGCGCATCTTTTCAGTGAATGGCCCATATGGGGATTGAATCCACAACCTTGGCACTATGAGCACCATGCTCCAAACAAAGCATCTGTGTGTACAGAGACCAAGGGAGCCTGCAAGTGTCCCTGTGCACCTCCATCCTCACAGTCCTACTTCTAAGATGTATGTCATCCTACAAAGAAAGGACAACAGGACTGCAACAACGGGGCCTGCTCCATGGCCCAATCCCTTTGGAGTACTCCTGGTGTAGCACTCTATTTTCCCCACCGGCTTACGAAAGCACCAGGAAAATCTTGTCCCAAATTATTTTATGTTCACTTTAGTTTCCAAATGTATGTAAACTTGAAATTTGACAAAAAACATCTATGGTGATCTAGCAAGGTGCACCAAATTAGTTTTGGAGCAGAATGAAATTAGTTTCTTTTACCTTAGCCCCTAAAGCAGTCCAACACAGAGCTGACAAACATCAGTGCCAGCACCAAGGAAGTACATCAAGGGATGGATCAGAAGAAAAAAGAATAATAGAATTGTCTCTTTTGACAGAGGACAGCTATACAATCTCCTCAGTGTACCATGATAGATTACACTTGAACTAAATCTCCAGGGCAGTTTAAGACTGAATCGGGGATCTTGAGGCCAGGCCTGCTCTCTGCTCTAGGTGGCAATGCCCTGACTCTCACAAAGGCCACATGAAAGTGTTCTGTGATCATGTTAGGATGCTGATTTCATTGAAAATAGGTCACTTTTCCTTTGGAATATTAAAATTTCTCTGAAACACCTCACTGAGTGATACTACAGTATAAAGAATAGGGGGAGAGTTGGGAATGTGCAAATCAGCAAACAAAGGAATACAAGGCCACAGAAAGCTGACTCAGACTTGGTAAGGATGTTAAGAGTGAGCTTCACTTTGGAGGTATGTAAGGAAGGCTCTTCTCTGCATGAACAGGAGCTTCTCAAGAAAACTCTTCTACAGCTCTGGAGGATGCTTAGATATTCATGGCTCCAGCTACCTCTGCTGGACATCATAGGCCACAAGTAAGACAAAAAGAATGGTTAGTAATCAGATGAGAAGCCATCATAAATCCACTAATTATGCTTTTGCCTCAGTTCTACTGTTTTGTATCTCTGCTACAATCCCCAACAGGAAAAGTGAAGGAAAAGCTAATAGCCTTGAACAATAAATAGCCTTGGCATGAACTCTGACCCTAAAATAAAGTACATGTAACATCACAAGTAACACACAGGTACTTTCAATGTTATTTAAATTAAAAAATACAGGAACAATGTCATCTGATACAGTTTACTATACAGTTAACTATTACACTAAGAGAAGAAATCACAAGAATATATAATTTTTATGCTGCTGCTGCCATAAGAGTGGGAATAGGCAACTCTTTTTACAAACCTCATGATTAATTTCATCTTCCATGATCAGAATTATCTCTGGCTGTAAGTCAGATAGCAGCACTGGTATTACACAAATTATTTCCTCCATGTGGCAATCACACAAGGTTTAGGGAAATTCCACAATATTTTTTTATAAAATGAGAGTGAACACACAAGCACTTAGCTGATGCAGCATGTCACAAAGTGACTTTAAGATTTGACAAGAGCTCCATAGAGGCTTGGAATAATGCTGCTAGGGACAGGGTCACTGGCCACTAAAGCTCCTTGACAGAAGAGTTCACATACATTAAGTGTTTGAACATATCCCAGGATAGAACTGGTGTCATCATACTTATGCTCAAGAAGCCTGCAAAGCTTGATTAATTGTGAGAGTACTGAAAGCACAGCTGGTTGTTTGCATTATACAGGATATTCTGTTAGGATTTACACAGCTAAACTTTGACCTACTTTATAAACTAGACTGTGAATGTGCACAGCACAAATACGTATTTGATTTTTCGTTTGTTCTGCTGCATTTTTTTTCCTTGTGTATTTTACATTTTCTTCAGTGTTTGGGAGACAGGAGAGATTTCCTAAATCAAGAAGCAGTTCACAATTACATAGATTCAATCAAAAACCCCAAAGGTGCATAAGGAGGCAGAAAACAATCAAATTAAGTTCTCACTTGCACTGACATTATTCTAATTAATTTTGTTTCAGTGTTTTAATGTTTTTTTTGCAAAAGAAGAACCATGTTTTAATCTCCCTAGACTCATCAGGCAGTAAAATAAAAAAGAAGAAGATCACCTCTATCTTTAAAATTATCTTCCCTGAATTCTTTTAAGAAAGGGAAATGGTGCTATTAAAAATGAGATACTTCGTGAGGCTATACCTTAGAGTCTAATGTAAAAAACAAGTTGTGTAAGTCGACAGTCATGCAGCCAAGCCTCACAACAACTGCTTAGGAGTTCACTGGGCCCCTGCCATTCCTTTTATAGATGAATAATGTGAAGTTCAGCTCTGTGCAGCCTCACAGAGAGCTAAGTGTTGATTATCTGAAACCAGCTTCTTCAGCACATAATCAGATCATAAACAACATGTAACAGAGTGCTGGATTCCAGGTAAGACAGCATGATCTACTTAAGTGCATAAGCTATTTTAACTCATGAAAGTAGGTGAAGGTTGTTTAAAATCATAGCAACTGTTAAAGCAATAGGTGGACAAAAAACCTGAAGACCTCTGACAACAGAAGACATTACAGCTGTAACCAAAAAGCTCAACAACAGGCTAAGTGCTACAATTTGAGAAGTGCCTCAGTGTAAGGAGATGAGTCCTATCTGTGTTTGCCTTGGTCCACATTTGGCACAGGTGAAGTCAATCACAGGCTCAGGTTTCGAGCAGGTGTCCCAGTCTGCTGCAACCATACAGACACTGCAACTCTCAGGGTAGCACTCCTGCAGCTGCCTGGGCCAAAAGCTGTCCCTGATTGATGACACTACAGAGAGAAGATTCAGAAGCACCACACAGACTTGTGCACATCTTGTGCACCTGTGATCCTGTTTAAATCACAGGCAATATTTTCCTATTAAGCAGAAAAGTTCTACCCAGTGTTTTGCTATGGTAGCATTAACTGCTCTGGTAAACACAAGCATATATTACAGGCTGTTATGACAACTTGTGTCCAGAGTCTTGGGGACAAAAAAAAACCTTATTCACACAAACAAAACACCAGTACAAAATGTAACCCTTTAAAAATCAGAACTACAGTTTTGCATTGGAAATGTCACAGAAATATTTTCCTTGCAAGACATAAGGCTCAAGCTTCTAGGCTTTCCCTCAAACTCTCTAGACCTTCAGTTCACATCACAGAATAAAAAAGGGGAAACTTTCAAGCATTCTGAGCTTCACTAAAAAATAAATTAAAAATTACAGTGCTGTCTGCTGACTTCTACTCTGCATACAGGAATTTATTTTACCCTGTGATCAGAAATAACAGCTGGATGATGCACTCCACAGACAGCTCAGAGTAGCCTCACATTAGCATACCCTGGTCCTGATGAGGGACTTCACTCAAATATCTGCAGTAGGAAAAACACAGCAGGGCAAAGTCAATTCAGCCAGTTGCCAGAGAGCCTCGATAAGAACTTGCCAACCCAAGACAGAGACATGATTAGGAAAGCCAAAGTCCACCTGGAATTGAATCTAGCAAGGGTTGTCAAAGGCAACAAAAAAGTCTTATAGCTGTATAGGTGACAGAAGGCAGGCTTGGGAAAATGTGAGCCTGCTGCCCAATGGAGCACAGGACATGGAAAAAGACTGAGATACTGAATGTCCTCTGACTCAGACCTCTGTGAAACCATTACATTTAGAACTGTTAGTCTTCATTTACAACAAATATAAAAGTATCATGAAGGACAGCACAACCTTAACTTGCCTTAAATCTATACTAGCTCAGGGCATGAGTCAGATAAACTAGTGGCCCGTGTTCCATTTGCCAGCCCAAACATCCATCAAGTAAGATTAAACATACCTAAGTGAAACAAATCATTTGATACACTAAAGAAGGATCAACATAATGACATCTGGAATTACTTTTCCAAGCTGAAAGTAAGAACAGAAATTGCTCATCCTCCATAATGTTTTGGCTACTTTGCATTTGCTGGAGGGGGATACCCTACCACAGTATGCCATTAGCTTCACGTTATTTCTCTCTTTCATTTCTTGGACTGATGATGTGCTAATGCAGGGCATCATACAGAGGGAAAGCTGGGGAGAATCAGCTCAGGAAGGAAACAGCACACTTCACCTGCAGTTCCAAACAGTTTAGAACTAGCACATCTCAAATGTAGGACTAAAATATCAATATTTTTTTTAAGCATATAGTTTTCAACAGCAACAGTGATATCAACAGCATCACTTTTCTGTAGTACATAAGCAAATGTCAGACCAGAGGCCACTGGGGACATACAGAGCGTGGAGCATGTATGGTCTCATTTCCATTGCACTCCTATAGCAGCCAAGCACTCTCACCAAGGTGTTCAGCAAGGCTGTGTTCTTATGCTCAAGGGACTATTCTGCAAACAGATTTAGTGGAGATTTAATTTTTCCCCAGCTTCCCCCACCATTACTCACCTGACCTCTAAGTAGCCTTCATAAGCTCCCTGCAGGCAATATAATTGAATCCAGTTCCATTCCTGAGCACCTACAAAGAATATGCATTAATGCTTCAGCCCCACCCTCAGGCAGAAATTATGAGACCTCAATTATGAGGCCACATCAGAACTTCTACAAAGTGAGGGTGTAAGGATAAGAAACTCCACTATTTGTAACTAGTGGGAACTTACAAAGGTTATACATGAAGGAAGGAATCCTCCAGATTCCATGTCTGACAAATCTACTAGGAAAGAAGACTCTAATCCATAAGAGAAGCTCTCTCTAGGCGGAGTAAACCCATCCTTTAAGCATAAAGTAGAGTGGAATGATCTCCATATCCACATGATTCTCATCAAGTAGTGTCATCTCATCCTTCCCTACTTACTGCTATCCAGCAGGAAAAGTGAGCCACACATTGCTATGATGGTACAATGGAAACAATTATAGAAGATACTACAGAGGGCAGACAAAGAGCACAATGGGGCACTACCTTCTCTTTCACTGCTAAAGAGCAGCATAAGAAAGAATTCCTTGCAAAGAAACCTGACATTACTTAGTGTTAATTACCTGTCTACTTATTTCTTCTCTAAAGCTGATATGTTGGAAATGCAGCAACAAGGAACCCAAGAGCCTTGTATTCATATGCAGGAAAAACATGCAGTGGCATGCACCTCCATCAACTCTAGAGCTGATCTAAACATTACCCAGCAACATTAACAAAACTCTCATATTAAACAGTAAAATAACTCTTCATTAATCAGATGTATGTTCTTGCTCAATTTGTGTTTATAAAGGAATAAAACTACAGTTAATGGACTGCAGTCTAACTGCAATGTTGATGCTAAAAGCCTGACCATTCCTGGATTTCTGCACCTTCTACTACCTCCAGTGGTATGCCTCTGTCTGCATGACTTTCAAGTTTCTTGTCCTCCTCTTAAAGGCTTTAAGTGCTTAGTCTTCTACTCAACTGCCTCTTTGTCTTAACATCCTAATCTTCCTACTGTACTTCTCCCACAGACATACTCCTGCCCCCTTTTATTCTACTTATCTTAAGGTGAGAATATATACAGAACTTATTTGCAAAGCCACAAAGTACCTTCTACTTCAAATCCTCAGTCAGACCTGACTTAATCCAAGAACTCTTTGTCAAATATAACCCTACTACAGATTTATATGTGCAGACACAAAGAACTGTGGCTCTTGCAGTTTACAATATCATTGTAATTAGTAATTATCACAAAAGTCTAGATATCCAAGACTGTTGGCTAAAGATTGTCATGAACATGTAAATTCTGTGACTAAATGTATCTGGACAGCTGTGATTCTTTAACAGACCTGAAGCAAATAGGGAAAAAAAAAAAAAAAAAGAGCCCTCACAAGCAAGAGTGCCAGCACAGGAATCTGCTGAGTTGCACAGGCTGCAAAAGTCCAGTTTCTAAAATTTTTTTTTTTTGAAGTTGAACAAAAACTGTAGTAACAATTCTAAAATCTTCATCCCAACTCACTGGCTTTTAAGAAACAGCTCCTAAAGTTTATAACAAAGGCACATGTGCATTCCCTATCCTTTCAAGTTTGGCATCTGCAAATTAGGTAACATCAGTTCACTCCTCCTGATAAATACACAAATATCAGTTAGCTAAAAGGCATTATGTGACCATATTCAGGGCAAAGTAACAACACCCTACAAAGCACAAAGAACTTACTTAAAACTGGAAATTGCATAAAACTTAAGTAAAAGAGGCATGGCTTCACTTTAGATGGTAAGAACACCTAGCATTTCCATTACCTTTTTGTTAAAGCATAGGTCCACAAATGCTGATTAGATGTCTACCTAGACTGCAAAGAAATCAAGAGAACCAACTCTTGCATGCAAGGCAAGAGACCAGGTAGAAGGTAAGTTTTTGAAAGGATAGATAGCTGTGTTAAAACAGGCATCCAAAAACTTTGGGTGTTGTCTCCAGAAACATACAGACACAGCTGCAAATCTAACTAGAGACTTATTTTTTTTCTTGAGCATTTCAAACATGTGCAGGAATTTGACCAAACATGAAGAATCTTGAATATTTAATCTTTCATTGCAAAAGAAAATGCCTAAGAAAATGTACTGAAGGTGAGCAGTGCTGTGTTCTCACCAGAATCCTGGGAAATCACAAGCACAAGTAAATGCATAAGCAAACTGGAAAATGCATTCACCAGTTGCTATCCAATGCCACGTTTTGGAGTGTCTATTTCTTATTTCTGCTCTTACACACATAAACTTGGTATTCTACATTTAACTTAACAGGATTTCTCTCTTGAATGCTTATGATTTACAACATATTTGCCTTTTAATTTACTGGAACTGTCATTTTATCTGGGGGGCTTTAACTAAATATGTTTCCATATGTTTTGAGCTGTAAGCTTGAGACCACAGATTTGGAATTGCACAAAGTTTTGCTGTTGAGCAGGCATAAATCCCATGTGTGGTGTACATTCACATAATACTTCCAGGGTTCTTTAGCAGGACACCACCTATGAATCAAGTGAGCATGCTGTTTTCCAACATTATGGAGACTAGAGTCAACATTCAAGAGGAGAAAGATACGTCATCATTTTGTCTCCAATAGTTCACAATAACTTTGTGTTAAATCCTACTCATTTTACTCATTATGAGAGTCAGTGTCTCACACGACTCTCAAACAGAAGAGATCCACAATTTTAATGCTTCTACTTTTTCAGCAAAAACACAACTGCTTAGGAACTGGTTAGGAAATGCAGACTAAGCCAAATCATACCCACTGCCAGACATGCATACCCAATTCCTGTCTCACACCACGCAGCAGCAAGCCTGCATGTCATGGAGGTGCTGAGACTGTGCCTTGCTCCCACTCCCTAAACCTGCCTGCCAGGCTTTGTGAATTATAGAGCTAGGTAAAGGTTTTCATAGGTCCTGCTGTTAGAGATATGATACATATGGAGGCTCCACACTACCCTCTCCTCTTTCTGAGAAAGGAGGTATCTCTGTTTCCCAGTCACATAGGTCTCAACTCAGGAAAACAGTAACTTGAGAGGTCTGAGTGCAGGATTAGATAAAGTTCACAGTGACTCGAGAGTGAAATCCTAGCCCTAGTGACATCAACAGAAAAGCTCTCACTGACTTGAGGGCCAAGATTTCAGCCCATATCCCAAACTAAAGTGTTTTTTAAACTGATGAAATTCAGGTCCTGATCCTGTAGGAGATATATGCACCTTCCATTTCACATACTGAGCCGTTCAAATTCCACTGTGCAATTAACATAAAATAAAGTAAGTATGTAAGTTTTAATGAGCTCTAGTCTCTAACTGTAAGTAAAACCTTAAGGTCTTACAGTGTAGTGAAAGGATTCAAACAGCACAAAAGCAACTCCAGGGATGCTTACTTCGGTTCTTTTCTTTTTACTTACTTTTGTCTGATCATCAGCTTTAAATACATAGCAGATACTTTGCTGATTTGCTGCTTCATCCTTTATCAGACAAGCAAAGTAGCTTGGATCATGGCTGTTGTGAATCAGTTTGTGGACCTGCTGTGGCTTGTACTCAAACAAACTTGAACAAATTAAAGGATCCCACTGCTGGGTCTTCCCTGTGTCTGGCTCACATCGCAAACTGGCTGCTGAAACACAAAGTCGGATTTGGCTGACGCTGGGTTCTTCTTTGGAAGTCTTTGCACTGAGCGACTGGATCTCGGCCACAATCCAAGGCAGCATTGACATAGTGGTTAGGGAATGCACTGGGAGAGAACCCACGAGCTGGAGACTGAAACTTGCTGAGAAATCACTAGGTGTTTGACACTTTTTAACTTTGAAAGTTATTGGCTCCATTTTACAGTCCTTCAGGGAACCTGGACTAATTCACCAATATTTCAGTCCCATGGAATGACATTATCTGGATCCTGGATGGCTCCTTCGATTAAGGAACAGAAGAATTCTGAAAGGAAAAGAAAGAGTTATGTAGGTGCTGGAACTCTATGAAAAACCAACGCTCAGTAACACAAATAATAACATCAGAAGAGAGCTACCACAGTCCATCCAGCAAGTTCTCCCTCTTTACATTGGGCCTTACTATTTTAGGTGCTACAAACATAATTGTAATAAATACATTGCTTGGAAAAGAGTCAATCCTGATTAAAAATGTGCTTTAGGACCTTAGCTCAACTATCTAATGAGTAACTAAATTACAATGAACATTCTTCCCAGCCTGTGTCTGTTTCATGGGCAGGCACATGAAGATCACACTGGCCTATTGCAATCCTGTTATCACAAGAAGAACTCAGCTGAGCTATTCTGACCTTCATGACAGTTGAAGTCACTGCCTGCTAAGACACCTACACATTTAGGGGAAAAAAACAAACAAACAAAAAAGTCAGCTTGACAACTTTCCTGTCCATAGATGGATGACTCTGAATTTGGCTACTAACATGGAGTTGTTTGCCCAATAATTATTGGTTGTAATCAAACAGACTTTTTCAATAAATAACACTCCAGAAATCACTGTCATCTAAAAATGCTAGCAGCAGTCAACTGAGTGATCACTGAAAAACCTGCCCAGCCACAAGCAACAATCCTTCCAGCATTCTGGGAAGAACAGATGATGATCACAATTCATGGTTGCATTTTAACTCAGGTCAGCCAGACAGGATTACTTACATGTTAGCCAGACTGACATTGCATCATTTTCATTTCTTAAAATATCAAATGGAATATACCAAGTGACACACAAACCTGTTGTAACCCTGTTATACCCAGCATCTACTACCACTCCTGTTATTAGATATTAGTACTTTTAATAATGAAATCCAATAATTGCATTTACTTATAAATTCAATTTCACAAAATGCAGTCCACAAAAACACATCAATTGGCATTTGTTACACTACCCTGTTTTAACTCGTCTTTAACTGACCCCAGTTTCAGCTGTTACTTTATATTGTGTGAGACTGACACGAGGCTGACAGGCCTGTAATTGCCTGTGTTTAAATACCAGGACACCAGTTTACCATCAGTCTTAGTAGAGTTTCCCATAATAAGAACATAAAACATCCCATAATAAGAACTATCTAAAACAACATAAATAGTATCAAGATATCCTTAAAAAACATTTTAATTCTATTTGAACAAGTATTGAATAAGTGGCATCTGTTTACAGTGGCAACAGTATTTCTTATCTTTGTTCATCTACAAATATGATCAAAACCAGCACTATTTTTCTTATGAGTTTCCATTAAACTTTGTCCTTCATTTGCTCTTGTAATAATATTTTCAGACTGAGTTTTTAACAGTTTTTCACCTTGTTGAAAATGAAAGGAAATTTCAGCATTAAAAAAGCCCCAACACTTTTTTTAAAATTTCAAGATGGAAATTAATCTTGAGCTGTTTAAAATGCAACCAATCTGCAAATGTCCCAGTGGGGAAAAATGTTTCTGCAGTAACTGGCAAACTGTAAAAATAAGAGAACTGCAGAAATCATCTTTGGGTACATTTACTTTTTTGAAACTTTTTCATCTTTTGACAAACGAACACTGTGGACACATTACCAGTTCCAAGAATAGCAAATTTAGCAAGAGTGCAAGTTTTCAAGATACTATTCAATTAATTCCTAATAAATAGCAGGCTAGATGTGTAGATCAATTTTTTAAAAGTCTTTTCATAAACCTCTGTGTGTGTATCTGCACAGGGGAGGTGTGGGAAAAAGGGCCATGAAAATCCAGAATTTATACACCTCATTTTAAGTATAATACAACTGGGAGGGGTTTTTTTTGTTTATTTCACAAATGAGCAAGAAAATAAGCATATTTTAGATTCATATAAATGCATTATATCCTAAATGAAATGGCATTAAGCTGTATGTATGGCATTAAGCTGTATGTATGGCATTAAGCTGGTGGTTCACGTTGGACATCAGGAAGAATTTCTTCACTGAAAGGGTGGTAAGGATTGGAAGAGGCTGCCCAGGGATGTGGTGGAGTCACTGTCCCTGGAAATGTTCAAGAAACAACTGGACCTGGTACTTGGTGCTATGATCTAATTCACATGGCAGTGTTCAGTCAAATGCTGGACATGATGATCTTGGAGATCTTTCCCAACATCAATGATTCTGTGATTCTAAACAGGATAGCAGCTTCAGCAAGCATGTTTGCACCTTATCAACACAGACTGCTAAACGCAGTTACCATTATAATTTTCTGTCAGCCAAGAATCAAAATGGTCTCTTCCTTGACAAACTATTACAAATTATTTCTCCTTAACTGCAACAATGAAAAATAGTTCAGCAACTGCAGAGAAGATTTGATTTATTCATAACTACCATGGTGTAGTATTATGTAGTCTTAAACTACATAAAAACCGAGGTTTTAGGTTCTAGTGTTCTGTCACTTAGCGGCATAGATAATAACAGCAGGATAAGAAAGTCTAAGAAAACTTCATTCTTAGTTGAAAACAAGAGAACTGAACTACCACACAGACAATGATGTATTAGCCACATATTTTTTGTGGCCAATTTCTTATTTGTGTTTTCTGAGAACTCTTCTTAAAAAAAAATGTAATTAAAGGCACGTAAAAATACAACAAAGTCACCTTTGTTTCAATCAGCTTTTCAAGTTTCTTTTTGATTACCACCATCTACCAAGCTCTTTTACCCCAGATCTACAAGGTAACACAGCCTCAAAGATAAATAAATATCACAATATAATATATTATTTTGCATGCTAACTCTAATGACTGAACACTATATAAAAAATCCAAGGCTGATATTCTGTTATACTTAAACAAACATTGTGCTGCTGGAATGTATTTAATATAAATGTGAAGCTTCTTGGCATTCATCTCTTTTTTAAAAAAATAAACACCTTGCAAAGTCAACAGCATAAATACTCCAATGTCTGCATTTGTTATTTCCAAAGAAAAATACTTACTACTAAATCAAATCTATTAAGTAGAAGTCAAAATGCTAGATTTTTTTCCTAATGTTAGGAGAGGCTGAAAGTGCAGTTTCTCAGAGCACAAGTTCAGCAGCATCAGAAAGTCTCCTTATCTAACCCGTATCATTCTGTATGTTACTGTTCTGCGTGCTCCATTTCCCTTTCCCAGCCATTCTTTCTTTGTTTTCCCCTTCACTGTAAACAAAGCCCACCAGAAATTATGCCAATTTCCTGCTGCTCATCTTAATGTCCTTCAAGTTTACACCAAGGACTAGGTTTTACTTCAAGATCATGAAGTACTTATGTACATGCTTAATTTAGACCTAAAAATAGTTTTGTTCTTCTCAACAGGCCTATTCCCAGCCATAAAATTAAGCAGACATTACAAGCAAAAAGTAGCCATGCTCTCACCCCATCCATGTCTGCCCTGACCCCACTACTTGGAATTTTAGCACCTTTACTCATCTCTGGTTGCCCCTTTCAGTTCATCCCCTCTGAAATTTGGCTCTGCAGGTGCCATAGGAGTTTACCACACGTATTAGTACAGTAGGATCAAACAAGTTTCCTCTTCCTCCTAAGTGTCTGATTAACTTATGCTTATTAAATGTCTATTTCACCTCTAATCCAAGAGGTAATAGAAAAGATGTAAAAATAAAGCTGTCCAATAGTTTCCTTCTACCTCAACTTTGATATTTCTTTGGCAGCTCTAAGCACCATTCAGCTTCATTACTCTGAGCTTTCCTTTGCACACTGGATGTCTCCACGTGTTCTCCCAGTGCTCACAGACATAACTGGGACAGTTCCTCCTTCCCCTCTCCACCAGCATCTTTTGAAGGATGTTAGTTGCTCCTGCACTCAAAACTGTGAAGAGCTCGAGTGGCACTCCTCAGCTGACAGCTTTGCTGCTGAGTAAGATAGTTTATAGAGATATAGAGAACATGAACCTTATTGTTCCTCCTGCTTAGCCAGCTTTGATTCAGCTGTATTTGCTCCAGCAGCATAAAAACAGCCGGTCACACTGTAATGCATAAGATATTTACACAAACCACATTAACAGATCTATCTCTGCCTTCTATACTGGGGAACACCAGACTGACTCATTAATGTGGAAAATACACATAGCATATACATATGTGTGCCCTGTATCCTCAACTTCTCTTTTGCTCTGGCACACCCAGCCAGCTCTCACAAGTGGGGAGCAGGCTTAGAAAGCATGCAACACTACACTGACAGTCCTGTTCTAGCAAAATCTGATATTGTGTTTTTTAAAACCCTAACCTAATTAAAAAAAAAAAATATATTAGACTCTTGTTCTCCAAAATCAAGTTACATTCTCACCATGTTATGCCACCAAGTTAAAAGGGACCCCTTCAGGGAGAAGCCAGGGTGATGGCAAGACAGCACGAAAGGGAGAGCTACACAAATTATTATTTCTGCCATTGTGGACCCCATGTGAAGGTACATGTCTAAGAAGCATTGCATCATGCAGGACATCATTCTTCAAAACTCACCTTCTCTCAAGAGAGCAAAGACTATATCACAAGGGCAAGGTATTGGCTCCAGGTGCCAGTTGGTTAGATGGAGTCAGGAAAGCTCAGAGGTCAGGAAGGAGAATCTTATGCAGTTATTGTGTTAGTAACCTGGGAAAGTGAGGCACTGAAAATCAGGTTTGTGCACCTGGGGGAACACCAGGAGATCTGGGATAGATTCAAACTATACAGAGAAAAGACAAAGAGAGGAGAGAGGATGTTCTAAACCAAAAGAAAACACACACCGTTCCCCCATCCCCTCCAAAAAAAAAAAAAAAAAGGCAGAAACTTTGACAGTGGTGAAGTGTTATCCTTCTTTAGTCCTTTCTTTTGAACTGGACTAAATTCAATACAGACATGCAGTGAAAAGTTTTAAACTATTGTTCAGAACATTGGTAACTGCAGACTTAAGCAACCCTTCACTCTCCTCCAGCTCCTTCCCTGTTTTGGTTGCATTTTGAGTGCTGGGACTCACAGCAGAACTGATGAGCTTAGAAGATACTTCAAGCAAGGAAGTAGTCAGAGCTTTCAGACAGCAATGAATAAATGAGGGGTTTGACCTGGGACTTGAACAGAAAGATGCCATCTTCCTTGACCTTGGCAGTTTTTCTGAGAGACAACTGTGCAGTTACTCCACATCAGGCTCAGGACATGACAGCAGCTTTAGTCTATGTAAGTTTCTGTAAGTCAGTTTTTCTCCCCTTCAACAAGCCAAGCAAAAAATGCAACTGTACAGCAAGGTCTTATGAAAAACAGCTGGTTCTTAAATAGCAAAAATTTGTTCAGCTCTTCTCTGCACGGCATTAGCACTGAACCCTGTTGACAAATGGAACCAGAGGCACCGGTACTGACTGCACTTCATCACTGATTATTTTAGCAGAAATATCATACTACTTAAGGATTATGAGAAGCCCTGGCCTGTAGCCAGAACTCTGGAACACTAGCCAGAACAAAACACCACTTGTCTCCCTCTCTTTCTGATCCCTAACTGAAATTTACATTGTCTTTGCTCAAGCTGACAGATTTCTCTATCCACCTGGCAGGATATATAGAAAAACACAAATGGGAATGTATATTAAGTATGTCATGACACGGTCACTCAAAAAGTCTTTTTTATTTAATTCCAATGGGCACTTGGAAACACAACACACCCCTCTTGTTGCAAGTATATTCTTTTTGTCTCACAGCTACTTATTATCTGCTGTTTCCTTCTGAAGCTATGGTCTGCTGTGGGCAACAGCATGTGCAAATTCAGAAACCAATTTGCCTCAAAAATTAGTTTTAATTTCCATTATTTTTTTATTAAATGCTGATTTTGAAAAGACTTAATGCTTAAATGCTGTCACCAAGTCCAGACTGGGTGCTGAATAACATTTGACTGTATACTCTGGTACTAGCTCCAGTAATAAACACACCTAAAATATTTACCAGTACAGCCAACATTTATATCACTTCTCAAATTTAAAAGTAGGCTATTAATAAAAAAATGCAACAAAATGCCAGTTTATTCTTGATTAAAACCAAACATTTATAATCAACTATCAAATGAAGAAAATAGCTGACTGTTCCTGCCCTTAACACCTGTTGCTATTTCCTTAATCAAGTCCATGGAAATTAATATGCTGATGATAGAAGTCTTCTGACTCAGCTTCATACAGATCTGAACAAAATATTGAGCTGTTCTACAACTGTTGAACATTCCTTTTTATTCAACTGCACATCCACAGCCAAAATGCCAGCATTCAACTTTGCAGTTAACCAAATTAAAGTGAAAAAAGTGTAGTCACCCACATATCACTGAATGTGTTTCACTTTCTTTCCATCCTGTCGTTTGTTTCACCTGCAAACATTTCTACTTTTGTGTATTACCTATGACTTTCAGCATTCCTATATAACAACCCGAGACAAATCTCTATTTCAGCACTTACAAGTGTTAAAAGTATAGTCATATGCATCAGGTCAGAGGTATTCGCTATTCAGAAAATGTATAACTTATTAATTTTGACCCACGATGTTCCATTCAATCTCTGGGCTTAACGCAGATACAAATCCCACCATCTGCACTACTAAAGGTTCCTGCAGCAGATCTGCCATGTTAGCCTCTCTCCCAAATAAAACACAGCACACAAAGGCCTCAATCTTTTCAAAGTGCGCTATAAATAACCACATTCGTTCCATACCTCTCGTGAACGCAGTTTCAAGAGACCATTCCCTTGCTGACTTAGTTGGCGAATTTAAAGGGCCATAAGAGCGCCGTGGGCGGATGGAAAGTTACACCGGGCTGTGCCGCGGGAGGAAAGGTCCGTGTGTCCCCAGCGAAGAGCCGCTTTGCCGCTCTCAGACGGAGCGGGTCTGGGAGGAGCTACACCCACCGATTTTGCATAGATGTGCCCTCGCAGGCAAGAGAGAAAAGGAACTAAAGGCAGCTCAGGTCACTGACAGGTTAAATTCAAGCAGGTCTCTTGGTTATCCTGACGAGGAGCCAGCTCTCCCAGGACCCCGCCAGCCGAGAACAGCAGCACCGGCTCCCCCGTCCCCGCTGCGCTCCCGCCCGGCCGCCCCGTCCCGCAGCACCGCTGCTCGCCCAGCCAGAGCTGCAGCTTCGCCGCTTCGTTAGGAGCGACGGCGGGACCGCGCCGCGGGCCCGGCAGCGCAGCCCGCCCTTCCCGCCGCGGTACGGAGCGCCCGGGCCGGACCCGCAGCCTTCGCCCCCTCACACGCGCCTCAGGCACGGGCCGGCCCGCGCCGAGTGCCGCACTCCCCGCCACAACTCTTCACTTCCTCTGCGCCAAGAGCTGCTCTTCCTCCTTCCCCCACCCTCCCGAAACGCGGCTCGCCCCGCCCGGGCCGGCCCGCAGCGGGGGCACGGCGGCCCCACCGCCGCCCCCTGACAGGCCGGGGCTGGGGCTGCCCGTGCGCCGCTTACCGCCTCAGGATGTGCGCGCCGCAGGGAAGTGCCCCCGGCGGGCAGCGGCCG
>JAOTQP010001652.1:46703589-46724640 GCA_026413545.1 Cichladusa arquata
CACCCCCCCCCCCCCCCCCCCAAGTTGTGAACTTGTGGAATAGGAGAAAGGAATGGAGCAAGTAAATTCCTTGACCTTAGGAAGACAGAATGATACAGACTAGGTCATCATCATATGCCTGTACTGTTTCTGAGGATGCTCTAAAGCCACCCTAAGGATGTTTCAGTATACATTACTGAATTGCAGGTCTCACTTCCAGACTTCTAACAGCAAAATCCAAATCCAGGTTTGGCATAAAAAGGCACATGTAAAATATGCCTCTCTAGCCTGTGAAGATGTTAAGATAAATAAATTAAAAAATTCAGGATCTGCAATCCTCTGTCTTCAGGTCTCCCCCATGAAATCAGTAAAGCATCTTTTATCATATTCTGTACCAAAAGAAATGTGAGCCTGCCCAATAAAAATTAAAGTAAAAGCAATGATGAAATGGTTTTGGTCTCAAGGTTTCCTTTAAAAATCACCTAGTTCAATTTCCCTGCATGAAGCAAGGACACCTTCCACCAGATCAGATTGCTCAAAGCTGCATCCAACCTGGCCTTGAACACCTTCAGGCATCCAACAGCTTTGCTGGGCAACTTGTTCCCGTATCTTAACCCCCTCAGTATAAAAAAAATCTTTCCCTGTATCCAATCAAATCTATCCTCTTTCACTTTAAAGCTGTTTCCCCTTGTCCTGTCACTACAGTCCCTGGTACAAAGTGTGTTTCTTATAAGCCCCCTTTATATATTGAAAAATCTCATAGCCTCTTCTACAGGGGGAGCAACCCCAGCTCTCTCAGCCTTCTTTCCCAGCACAGGTATTCTAATGCTCTGTTTTCATTACTTTCCTCTGAACCTACTCTAACAGGTTCATGTCATTCTTGTGCTGGCATGCAGTACTCCAAGTGGGGTTTCACAAAAGCAGAGTGGAGGGAGAGAATCACCTCCCCTGTTAAAGCCCAAGGCTGCAGGCTTGTACAGACCCACAAAGCTTCTCCAGCCCTGGGTGTAGCTCATCAATGCCCAAATTGAAGGCACTGCCCCAGCCTGCCTCCTGAAGAACCATTCCTCTGTCTGTGCCTTCAAGCAAGGAGGAAGCCAGTAAGAAGCAGATCCTGTGTGGTGGGATAGTGCTTTTTATCATGCCAATGTCCCCCCGCTACACAACTGGCTCAGGCATGAAACCTCCCCTCTGGAAAAGTACTGGGACATTCAGGCTTGAAGGTATTCATCCCTCCTGATGGGGCATAATTCACTCAACTAGGCTGACTTGGGAGGCAGCTGTCAGGTCTCAGAAGGTGTCATAAACCACCAAAGATCCCTGAAGCACGCCAGACTCATTTCTGAGGCCTCTCACCACAGGGCTGCACATGGTCTGCAGTGGTACATCAGACTGTGTAAAACTTCCTCTCCTTGCACTCCCCCAGGGCTACCTCCCTGTACCCACCTGGACAGCTGCTGCAATCTTCAAGTTGCACTGAAAATAACAAGCACAGAGGACTTGAATTCTGGGAGGACAATCAAGCTTAGAGGTTTTGCATTTATAAGAAGTATGTAGCTACAGTTGTGACTATTACTGCTACGCTGCTATCCAAAGCCAGTACTGCAAATGCAGAAAAGCCCCATATTGAAGTCAACTGACAATCTCAAAAAACCCTCTTAGGCTTTGCAAGCATGGACAAGAGCATGCAATGAAATGGAAACTTCTGCTCTAAATTAGGCATGCGGAATTATGCACCAAGTCATGGCAGCAAATAGTGTGAGAAGCTCCAAAACTGGGCTATGCATTGAACAAATTATGCTTAGTTCAGTGAGGCAACAAAAAGGTGCTGTATGTAGATATACTATCTTAATGGTTCATGGTATTAAAAGCCAGTTTAGTACACTTTGTATCTCTAGCCTGGAGTATGATATATAGTCTATAGCAAATAGATATTCAATAAATGTGTGTTGAGTTTCTCGTTTATTTGGGCTAAAATCCCTAAGAAAGATCACTACTTCTGAATCATCTGCCCCAAATTTGTCAAAGTCTCACTACAGGCTTTAAATACTTCCTGTTAACAGAAGAACTTGCTTTGCAAATCTAAACCTAGACAGAGTTGCATAGTGTTATCAGATTATATGCACAAAAAAGAAATGTCACCACAAAACATGCTGTTTCAGATATCAGAATATTACTTATATTTAATTAAAACAAGTTTTGATTGAAATACATTTGTAGTCAACTTTTAGTTCATAAAGCTTTTGTTCAACTGATTGGGTTTTTTTGGTCCATCCAGGGTAAAGGCACTTTCCTTCCAAAGTAAGATACTAGAGCCAAGAGTACCCAAAAAAAACTCTTAAAAGCTGAAGTCTTTGTAGTCAAAGTTCTCAGGTGTTTGGTCCTAAAAAACACTGAACTTCTTAAATAATGCACTTCTAATGCTGCAGAAGCCAATCAAGGTAGTAATTTTGCAATTTTACTCAGTCTTTCGTTGAAGTTTGTTTTTTTCTGGTTGAAAGAAGTGCTTTTCAAGAGCGTTGACCAATTCATCTAGTTCCTTCTTCAGCTGTTCAACATCACTGGAAAACAAAAATCACACAAACACAGAAAACAGTGAAACAATGGAAAAGTCAAAATGTGTATTTTTAGTATGAGGAACTTTAAAATCTGTTGCATTGCTTTCAACAAACATTTTCTATTAATGATAGAAGTGTATATATTTGATTTCTTATGGCAATGCACTGATGTTCACTTTAAAGTGATATGCATGAAGACTATGAAGAAACATAACCCCACAACGTAATCTAAAGTAGAGTGGTGAATTTGAGTTCAGAAGATCTTCTATTACTACATGTGATTAGAAGTGTAATTTTTATACTTTTAACAGTATTCTTAGATGACTTTTCATCTGCGAAAAAGTGTTATTTTCATTATATAAGTAAATAATTATTTAAGATTGTATGATTCTCAAGACTACCAGTTAAGGATATAATTACTAAACATAAATGGGTTCAAAATATATTAGAACATGTCATATTTGATTAAATAATTTTAAAGCAAATACGTAAAGAAGTATGTATGTAAAAATGGGGTGAAAATATTTGCACTTATTTAAGGCAGGATGTTTTTCCTTATATTGTTTCCACTGCATGTAAAACTGAGTACAAAGAAATTTCAGTGACAAGAACGTATCAACAAATTTTGCAGAGTTAAAGCTTTATACAAATTCATTAAAATTATTATTTATTAATATTATTTGATCGTGGAGAGCTCTTATTTCACTAAAACAATACAAAAAAGCCTACAGGCTCTTTTACACCAAATATACTGCTGTAAGTGACAATACCTGTTTCCAGGGGGTGCACAAAGTTCAGAATAGTATTTGATCTTTGGTTCTGTCCCACTGGTTCTCATTGTGGCCACTCCTCCATTAGCAAAAGTGAAGGTTATCATTTGGCTGCTTTTACTAGTAGGAAGTATCTAGAAATATTAAGAATATTTTTTTTTAAACTTGGAAAGAGACTATATATAAAACCATGACTTGATGTTAGATAATATGACAAGAGCATCAGCTAAAATTATAGTTTAGTTCTGGTTTTTTCAACATTATGGTCTTGAGACCACAAGGACAGCCTTGCCCTCAGCCTGGAATCTGGTAGAACTGCATCACTGCTAGGTAGCTCATTTCAAATCTAGGCAATTCTTTTACTGCTAATATAGGTTGAGCTGTCATGGCATTTCCAGGGAGGAAAGGAAATGGAGACTGTGGAAAAATATAGAATCCAAAGCCACATCCTAACAGACTGTTTAACCTGCACTCAGAAGAAAACAATGCAGATTGCTGTAGCAAGGTAGCAAGACCCTCCTACTGCCCCTTACAAACTGTCATCTTAGAGAGAAAAATACACCACAAAACCTAACAAAAAACCCAACCCCCCTTGGCTTCACCTCCTCTCACCAAGGTTAAACATCACCAATCTAACTTATTTTATGCTTAGTATGTGAGTATGTTTAGTGTTTCTCCACAGAATGTTTTAGGGATGTGTATGTACATCAGATATGATTTACATGTAATTTAGATACTTACAGCCTTTTGATCTGGCTGGCTGCTGTCATACCCAGTAGTTAGATCCCTTATTCCAGAAACTTTAAATCTACCACAGGATTTTGGGTATGTGTTTTTTCCATCAAAATTTCTAAGATTGTCAAAAAGCTGTTGAATAACTTTAGGATCATGGCAGATGAAATATGAAGCTTTGGTAATATGGAAGCCATATCTGTAAAGACACAATATTAGTGAATCCAAGAAGTAATGTTCTAAGAGTTTTGCAACAGACACATTATACAACCTTCCAAAAATGAACACTCTGTGCTCATGCTCACTCAACTGAAGCATCAGTTCACACCCTTAAAATTTTAAAAAGATCTAAACACTTAATTATCCCAGCTGAGAAAGTTTACAGCAAAACCAGAAGACAAAAAGGTACCGTTATTGCCTTGAAGAGCTCCAACCACCATAGGAAGAGATTACATCTAATAGCTTCAAGTGGATTCCAGCTGACCTTTTCTAAGTAAAACAAATTCTAGACTTCTTTTTCCAATCATACTTCATTAAAGTGTTTCTACTCTCCCATTAAAAGTGTTTTTACTAAAGCAAACTGTTCTGAACATTGTCTCTACCTCACCTGTTTGCTGCCAGGTAATGTGAGACAAATGACCTGGTAACACTGACTTTTCAAAATAGCATGTTGCTGAAAAACATACAAGCCTGGACTGGTTGAGCAAGTGAGCAAGTGAGCTCTTGCTACAGATCAAGACTCATATCCTTGATGGCAATGAAAATCAGAGGGCCAGAATCTTCATTAGTTCTAGGATGTTCATGCTAGAAATCTGAATGTCTTCTTAAATAGTGTCACGTTTATGTCCTAAATGGACATCTTGAAGGCTAATAGTAGTTAAATTAGTATTAAGAATTCAGTAAGGGAATTAACAAAACCTATCCTGTATCTGAAATGAGTGATAAGCCTACTAGGACGATGTCCTTTTCCTGATCTGCGTTTACTTCAAGACAGATTCCTCTTCTACATTTCAAAAAAAAAAAAAAAATAGTTTCTTCTGCTTCAACTCTAACTCACAAGGCAAATCTTACAAAAAAGTAAAGTAGTAAGAGGTAGAAAACTGCAACTCTATATTAGCCAAAACAAAAACAATGTACAAAACAACCTCCCAAAACAAAACAAGAACCCTCTTCAGCTCATTATCAGACAACAGTTTAATAGGGCAGATTTGTATCCTTCCCTCTATCTGCAGCTTTGCACAAGGAGTAACTATGTGCAGTGAAATCTCACAGACTGCTTTTATGCTACAGCAGCTCTGAGTCCTCTTCAGCAGCTTTGTACACAGCAACACTGTGGCACAGCTCAATTCCACTCAAATATTCTGAGGTGAACCTGAAGCAGGTGTTTACTGTATTAGTATTTAAAAAATTAATTTAAAAACCTCAAGCCAGAGGTTGAATGCTTGATTCTTGAATATGCACTTCCAGCTAGCAGCATTTAAGGCAACTCTCACATCAGATGCTGTATTTGCCACTCTAGGTATGATTCCCTCTTTCATGCTTTTGTATCACACTATTTATCTATGCAGTGTAAGCAAGTCTCTGCCACTTGATTCCTTCCTAAAGAGACAATGAAATAAGCATGGCTAGTGCTGCACACAAATGAGAACTCAGGATTGGCAAAACAAGCAGCACAAAGGCTGGAGTTTTCCATGAGTCTCTTTGCAGGTTCCACACTCCCTTGTCAGTGTCTATGAGACATGAAGAGCTGGACAGTGATGCTCCCTCCTTTAAAGCAAACAACCCAAAACCTCCACGAAAACCACTCCTTGCCCCATGAAATCCAATATTCATCTTTGCTATGGATTTCTTTGAGCCCATTAAAAAAGAACAAAAGAAAAAGTAGTGCCTCATATGAAAAGCTCTCAGAGGGATACCTGGCTGTATATAGCCAAGAGTAATGGCCAGTCACAGCACTTCTGCATAATCAGCTCAAATCTCATTAATCAGGAGCAGAAGGCTAAAAGGACAAGCAAAACTCAACAACAATAATCTATCAAAAAAGACAGAATAATACAATAAAAAGCCTAACTTTAGAGCCAACTAGAATTAATTTAATCATAAGTAGCTCTGCAAGGACAGAAGTAAACTGGCTTCTGTGAATAGCATAAATAAGCCAGAGCTACTCAGACCCATTCTGCCATCAATATTTTTGTTTATTTGGCTCATAGCACCAAGAAGCACTATAATCTCTACAGTTCAGCAATACAGCTGGCCAAAAACCTGCCCAACCTTCTGTAAAAGGACCCAACTGCAGAACTTCCCATAAGGAAAAAAAACCTTTCAGACAACTGAAGAAAAACGCCACAAAGATCTCATTAACTAATAGAGAATTAGTAACGTAATTATTATTATATTCAAAATACCTTAAAACATCACAAAACAAAATCATAAATATATTCATGTCCACAAGGCAGGAAGACTTTCTGGAAGATTACTATTAGCACAGAATTGTCTTAATCGTAAAACAATCCTCATTTTATTTCTTTATAAACTATAGGTTGCTATTGAGTCCCTATTAACCCCAGTATGTGAAACTGAGAAAATCTGAAAAACAAAAAATTAAAATTGAACTCACTCATCATAGACAGCTTTCAGCTGCTGAGACAAAGACAAATTCCTGGTTGCCAAAAAGCTGGCCATCTCTGCAGTTATAACAGCAGCACTGACACCATCTTTGTCCAGAACAGCAGGACAGCACATATACCCTAAACAAGGAATATCAGATATAATTTGATACATTTTTAACATAAAATCGGATGGGGAGGGAAAGTCAGCCAACATCTTTGAAAGGAGAAATGTACATTAGCATAGTACAGACATTTTAGAGTCAAACCAAAAGTAGAAAAAAACGTAACTTCTAATCAGTGTTCACTTTAATAAGCAAGGTGTTTAATGGAATTTCAAGACAGGGATCTGCATCGTATCAGTGCCACATGCTCCCAGGTCCTTATGGAGCTTTCCAGAAAGAGAAATGCACACTGCAGGAACAATGCAAGTATAGCATTGTCTCAATATACGGTAGTGCCAGGTAACACTGACAATTATCTGCAGAATTAGTCCCATTTTCTCTGGTTTTCAGGCACTGACATACTTAAATAGCACTACAGCTTTACAATTTCCTCCTCATGAATTTATAACTTTCATTTGTGTCTTTCAACCATGGCTTACCAGTTTGCAAATGTAATTTGGGATAGTTTTTACTTTATTTTATTCACATTTACACTGAGCTTAAATCTGCCTGGTAAAAAACTCAACTTCAAGTCTGAAAAATACATTTGTTTCTTTTTAAAAAAATAGCTTATTCAGAATTCACAGTCCAAATCTGCATAGCCATGCTACTGTAGATATATACTCCTAGCTTAGAAACTTTGCACTAAGCAGATATACAAAGTTTTAACAAATAGATAATTATCTGTTACTCACTGGAAATACACTCATTGTATTGAGGACACCCTTATGTTGCCATTGTTCCTTTTTTTTTTTTTTTTTAATTTTACATTATTACTGAGACACTTAACAGAGCACTGGCATAGGTTACCCAGAGAAATTGTAGAACATCCTTTCCTGGAGACATTCAAGAACCATCTGGGCCCAATCCTGTGTAATGTGCCCTAGGATGCCTGAGGAGGAAGGTTGGACCAAATGACCTCCAGCAGTCCCTTCCAACCTTACCCATTCTGTGATTCTCTGCAATTCTGTCACTTTTTGCAGTAGTTCTATTTTCACTATTTCGCAATATATGAAAATGTAACATTCTGTCTCTTACCTATAGCCTCTTCAAATGCAAAAAGAACAGCTTTCCCCTGGTCCATGAGCTGTTTGGCACGGTTGCCCATCCACTTGAAACCTGTCAGTGTTTCCTAGAGCAGGGGGGAGAAATCGAAGGCATTAAAAAGAAAAGCAATGTTGTACAAACATATGACACTTTTTAGGAAAGTTGATAAAAGAGCATGGAATAATGTGTAACATGCTGCTTACCTCAAAGTGAAAACCTTCCTTTAGTGCAATTGCTCTCAGGATTTTGGAAGAAACAGTACTGGATAACATGTAGACATCTTTAATGGCACGAGTATCCCTACTATTATTTTTCCAGCAAGTGAAGATCCACCAGCCTAAAAGAGCTCCTAGTTCATTTCCAGAAAACACTTTCCATTCACCACTAGGGGCAAAAAATATTAGAAAGCACATGAAATTAAAGGATAATACAGGGCGGGGGGGAAATCTATTGGTTCTTCTATAAATGAACATTAACAAATAAAACACTGCCTTGGAATTCCAAGTAACAGTAACAACGCACCATGTGTGCATAATGAACAAACAATAAAAATTCCTCCCACAAAGCATTCTGAAACTGTCACCTTTCTTCTCCATCATACACATAAGCTTTTGCAGTTTCCTCAAAGATGAAACAGTGATGTTTCCAACATATTTTAATTAAAACAAAAATGTTCAGCATACAAATTATAAACTCAGTGATTGAGACAGGCACAAAGACACAAAAATACAGTTCTCAAGTAATCAGTATTTTTAGTTAACCTAGTGACAAATACTTTTAATCACAAATACATCAATTAGTCATTGGGAAGATTAGAAAAAAAAATCTTAAATGGGTAAAAAAGATTAATACTGATGTGTTGCTAGAAGAGGAAAAAAAGAAGAAAAAAAGAAAGACAAATGTCAGAACTGTCAAAAAAACTCCCAGTCACAAAAGGGGACAGAGACACTTCCAAACTGACAAAACCAAGACCTACAGAAACAGTACCTGTTGTGAAAGAGAGGCAGACTCAGTCTCCTGCATTTATTGATGCCAACAGGCACAAAGCAATGCACAGCGGCAACTTAGTGTAAGAGCGCTGAGAGAGTGTGCTCTAGCAGGAGGTTCTGTCAAAGAAGAAGTACAGATACTGTAGAAGCCTATATTAATATTTGATTAGTGTATGAAAAGCTACGGCAGAAGTCTGAGAAGACACAGGACTGGAAGTTAGGAGACAACTGAGACTGGCTAAACAACGAGCAGAGGCAGCAGAATGAGAGCACCACGCTCTCACTGGTAATGGATACAATAAACACCTCTCTCCAAGTTTCTGGTAGCTTAAAGCTTTCAGACAGTTTTCAAAAAACACGACTGATTTTGCATTCTTGTTTTAGCCCATCATAACTAGCATAATCTGAAACTTTTTATACCTTTTCCTCAAAGCTGAATTGCCAACTGAGGCTGGCACAGACCAAAACCATTGAAATAGGAACCTTCCAACTAACACTGTCCAAGATGCAGAAGAGTGTCCACAAAAGACCACTCTTCTTCCAAAGACAGAGAAACCTCCTTAGCTCATGCTGTGAGGTTTGAGTTTAAAAGCACCCCAAAATCCCAAAGAAAATATTGACACTTTTAAAGCTGCTATAGCTTTTTTGCTTATCTGTTGAGCCAAACAGGTAACTGCTCTGTCTTCTTTTACGCGGCTTTTGAAATTTGTCTAATTGATACAGATTCAACTATTTAATTCACCCACAACCACTGAGGACATCTAGCAGATGCCCATATCATCCCTTGGGTACCAAAGACTGTTGCCATAATTTTACATCCCTATTCTGGCTCTCATGCACAGGGAATTCATACATGCTGACCCAGCAGCAGATTTTTTTTCTGCTGCTCTCTAAGCTGAAAACATTGAAGCTTATTTTTTCTAAAGATTTACAGTTTATAACTGCTCAGATTAGTTTCTGCTTTATCAAGGTAGACAAAGGAGAAACACCACTATTTGTAGATATGATACCAAATGCTTGAACTTAGCTTTCTTTCATTCATTTGATAAAACCTCAATACAGAAATGTAAGCAATTGTAGAAGTACAGGATATCAGAGGGCATAAAACAAGGGTACAGCCATACTGAGTCAGAACTACAGGTTATATTTCACAATATGAAATTTTGTGAAATTCGTATGAATTTCACAAATATGAAACTATTGTAAGCCCCTGACTGAGCAAGTTAACCTTTTGTGGTCCCCTTCTTTGACTGGGTATGCAAAGATAAATAATGCATAGGTGGTTCTTGAAGGGGAGAGTATGAATGACTACACCAAGAAGTACAAAACTGTGAAAAACCTTAAGGTGAAATGCAAATACATAACATTATGTGAAGAAGTGGGAAACTGAGCAAGAGAAGCCCAAATCATTTAATGATCAGTAAAATGTTTGGTTTAACAGGATTTGAGAAAGAAGACACTCATACTAAAGAGTATTATCTGGGAACTATACAGTGTCTCCTAAATCCAAGTTATTGTTTAATAAATCTAGAATGAAAAAATGTTTATCAGTCATACACAAGAAAAATCTAACTGAAAACCTACCTTCAAAAAGGTATAGCACAATAACAACAATTCACATGCTTCTGTGCATGCCTAAACTACAGCAAGTGTCAACTATTTATTCAGGCTTCTGTACACTGTCTAATATTGATCATTATTTCACATCCTTTCACATGCCCTTACTGTGGTCTGCTTCATACAGCCTTCTCACATTTCTGTATGTTTTCAATCCAAAACATTACTACTGTGACTATTCTTCCTCTGCAACATAAGTAGCAAGAATTCTCTCTCAAATGAGCCTAACCTTGAGAGCAAAAAATGTCAACAGTTTACATTACTTATTACCATACCTCTCTTGTTTCTCTGCCACTGCCAGTCGATCAGCATCAGGATCATTTGCTAAAATGATTCTTGCCCCATCTTTTTCAGCCAAAGCAAAAGACAACGTCTGGAAAAGTGGTAAGCAGGACCAGATGAGCGTTAATATTCCCAAATAATATTTTCACTTTCTTTATAGGTTTTAAGTAATTTTCCCAATTTTTAAAATCTCAAACACACAAAATCATTATGTGTCTCTCAAAAAACCCAAAAACTTCTAGCCTGGCAGCAGAAGAACATAGTCAGGACATTCAACTTTACCTACATCATTCCACTTCTGTAGTCCAACTTAAAAGCTGCGTAGATTTAACGGGATCCTTCAATACCAAAGTGTAACAGAAATAGTAGCAGAAACTCTACCACCTGTCAGGACTTCTACTGCCCCCTTCTGGTGTTATGTCAGAACAAAAGAGTAGAAGCCTTCCAACAACAACTGAGATTTTTTATTATTATTTTTTTAAAACTAACTATCACTTTGTCCCATATGCAGATCCTGCCCATTCTGTTAGAGCACAGAACAAAGTAGTTAAAAGTTAAACTAATTACGATCTGACTGGTTCAAAGAGGATTATGTCAATGAAAGGATATCAACTAACTCTTCACTAAATGTAAGGCTATGAAACAGATTAAAAATAGACCTTCCACCAATATCTACAGCTGTGACTTCTGGCAAAAAGGAGAACACTGAAAGACATCACAGTTATCAAAAAAACCAAATCTATTTACCAGAACACCTTTGCCTTCTTCAGGATTTGGATACTTCACTGTGGGAAAGTCTGGATCAGGATCTTTCTGCTCCGGAACAGCAAAAGGAGGGCTAAGGTCAAATGCCTTGAATGCCAACTGCACAAATTTATGTCCTACGCCATGCACAGAAGTATGAACAAATTTCAGGTTTGTTTCCTTGTTTATATTCCTGAAATAAAACAGGTTAACAGTAAACTCGGACATGGAAGACTGTTCTGCACAAAACTATGTTTGGAAATAGATACAACTCTGTATTCCTGTATTACTGTTAAAATTATGAATCAAAGGAGGTCAGATTTTAAAAGTAATGGTTTGAAAATCAGCTTAGCCTAATTTTTCAACAATATGAGTTGCTCTTGGCACTCTAGGCATCCAATATCCTGGTATGTGCCGATCACTGGAGTGAAGTACACTCTATACATCCCAAAGAAGGAGAGTGAAAAACAAATACAACTGACTAAAGAGACTCTTCATCCCCAGCTCTAGCATTTAAACCACCTCCAAAGACTGTGAACGCAGTGAGTCAACAGCAGCCTGCCCAATTTGAGCACACTCGTTTTTAGGAAGTAAAAAGCATTGGGCATACCTAAAATCATGCAAACTCCTAAGGAGACATTTAATTCCAATTCTGAAAAAGCAGTGCAACAGCCCCAGCTTTCTAACAACTCCTGACTGTTTTTAGCAAGAGTAAAAACAGGGTTACTGGTGGTTAAAATTTCCACATAAAATAAGCAGATTTAAAAGGTTGATACTCATCTACTACATAAATCAATTCTTACTGCTAATCACCAGAAGTAACATCTACCTCATTTTGCTGAGTAAAGATTTTACTGAGCAAATGATAGGAGTAGGCTGCTGTAAGGCACCCAAGGCTACCAGGAGCACAAGCAAGGCTGGAATGACAGAGCAAGACCTTCTTCATCTTGAAACAGTCTAACAACCTGGTTCACTGTCTCTCTCAGTTTTTTTAAAGACTCTTCAGTGGGCTGTCCATGCCCCAGCATGGGCCTCCAGCAGCCCCAGTCTTGATGTGGCCCTTGGCTGATGCATGGCCATGAAAATACAGGGAGATATCATCAGAAAGTCGCTCACTTTGCTGGATTAGACTTCTGCCAGGACTGCTTTATGAACTGGCTTACTACACCACCACACAGCTGCCAGTGCTCCCACAAAAGATGACAAAAAACACAGGCAGAACTGGGTCATGGCAGGATTGTGGCCACCCTCACTCCTATAAATTTAAACTGCCCTGCTAAGATGCAAGATGGAATATCCTGTACTCTTAAAGGAATTAGCAGCAGCCACCTGTAAAAGCACTGTTTCTGTATGTCTTTGAAATACTCCTTATTGACCGTGGCATACGGATCATGAAGTAGAGGGCTGCTGTCAATCAGTTTGTCATCCCAAGCCTGAGGCCACGGTTCTTGGTTCTCCTCAATAGCCTGAGAAATTCCTTTGTCATGAGGGGAAATGATCTGAGCACCGTTTTCCCAGTAAACCTAAATAAAAAATAGCTAAGTGAGTATTTGATCATTAAACTTGTAAGATAGTTTTGTTATGGTTTTTTGTTGGTTAAGGTGCAGTACATTCACTAGAGTATTAGAGTAAATTAGGCTTAGATATACCTAAAGTATTCTGTTAATATTCTCAGTGTTTCTTCTCACACCCCATTTTTATTATATTAAAAAAAAAAAAGGCAGTTTAATTTTCTCAAAAGATACCAAGATCCATAATGAAACACAAAACAAGGCCCAATCATTTACTGAGAAAACTTCCATTTTTGTACTTTGGAAACAGTCTGTATATGACTGCCCAGCTACTGAATGACTGATGCACAGGCAACTCAGTTGTGTTTTTTTCAGTGGATAGCAGATTACAATGGCATCCTGCTTTCTAGAGCAAATATTTTAATTATTAGTTTAACATGATACTAGCTTTAAATACATGGAAAAGAGAGAGACTAGTAATTAATTTAGTCTATACCATGATAGGAACTATACACAATTGCATTAGTTTCTCTACATGAAAAAAAAAAAAGGGACAGAAACTAGATCACTTGAAATACCTTATAACCATTGTCTTGTTTTGGATTATGGGAAGCAGTAACCATAATTCCAGCACAAAGCTTCAGATGAGTTACTGTGTATGGCTGTAACAAGAGAAAGTTACTTGCAGTAGAAGGTGCAACATATTATATATTATTTCTCGCATATATAATACTTTCATAGTGCCGAAACAAAAGACAGTCAGGATGTGATTCCTACACACTATCTCCCTAAAGGAGAAGTTAAATAGTACTTGCTCCACTGGACTCTGTGTGGCACAACGTCAGCCCTTGTTTTTGCTTGTGCGTTTTTCCATTTGCTGTTGATGTTGTTGCAGATGCTTTGTGAATCTCTAGGGTAGTGTATTTCCAGAAGGAAGCCAGATGCACGTGTTGCCTACTGTAGAATGCCTTGAGGTACCTGAGGCCTTAGAGGGTGCCAAGTTTGTTGGGGTAATGACAGAAGTCAGCATGGGGCAAAGAACTGCAGCTCAAGCAGTCTTACCCATAGTGTCTTTTGGGAGCAGCCTGGAGAGCAACTACTCCATTGGGGTTCAGAAGAGAATAAATTAGCTCAAAACAGATGGAGTGAATTTAAAATAAAGCATTATTCATGAACATAGGTCCAGTCTGTGTTTACTCCTGGCTCTTTATTTAACAGTGAAAGGCAATCAGCTGCAGTTCTTGCAACACCACTTTAAGCTGCACTATGAAGAATTTAACCCTAAATCTAAAAAAATGATATCAGTGTAAGAATGCTATGTAGAACGTCTGTGTTCTGTTTGCAGTGCTCACTGGAACAGCTGGTATAGGGAGAAATTACTGCTTTTAGTCCAAGGGCCAAGAACAGGGCTTTTCTGTATTGCTCTGGAGACACCTGGTGTTCTGATGGGGGCATTGTGGACACAATTGAACAGCCCTTCTGGCAAAACTCCACTGCACAATAGCAAACTTGCTATTTTGGATTCAATACCTGCCTTGCCCCTCCTCCCCTTAAAAAAAAAAAAAACAAAAAACAAAAAACAAAAAAACCCCAAACCCCAAAGGTAAAAATCCAGCCAAATGTAAGTATATGTTTCAGACTTCAGACTCCACAGCAATCTGCTGATATTCCACATTCTCCCTTCTCTTCCTATGGATGTTGTAAACCACACATAACTAAATAAGTACAAGACTCTCTGCAGGAAGAGCTTAAAAAGTAAGAACTGGTTTGTGTAGTAACCTTTAATTTAAGTAATACAAGGTATCTGACAGAATCTGTGTGTATTTAAAGCAGATAAAATACATAGAAAGATATAATAGAAAAACTTACCACAAAGGGAGTTGGTATTATATCAGAGAATAGATAAACTGGAACTCCCTGACTGATGAAGGTATTGGCAGCAAGTCTTGCAAACCTAAACAGAAAGAAAATACACCTAGTGAATAAATTCATTTTCTTAACAGTTAGTTTCCTAGAATTCACAGTTTTCCCTCCTACCCTAATGCAATTACAAAATCCCAGCAACAAACACCACCACTTATCAATATACCTCAATTACTACACAGACCTAATTTAAATGTGTTCCCTCATTATCCAAATAGACAAAGCACAACTCTAAGAACTGTTTTGGCACTACCAGTATGTAAGAATACTGTAAATCCCACACATTAATTCACTTTACAGAAAGAAAATACAGTTGAAGTAGATATAAATCCATCATGGATCACACAAGGGATCTACAAAATACTAAATACAAAACCTAAGAAGTACCTTTTACTGCTACCTCCACTGGAAAGATGAGCACGAGCATCAAACCCAATCACAACTCCTCTCTTTTTCAGGTCACTGAAATTCTTCTCAAGGTATCTGCAAAATCCCTAAAGACAACAACAAATCCACCTCATTAACCTAATCTTGATGTTTAATTTATCATCACAATAAGGTAATTGCTAAGATGCTGATGTCTTAGGAAGCTGAGCACACATAGCATCTCACTGAACTGTTCTGGGATTCAGCTTGTCCAGGACCAATAAACACCAAGAAATACCAGAAACTTTCAAATCAATACTGCAAACCTGGATAGCATTTAAGCACTTTTTAAAATATCAGAATCAACTCCAAAAAGGATCAGGCAACACAATTTGTCCGAATTGCAGGTTTTGAGAAACGATTCAGCTGTCTTAGGTCTCACATGAAGAAGAGAACAGCTGGCAAGCATTTCAGGTTTTTAACCCAATCTCATCCTTAATAATGACATCTCTTTAGCACATGATACATCACCACTCCAGACTGCAGTTACTCAGGGTTGTGCTTTTTTTTCCCAAGTAGATCTACTTTAGGATCCAGGTATGTATACAGACCCTCACTGCCTTTATGTAAATCCATGTCCAGCACACACAAAGCTTAGTCAAATGCTGGCTGCCTTTGGGATTTTTTGCAGTTGTTACAACAGCACTAACTGTTACATTTGAGCTTAACTGCAGCTGTGAATAAATTAAATTGCAAATCAAACACAGAAAGTAACTTCTTTTAATGGTTTAATTGCTTCTCTCTGCTTGTTTTCAGAGATCAGCACTCAGTGAATAATAATAATTTAAATTACTTCTGAAAACTGGAAGAATAGGAGACAACTTGTACTTCCATAGAATACTCATTTGCTTGCCATAAATGAGGCTCTCCCATTCATATACACAACCAGCTAAGTGAGATAAAGTGCTGAACACAATACCTGGGTTGTCTGGATAATAGTCAAGTCATTCATGTGGGAAATCCCTGCTCCCATGGCAGCTCTGAGCCCTGCTGTGCCAAACTCCATCCGCGAGCCAAAGTATTTCTGCAGTTCTCCAGCATTTCCTTCCGCAAGCAATTGTTTCACGATTGCGTAAGTTTTTGGATTCTGTTGAGACAAAATTCAGATATTCTAAATGAGGTTTTGTTTGTTTTAACAGAACTTTCTGTCCCAATCTCTGGGTCTCAGTATCAAAATATGGCACAGAACTTCAAGAATACCAGAACTCCTGCTGTCTTCTTATATTTAAATCAGTACAACCTCAAGTATTACCTATTTTAGATTTATTTCCTAAAGTGAACATACTACCTGAACAACAATGTGTGTGCGTGTATATCTATCTATCTATCTATCAATCAATCACACAATTTGGGATGTTAAAAGATTTCCAAGATGTCTATTTTAATGTCTGCTATTTTTAAAAACTAAACAAACAAAAAGCAGCACTTTCACAGTTCAGAGAATTTTTCCTCATCACAAGAACTACACAAAACATTTAAAAAAGTAAGTTAAGCTAATTATTAAGAAACATTTGTTATTTCTACAGCACTATATATAAAGTTTAAAAGAAATTAAATCATAACCTTTTCCCAAGACTGGCTAGCACCAGAGGCAGCAACAAAACTAAGCAGACTGGGCAGAAGAGAATTTCCAATACATTTCCAGGTAACTCTTGTAAAAATAAGCACAACTCCAGGATGAAAGCCTAGAAATTACAGCCAAATTCTTAAATAAAATTACTCAAGAGTAGCAACAAAAAGGCCATGTCAGACCACTTGAGAACACTGAGGAATTTCTAACTTTCACTGCTTTTCTCAGTATATTGCTTCCCCAGATTCTCTATTATTAATTACTCTTTTTGTTTCCAGACTTAGGGAATTAGTAAAGTCCTGTATGCCTCAACTTCTCAATGTAATAACGTGAGATTTGTGAAGTTCAGTATTTGATTTCTTGGGAACTGATGAGTCAAGAGGACAGATAGCAGGTGGCTGACTCCTGACAACAGGATTATCTGGAGAGGCAGCAGGTTACTCACCGCGTGAGCACTTCACCTTACTCTGGAGGACAAAGATTATAATTTCCAAAGGGACACAAACTTTGATTTCTAGGCAATTAAATTAACTCATAAAAGTCACAGACTTTACTATTTCCTGGATGACCTAGGTATGCTTACAACAAGGGAAAACATATCATTCTAGGCAAAAAGGAAAAAAAAGAAAAAAGTAAAACCATGTATCTTCTGCAGCTTCAGAAAATGCTGCAGAACATACAGAGTAGTAGCCATGTAAGTTTGCATACAAAGGTAAAAACATTCTGCACATCAAACTGAGACCAGATCAGGATGTCCTAACCACTGACCTGTGCACCCACTGCCACAGGACAAACAGCATAGTTTAAATACTGAAAAAGCTAAAGAGCCTCTGGTGCTAATGAGCAATCTGCATCATGGAGAATAATCCAAAGAATTAAAAAAAAGAAATCCAGCTTCTTGAGTGCAATAAACAATTAGGTACCCCAGAATTACCGATCTCCAGTGCAAAAATTACCAGTTTACCAGTCCAAGAATGTTGTAACTGACACTCCCTCGTAGGCAGCTTGACACAATTATCTATTATTATTGAGTAATTACGTTCTGTAAGAATAAACATAAGTCTATGTTCTCATAGAATATATAGGGCAGCATAACTGAGTTTAGGCTGTTTACAAATTGATGTCAAGTTTTTGCTTTAACATCAGGCCTATGTCTCAAAGGCAAAGCCTGAATGACACCATTCACATCCAGTTTTGTACACTGCCCAGTCACCTTTTAACTGCTCTGCGTGAGCTTTGTGCACATAAGTCATCCCAATACTGAAATGAACATGTTTTTAGGTAGCTACTACACACATTTCTACAGGTGTTTGTCAGACTAGAAGCTGTAATGCCAATGCAGAAGGACATCAGGAGCATCCTGCAGCTCTCACAGCCAAGGAGTTTTGTTTGTTGTTAGAGGAGTTTCCCAGGTTTGGTATCTACTGTGAAAATAGAGGGATCTTCCAGCTTTTTAAGTCTGGTTAAATGTACATATCCAGGTGGCTGCCAAAGTTCTAAGAGTTTCAGCCCATATAATTTTCTAAAGAAAACTTGGTTCCGTTAATTTAGTTGGTCCCCACTGCCTGCCTCCACCCCACATCAAATAATGGCAAAAGCCAGGCCAAGTCTGTTCAATATGGTAGAAGGATTTTTTCAGAAGTACTGTTATAATTGTTAATGGCTATATTCTCCTAAGAATCTGCCTATTTTGTGTGTGTGTGTGAAGAATGTTATGATGCCATTGTACACAGCTAAGTAAAAAACTAATCTTGGTTTTGGCTTTTTTCTTCTGCTTAAATAAACTGTTCACAGCATCTCTACCAAAGAAGGACCAAATTGTATCAGAAGGATGAAGTGCTGGCTTTTCCCTTTGTTATTGATTCTCTCAGGTTACGCTTTTTCTGCTCTCAAATTAAACCAGATGTAAGTATGGGAGTACCATTTTCTGTGAATACAGTGGCAGGTGATCTAATACCAAGTTAATACCCACTAGTGCAATTAGCTTGAACATCACCTGGTAACACTCGAGTTATTTACTTTAATCGACACTACAGGAAGGCCCTGAGAGTTATCATCAGTAGAGGAGTGCCCACAAGGTTTTAGAGGAGAGGAAAAACTTCTGCCTAAACAGATTTTGTTTTTACTAAAACCAGAAGCTACCTTCCATTCATAATGCTATGACTGATAATAGAAAGAATGAAAAATATGGTATTACTGTAATGAACAGAGTGATGAAAATAGCCTGGTAACAAGCACAGTAATTGTCACGTAGGTAGAAACTTCCAGTTAGGTCAGCAGGGCCACCATCAGCCATAAAGGCTTGCTCTTGCAGACAATTATTTTGTAAGAAACATGGGGCTTATCATCATTAAATATTAACCTATCTCTGCATGTCAAAAAGTAACTTTTTTTCATATCAGAGTAAATGGACAAGGGTTATACCTGATTCTTCTGTTGCTCAATAGAAACATGCAACAGCTCCCTGAGAAATTTAAATACCTCGTCATTTTTGAGCAATCAGCAATGGGTATTGCACACTAGTCAATTATTACTGAGTCAAAGATGCAAGTGTTTACTTTCAAAAGTAAAGATGCTGTAAGGGATACTGCATTAGATTTCTCGAGGGTTTAACAAAATAATCAGAATAACCAGTTGAAAAGCAAGTTATTACACAGAAGACAGGACTGCTGCTCAGGGAAGTTATGTAAATCAGAGGCTCTAAAACCAAACTATTTTCTCAAAATCAATTAATCTGGGAAAAAAAGGCACAAAAGCTTATTGTCATTTGACACGATGCATTAGCATTTCAGAAAAGAGGACTAGTTTGGCACAGGTCTATTGTTAGTAAAACCAGAACTGGGTAACTGGTCAGTTAAACAACTGACTGATCTTTAATAAAGAATCACAACAAGCTCGGGGTACTTCTAATGATGTCCTTTAGAACCTGGAAAGAATACTAAAAAGAGAATTATTATAGGTTTTAACTGATATTTTTGAAATAAGCAGATGCCTTACCAAACAAGTATGTGTGCTGCACAAAACTCAGAGAGCACTGTTGAGTGCTCAGCCCAGGGGAGTCACTTTAGTGACTGAAGGGAGGCAATGGCCAATGTGTTCCAATACAGCCAAATGAACAAATTATATGAAGAGGGACATAAAAAATTCAAACCAAATGTGCCAATAGAGGCCTGCATCTCAGTAGGACCTGCAGCAGCAAGCAACTACATGACCACCTCCAGAACTACTGTGACAAGATGTATCTTTAGGTTTGTGGAAAATAAAAACACACTGAAGATTTTATTTCTGTGTATAGTGTTGTCAAAACCAAAACCAAAGGTAAGCCTCAACAGGAAGGGAAATAACACCTGAAAAAACCAGGACCGGCAGCCTCTGCATTTCCAAGTGTTTTTGAAGTGAGCCCCACATGTCTTTTGGGATCAATATTTTAGTAAACAAAAATTTGAAGGTACCAAGAGGTTTGTAACACTGAGAGACAGGTAACACAGCAAAGTACGCTGGTCTTTAATAATTTAAGTCTATCAACTGCCCTGCGACTGAAGCGGTTCGGAACAATGCAGGCCTTTTTATAAAAGACGTTCAGTACAGCTAAAATACAGAGTGAGGGACGAGCCGGGGCGTTTCTAAAGGAAAGCGGGGCTGCTGCCGCAGGTGCCGGAGCCGCAGCACCGGGCGGGGGGCCCCAGCCCCACCTGCGCCGGGCCCGCCGCGGAACGGGGGGGATGGATGGATGGAGGGAGGGGTGGAGGGAGAGCACCCGTGTCAGAGAGCTCGGAGAGCAGAGCCAAGGGGGCTCACAATGCAACAGCCGCGCCTCCCGACCCTTCTCCAGCCCGCGCCCCCACCGCCCCTCAGGCAGCCGCCGCTCACCTTATCCCAGAGCAGCCACTGCTCGGCCGCGCAGCGGAGCGCGGCGTCCCCCGCGGAGCCCCGCGCTGCCATCCCGCTCCGCCGAGCCGCCGCCGCCGCTCCGCTCCCTCCCTCTTCCGGAGCGCGCCCCTCCGCTCCGCTCCGCCCGCCTGCCGCCCCGGGCCGCCCCACCTCCGCCCCGCCCGCCTGCCCCGGCCAGGGTCAGGGCCGGGCCGGGCCACAGCCGGACAGGGCGGCCCAGCCTCCGTCCTGCCCGCGGCGGC
>JAOTQP010001652.1:46724975-46741036 GCA_026413545.1 Cichladusa arquata
CCGTCCTGCCCGCGGCGGCCCGGCCGGGCCCTCGCTCGGAGCGGGAGTTTAGTAATACTAAACGAATGTTGTCAGGTGTTCACAGCCCCAGTGGGGCTGGGGGAGCCCCGAGGCGAGCCCCAGGCAGTCCCTGGCCCCCGCACTGCGCCGAGCGGAGGAGGAGCGTTCCCCAATAACAGCGGGAAAACTGCGGGGCACACGGCCGCCTCCTCCGCAGCATGGCTGACGGAAGAAAGCAGCGCTGGGGTCAGAAGTGTCACTTTCCACGGACATGGGACTAAGGAGACTGAGATTCCTTTTTATAGTCCAGATAAATGAGGGGTGAGCTCAGGAGCACTCTAATTTGGGATAAAGATTATAACTAGACGATCTTTAAGGTCCTTTCTGACCCAAAATGTGCTGTGATTCTGTGATAAATTTTCATAGAAATAATGACCTGTACAGATATTTGAAAACCTTTCAAAGTTCATTAGTACATTACCAGAATGCCTGTGAACAAGAGAACTGCTACACATCACTTGCAAGAATGTTGATGCACATCCTTCTGATATTCACTACTGATGAGTAAAATAATTGTTATGATACCCTTACAGAAAAACTGTTAAGACGAAATATCAGAGGAACCAGAAAATAAGAAAATCGGGAAAAAAATATGTTGTTTGGCCACTTTTCTAATAATTTCTCTATTGTTTTGATAATGCTTATTTAACCCAGCTCCTCTGGCCTCTGCACCTCTCTGGCTGAACACAAATCTGACCCCAGCTGCAAAATTTAACAGAAAAAAAAAACTAACTGAATTTCACAATTTCACTCAGGAAAATGCACTGTTTTCCTTCTGCTGGAATTAAATAACAGGTTAATATGGCTTTGATTGAACAATTATAGCTCATAGCATAGTGTCTTTGAGAGAAGCCTGAGCTGCCAAGCTGCTGCTCTGTCTAAACAATTCCTATAACTAAGCTTGCATTTTGACTGGAATCCCCTGAAGATGCCATGATAAGCCCCTCCAGCCAGGTTGATTTCCTACAAATTTTTTTGGCAAACATATCGTGTAGAGGACACTGAACCCTCTTTCTTGCCTAGTAAGATTTCTGTCATCAGCTTCCCAAAGTACTAAGGGACACAGCAGTCTGAGTGCTCTGGAGCTTCAGGACAAGGTGTTCTGGAGGTTTTCCCTACGTTTTATCAGCCTCTGTCTGAAGCTGGGCTAGACCAGGTGGTGCACATCTGCAGGGAGAGCTGTAAGGAGTGACTGGGATTTCCCTGTTTAACTCTGCAGTACAGGCCAAGTAGGGGAAGATCCCTGAGAGCAGCACAGATGCAGAGCGTGTGTTGCAGGTGTTCTGAGACTGCTGAGAAATGTGAGGTCACTGTGAAGGTGCCATACAGGAGAAGCAGAGTAATTCGCCAGGGGTGCCAAGTCCTGAATCCTCTTGTAAGGGATATCCTATCCAGGTGCTTTCCAACAGTGCCTCAGTGGGAGCAAGGAGCATCCCTTTCCCCCCAAATTTAGAGGATGGGGCAAATGAGAAAGGGGCTGGCCTTGTGGAAATGTAACTGAACTTCCACATACTGCTCAAAGGCAGGAGAGAAGTAACCACAGGAAAAAAGCAAGATTTGCTTATGTGAAGAATGATACAGCCACTACAACACTGACTTTGTAAAGCACTATAACAAAGATTTCTGCCACTGAAGGAGGTGATGTATTCATGGAACATGTCCTCTTTCTCTTGAATGCCTGAGGTTGGCTATAAATCAAGCAGGTTTCCTTCAAAATGATTATCAGGATCCATTACAGTACAGCTGTGTCACAGAAAAACTCTGCCAAAGTTCCTGTCTAATACCTTCTGGGACTGCTCTGGACAGAGTGGCCAGAGCCATGCAACTTGCAAAGTGCCACAGTCCTGAAAACATAATGATCTAATGTCACCAGAAGAGGCTGAAAGAATAACCAACTGCTGCCTACAGTTGCTGCTGTGATGAACACAGCTCTTCATGAAACAATATAGTGTAAATTATTTCAAAATACCACATAGCAATAAGATCCTTCCTAGTGATTCCTTCAAAAAGTGAATTTCCAAGAAAATTCAAAATCCCATAGTATTTCATGAGAAGCCCTAAATACCGAATTGGAGAAAAACTGGTTGACTATATGTTAAAAATCAGATAAAATGGAGACATAAAGGATGAAGGGTTTTTCCTTTTTTTTTTTTTCTCTCTCTCTTCAGCTGTTACCAAACCCAGCTGAAATTGACAAAATAAAACTTAAAAAATCCTTTCAATAAATCAAGTAAGTCTGCTGACTTTATACTCTTTTTTGGGAACTTAGAATACTGTGCCTAACTTTAATTTAATCTTCTTCAAAACAGGTCGAATCATTGCTAAATTCAAATTAATGCTAGAATTTCAGAATGTGGTGCTTTGTGGGGGTACCTCAAGCAGCTCTCTCGACCTACACTTCTGAAGTGAAAAGTTTCAGATAAATACTGAATGTTATAACTTGAGCTCAGTGTGGCTGCAGCTGTACAGGCTTTTCACACCAAGTATGAACGAAATGGCATTTGTCTGTTAGCTGTGTTAGGCTTTAGCCATAACACCACAGCACCAAATTGCTTTATTTAACTTGCAGATAGGGAAAGCAATGAATGTGTTAATGCTGCTCATCAATATCTTCAGTCAAGTTTTGAATTTTATGTTATCTGAAACTATATGTTGCACAGAGGGATTTTACCAAAGTGTATAAAAATTTAAAGGTATTTTATTAGTTTTCACTTTCATCACTAGCTTGAAATACTAGTAGGGGGCAGGAGAGAAAAAAGCTTTGATTCTACAGCACAGATTGACTGGGAAACTGTGGTGCACATTGCAGAATTCAAAAAGCACATATAGCTCTCAGAAGAGGATGTTGTCTTAAATAAAGCACTGTTCTTGTAATCTGATGAGAGGAGAGGGGGAAGCAGGGGAAGAAAAGGAAGGATGTGGTGGATATTGTATTCCTGGCTTGAATTTTAGTTCTCCACTTCTGTTGTCTACCAGCTAACCCAAGGATGTGTCAGATTATTTTACATTTCCTCTTGGAAATTTTTTCTCCATTGTTTGTTGTAAGTTTCTTGTTCACAACTGAAAGTTTTTTATAATTTCCACTGTTTGGCATAGTCTCCTGATCTCTGGTAGTCAGGCAGATCTTGGGTCCTGTGGCAGCAGAACTACTAAAACATGCTTTTTCTGTTTTGTTCTAGACTGCATTCAGTTTCTAGGTTCAAGGATAAATTAACTTATGTTTGTTCAACAGACAGGACAAAGTCAGAGCTAATGCCACTTCTTTTCAAGTATATTTTGGACTCCTGCCCTTCTCTTACACGTAAAGACAAAAAATACAAGCCGAAGTGAAAAATAAAGTTAGTCTGACTAACGAATACATGATCTTGAACTCACCCCTTGTGAAATGACTCAAATTATGCTGTGATAAAAAAAAGAAACATTTGATGTTATGGTTTCATGGAATTCAAGAGAAATATGCACAGTTTATTTTGACCCAATTCCTTTATGAAAGAACTAAGTAGAGTGCATTATTTTTTATATATGTCCTTCAGTTTGGTTGTGATTTAACTTTATTCCAGCCCTAGGTAATTTTCTGGATACCTAGGTAGAACTACCAGGCCTACAACTTGATTTGAATAACACTATGCTGTCTGTTACAGAAATGGGGTTGAGAGGGATTCTCATAGTTCTCTCACCCTAAGTTAAGGAAAGCTTTCCTTAACCAGGATTAGTTATCCAGAGTAGGAGTAAAAAAATCTAAACTGGTTGCAGCATAAAAATACTGGATAGATACTTGCCTTAACAACAACAAGTTATGAGGATTTTCATAACTTGTTATGAAAACATAACAAGTTTCCCAAAAATGTTAAGCTTCTAAATCCAACTTTAGACTTCTAAGTAAGCTGTTTCTCAAAAGTGCTGAACCTGCAGCAGTTCCCAGTGAATGCTCAGGCTTGTAAATGCATGGCTGATAGGCACGATGGCAATATCAAAGGGGAAAGGCAGTTGCTTTAAAAAAAACTGGCACAGTATGCTTTTATAATATACAGCTACACTCCACAGTTTACACCACTAAAGTTGAAATATGTTTTACAGACAACAAAACTGAGCTCACACGCAAAAGATTTATCTGATGTCTTATTGATGAAGGAAATAGTATCTAAAATTTGGAAAGTTACTAGCGGCACATTTCCATTAGAAAGCTACTCTAAGAAGGTAACACTGAATTTCCTACCTTATTTTTCTTGAATAAATAAAAAAAATCTGCAATTAAGGAACTGACTTAAAAGATGTAGCATCTTATTAATGCAGATTATTTACTCTTGGTAGAAGAGATAAGCATATCCTACTGAAACTATACAAGAACTAAATGAAAGGCTATACTGAGAAATTTGTATAGTAGGTCTTAGAATGGCCTCAAACAACTTCGACATTGCACTACAGTACGTTTTTTAAACAGTTTCATTTTTAACCTCCACAAAGTTTTAATTAAAATGAAGCAGAATAATTAACCCCTCCCCAAACCGAAAGCTGAGTTCAGGCTTCCGGCAATGATTTCATGGGCACAGGCTGCCCTCTGGCGGTCAGAGCAGGAATACCTACCGAGGTCATCTGCTGCTCCAAGCTCAGCTGGAGCTGCGCCCACGGGTCCCTCCTTACAAAACATTCCCCACGCTTCTGCCAGATAGTAATTGTTTGATAATGTAGTGTTGGTCTTCCTGTAATTTAGGGCAGGAGCTTCGTCTCCTCGTCTTTAGATTTAGACAATAACAAATGTCAGTGAATAAAAAAATATCTGCACTCATCCTTATACTGCTTCAATATTCCTGTTTCCAGAGTGTTCCAGTATCAAGAAATGAAAATAATTACTGAGAACATAACGGGAGTGCATTCATCGAGAAAACTAACATCTTGCCCATATATATTTTTGCATAAAACTTTGAGTTGCATTCAACTACATTTTACTTTCTGAAGTCTTATTTTTAATACATAGAAAACTTAAGTAAATTGTCATAGTACTACATTAGTAAAGATCGTGAAACTTCACTATGGGCCTAAGGGGTTTCTTTTCTTTCTACATTCCCTGACCAAACTGTTGAAAGGAATTAGTGTTGCTACCTCTGAGAACAATTTCCTTTTGTAACCACTCCTGTATTAATACATTTTTCTGTTGTCATGTGCTTTCTTGGTAAATGCAAGTATTACTGTAGGCATTTGGCTTGATGCCTTCACTGCTTTAGAAATTGTTTTGAGATTGACTTTCTGATTAGCATAATTATGCTCATTTTTATTCTTGCTTTACTTGCCAAATACTCAAAGTTACTTCCTGCTTGTTCATGCTTTGTAGGTTATAGGTTAGTCATAGGATGCAAGATAGCAATGATACATGATTAAAAGAAGTAGTAGTGTAGTGCCTGCAATAATCTACCTCATCTTCCAGAATCAAAATGTGCTCAAAAGGTTTGAATGTTTGATTTCAAGTAGTTTCTTTCTTACAATAATAACAGCTTCATAACACCACAAGGAGTAATCATCTCTTTGCAAACAAGCCATTAATAATATTTGCCCCCTCCAGCACAATTATCTGACACCAGAATTGTCCAGGTATGTATGAACACCATATAATTAGAGGTATATTAGGTACTGATAGTTCATATGTAGTGCTTTGGATCATATGGTAACCAAACCTTAAAAAAAGAGATGAGTTTAAAAAAAAAAAAGTGTACAAAAGCTTTACTTATGAGGAAGGAAAACACTCAATATACAAAAAGGTTCTTGCAGATGGAGATGGCTATCACACATAGTTGATATTTATTTATAAATCAAATTTAAAGCTTTAATTAAACCCAGATGACCCAAGCCATCTCTACTTGAGAAGGCATTTATTGCCACTTTGGTAGTCAGCTAAGAGGCCAGGATGGCTTGGTGGCACTACAGCCTGTTCACTCAGTACCATGGAAAAGCCCAAATCTGATGACTTGTAGACAGTCTACAAGTGCCATTCAAACACTCTTTGGTGAATGACCTCTAGGTATTGTGCACCGATGACAAGAGAGAGAACAAAGTTTTTGTAAATTCCAGCTAATGAATGGATTGTACTGAGTGATAAAGCTGTAACATACATTCTGAATCCTGCTATTTCAGTACTCTAGCGTTACTTTATTAGTATATACTAATATACTGTGTATTGTAATACAATATCATTATAGAGGAAACTGTACAATTGCCTCTGTAAATGTAAATATTTGCTGGAACAAAGTCTTCCTGAGAAAAACACCATTAAAGAAATCTCAGACAATTCAGTGTCAATAAGACAAGATAATACTTTTTTATAAAGAGCTGCTTTAAAGCAATAATCTATCTTATAAATTAAAAGATTAATAAATACGAAGTTAACTGAAAGAATAAATCCCATATATAGCTAATACATACTGACTCATTGCCACTGTGGGCAAGCACGCTGTGCAGGCACAGACCATCATTTACATCTTTCTGTAAGATCTTTCTGTACATCTTTTTCACGCTACTGACCCAGTAATGTGTGAGCTCAGCCATGTGCCAGATAAAATGTTGTCAAGAAGACTTACTGAATGCACTAACTTATTAGCTGAAAAGATTAAACAGAGCATTCAGCTCAGGCCTTATAAGCAAAGCACACAAATACACACACAGACACAAATCACTCAGTTTCCATGCTACAAATTTTGAATCATGCAGCAGCTGAAGTTTTCAAAGCATATCTCCAAATGTGTGGGGTATAATAAATTTTGGGGACACATATACTCTTATTTACCTCCCTCCCCCTCGTATCACATGAGGAACTTTTACTACTGTTAGTAGCATTTTATACAGCAAATAATAGCAAATTTATACAGCACTACAGGTGATATGCATAGCAATCTAACAGGAAAAAGATTGTGTGTTTCACTGTCTTTTAAAATCAGGTTTGCAATCTTTTAAACAAGAAGCCTAAGAAATAGAAACTCAGCAAGCCTTGTTGAATATGTAAACATCACTTCTAGACATGTATGCAAGGGTGCAGATTATTGGAGGCTGTTTTGTCTTGTCCCATAGTCTGTTTGGTCTGGATGAACACCCATGGGCCTCATCTCTCAATCACCTCATAGAGAGAAACATATTTAAGGGCAAACTTTGCTTATTCGTACAGAAGGAAAGTTCCCCCCCCTCAAAATTAAGTAACATAATTATACATTGGATAACAGCAGCTATTCTAACTACAGCATGACCAATGCATCCAGTTTCTTCCCAACTACATCTTCCCTCCCTAGAGAGCTGCATTTTCTGATTTATTGTGCTGCCTGTTGTCTCTTAAAGTCAATATATTTAAAAATAGCACTTCAAAAGGGATCCTGATTCTGAGGTAAAGCTCTCCCTCATATTGCTTACTGCAGGAGCCTAAATATTAGCAGATCTGGTGTACACATCCCTTCATTATATCTGAGAATGCTTCTTGCTGAGACTTTCCTCTGTGCTACTCTGTCAGAAGCAGAAGCTTACACCTAAGCATTCTTTAGGGCACAGTTTTAGCAAAAACATAATTACTAGTATTATCACTTCCTCAATTTTTTCCATTTTCAATGTTATTTTATGTTATTTTATTTTAAACAGCAAGCTGCACTCTGCCTCTCCCCTTTCCCAAGAAAGACATTTTGGTACAGTGACAGTATGAAGATGCTACCTTGCTACTGACAATAAACATAACACATCATCAGGCTATACACTGAAGAGGTAAAATGTGCACTGGTCAGTACAAAGGTGCAGTGATTTTTCTTAAGGTGCCGTAGTACAGGACAAACAGTAAGCATAAAGGAGTGTAAGTCTGTAAGTTTGAACCACAGCTAACATTTTGTAATAATGTAGATAGACAGACTATAAAGATTCATCACAAGGTACAAGTTTCATCCAGTACTCCAGGTCCAGAGTTTTGACTTCCAGGACTTCTGAGCAATTTTACATTTTAGTACAATATTGCAAGTTATCATATTTCTCATTCTCTATGCTTTTATGTACTGGAGAAAAGAATCATGTAATATTTTTGATCATGTATTTCTGGAATAAAGGTGGAGATTTTTCTTGATTGGTTAAGATTTACATTGAAAACAAAGTCCAGTTGTACATTAGCTGAGAGCCATCACACTTCTGAAGATACCTGAAATATCTTCATTTTGTTGCCTATTGATGACAGTAAAAGTGCAAATAGAGCTCTAGACAAACTAATTTAAAGTGGCAGCTCTTGGCTCAGAAGCTTATTCAGATGTTAAGGTGATACAAACACAAAAGATAGCAAAGTACATGGATATCAAGTCCTGTGAGAATTGCAATGAAAATTGACTAAGTTTTCAGGGAAATGGATAAAAGAGAGGCCTCCAAACAATAATACATTCTTTCTTCTGTGACCCAGAAGTGATCTGAAATGAAATCTTGCCTGATGTTGCCTATGCTTCCAGGAAATTAAAGTTTACTAGCTAAATTCTAGTGAAATAACTTATTTATCTGACAGAAGCTCCCCAGGGAAACAGTACGCCAAGTTTTGCATTTCTCATTTACTGTAACACTTAGGAGCTATTTAGGATCCTCCTGTGTTGCTGTGATGGCTTAGAGGCTCTCAGGAGGTCAGCCAGCACTGAAGAACCAAATATTATGTCAACATCACCATGTTAAACACATGGAGAGCTAGTAATTGTCAAAGAAAATAGAATATATTGACCATAAAACAAACTAGCAAACAAAGAAACCCTTCTGCATCATTATTTGGAATATTTCCAGTTATAGACATTTGACCAGATAGACTGATACAAACCTACAAAAGCCAGAAAATGGAAAAAAGTTGGGAGAAAGTGACAACTGAATGACACAAAATCCCGGATGTCAGTAGGGCAGTTCTTCACGGAATGATTTACTATACCTGGGTTTTCTGTTCATCATCCACTGGAAATATTACAGCCCTCAGAAGACAGAAACAACCAGCAATATAAGCTTTACTTGTCTGTAAAACAGGAGAGGGATAACTCAGCAATGCACAAAGAAGCAGAAGTAATCCCTCTTCCCACCATCCTAAATTAACCTGAAAATACTATCTCTTACTTGAAAAGACTTGTAAGCAGCTATCTGTGTGGCACACAAGGATCACATGCCAATGTTTCCACAGATGATTAAACCACAAGCTCTTGGTGTGACTACATTTGAGCTGGTAACCTTTGCATCTGTTAAAATAGATCTATTCCTATTTTAAGGTACAGAGCTCCTTGCCCTGCAATGCTCAGCTGAACTGATCTAGATACCACGCCTTATTTATGTGCTGCCTAACTCCAGAAGCAGCTGTGGACTTTGTGACTAGAAAGTAGATCAGTTAGATGTCCTCTAAAAGAGTCAAAACTTTGGCTGACCCTTTAAAAAGTCTCAAAGCTAAACCAGTTAGGGATTTAATGAAGAGACAAGCATGCAATCAGCATGTCCCCTCCTTTGCTGAAGCAGAATATTGTGCTTCAGAAACCCCCTGATTTCACTCAATCACTCCCAAGTTTTGTTCTCATCTATTCTCATGGGTCCCCTCAAACACACTGTAATGTTGTTTTCACACCAGCTTTAGCAATGATGACACTGACAGTGTACCAGATAATCAGCTCTTGCTCCCCTTCCTATTGTTCTCATCACATCTCTGGTTTTTTTCCAGCCCTACCATGGGTCCCATATGAAAGTAAAATTTATTGGTATAATTTGTCTCTAATTTTTCAATTATAAATTGCATGAAAGGCAGAACAAAAAGCTGCACTGTGTTTAATCACAAATGTGAATCTGTGAATGTCAAACCACTAATCTTCTCATCTGATACAGCAGCTACTCTGAGCTGTCCAAGGGGCTGCTCCTCCTCCTGCATCTCTCTGACAACCATTCTGGCAGAAAGGCAGAAGGAACAGCTGGGAGGTAGGCAGCATGAAGTACCTACACTAAGTGTAGAGACTGTTAGTATGTGATGGTTTTTACTCTGAGTGGAACTTTCAATACTGTTTGAGCTGGATTTTTGTTTTGAAAAAGGGTATTTTAAAGGGGAGGAAGATCCTCTTGTCAGAGTCCCTTGCAATAGAGGATCAAATGAAGGATCTGACCTTATACTGCAGCACTGTTTTGATCTGGGTTGCACTCTGTTGTTACGAGTGGTGTAGGGGCAAATACCATTGGAAAAAAAAACTTTGCATTTTTTTAAGGCAAAATATTTTGAACTCGAGGAATGTGAAAATATTCAGCAAGACCTTACCTTTCTTTATCAGAGGACCTCAATAGCTGAGACAAGGTTACATTTTATAAACATCAGGTAGAATTCCTGATTATGGCTACTATTTGTATTGTGCTATCATACCAGAAGCAAATATTTGGAGATTCAAAGCCTTTTGTTGACTTAACACTCTGGAACGATGCTATGGAATAATTTATGTGTTTACTTCAGGAGGCTCAATAAAGGTCAAATGAATCCTTAGGAAAAAATCTCTTGTACAGTATACTGCCCATATAGTCCCTGGGAGGAGATTGAATAATCTTTTTATCTAGCATAATTCTAGTTGAAAATATCTCTCTATAATATATTATACATTATCCATATGATAGAGATATATATCATACAGATAATATAGAGAGATGTATTATTTCAAACTAGGCTCTAACATAACTTTTAGCAATAACTCTCCTGAGGAAGTCTGGGCTACACACTGTTCCTGGAATAATGATTATTAAGGTCATGATTATTGCTGATTCGTGTTTGGTGTACATAGTGATTCATACAAAAAATATCCTTCATAAGGCTGTCCTTATCTTAATGTATTAATATTATTTGCATTATTCTGAGATAATGCTTTGCAAACCTAGGCTGGTTATAATGCAGTCCTGTTTGCACATTTTCATTTCTGCCCCCATTTCCATTAGAAAATACTCTGGTAGGAAGAAACCAATTTGTTTATATCCTATCTATATATTGTTTTTTTTCCCTGAAAATATAAAGCAAAAAAACTTTGTAGGAAACATTTAATTCAGCATAAAGTTAAATATTTTATTGAAACTCTTAGTATGAAAAAATGAATGACAAACTACAAATGAATTTCTTACCTTATTCTCCAGTAGTCCAGCATTTGCTACGTTCTCCCAGAATACTGCAACTATGTATTCTGGCAATGTGTTAAGTCATCAAACTACTTAATGTTTTGAGACTTACACACTGTTTGAAGTACTAAAATTTTTCAAATAATCATTGTGGTAGCAGCAAAAAAAAGATGATTACTCTATACCCTCGTGATTAGGACACAAGGTACTGCTGACTGTAGTTTCTTCTGCTCTATAGATTTGTCTGGTTGTACAAAGCAGGACAGCATCCACAGTTGAGAAACAGCAGGAATGTTCAGCTTTCACAACCCTTTGATTTAAGACTCTGTTTAGTAAAGCAGGACCTATGGATTTATGTCCATTGAATTCCAAAAGGAAATCAAACAACTTGTGAACATCTGAAAAGAAGGCTAATACCAGGCTTTTTGATTAAAACCTGTCTCCTCCCTCTGCAAACATGGGAGCCTGTTCCCACCTCCTGCAGAATGTTTTTTCTGTTATACTGCGACAAGTTTGACTGCATTTAATATACAGTTTGGGAATATCTGAAATAATATTTTAATTAATTTACTATTTACTCTTGCCCTCCCCTCCCATCACTCTAGGCAAGAAAACCTAACTTGCTAAGACTTGATATGTATGGGCACATCCTAACCAAAAAAATCTATTAACCCTACCACAACTATTCTAACGTTAAGAGCTGGCATCCTGGAGGGGTGTGCCAGGATCCAATTCTGGTTTCCAATAGTTTTTTTCAATCCACATGCAAATGACTGTAAAGTATTGGCTCTGATCTTGGGAAGAGCATCAGTAACCTTACTCTCTTCTTCTCTGGCAAGTAGAACCAAGTCAATTTTTTTTTATTCTCTCTGGACCAGAGAAACAGATTTTGTCTTCATCAGTCGAACTCATTACAAACAAAGGGAAGACAGTCCTTCCCAAATCAAAAATCTAGTGCTTAACCTATTTTCCTGAAAGACAGCAGCCATCTGACCCCTGACCTTACACATGTACAGATAAAACTGAAACTGAATTCCTGCTTACTATAAAACTGAAACTGAATTCCTGCTTACTAAGTCCTGTAACAAAACTGATTACTGCATTAGAAGTGTCATGAAAGATACAGGGAGATAAAGAGAGTAAGCAGGAGAGAGAGATTTCTTCTAGAAATATACTAACCTTATAGCTTAGTTTCTCTACTGATATTTTCACAATGTGAAGAATGAAATACTGTAAAACTGGGCAAATTTTTGAGTATAAATTTCTGAATTTTAATGAAGAACTGTATCTTCTTTACAGCTTTGTTAGATTTAGGGATTTATTTTTCTGTGGAAGAATCATAGAATCACAAAATGGCTTGGGCTGGAAGGGACCTTAATATTCCAACCCCCCTGCCATGGGCAGGGAACACACACCTTCCATTAGACCAGGTTGTCCATTAGTAATACCTTTCAGCAATGCTTTTACTTTCATCATCAGAAACAGCTGCTTGCTGGAAAAAGTGGAAAGAACTAATTAGGAATCTATCTTTTATATAGTTTGCTGGGGGTGTTCCTTACCACTTTTCCATCACTAATGGTTTGATAATATAGCTACTTTGAGTCAGAGATACCAAGTGTTTCCAAGTGCTGTGGTTTAATTCCACTAGGCAGCTAAGCACTCCACAGGCAAACCTGGAACAACAAGGTGGGTTATACTGTCTGTGTCTAGGAATTTTTACTTTTAATACGTAATTTTCCATAAACAAATACACAAGGTGTAAAGTAACCACTGTCAGGTAAGTTACTATTCCCAAGGAGTGCTTATTTGATGTATATTAGTGTTTTAAATACGGTTGGCATTTGGATGCAGCTTGAAAACGTTTTGGAAGTATTTTTGCCGTGAATATATAGATAATACATACAAAGAATGATTGTAGAAAGGATGCTTAGAAAACAGAGACAATCTTAACTGTGATTCTAGTAATAAAACTGAGCAATTAAGTTATGTGGGGATATGTATAATTTGATTTTCAAAGGGAATTTCAATTATTCACGTTTTACTAGCGCTAGCATTGATTAATTTTACATGGAGGTATTTGTGCATACTTGAAACAGACAGATTTTAATATGTGATTACATATATAGATATATATATAATTAATTGTGAAATTAGTATTCTGCTAGTTCAGTATAAAGTATCTCATTAAGTCACATAAAAGGGTTTGATGAATGAGATTTCCAGAGTCACTTTCTTTGTTTTGATGTTTAAGACCACACTATTTAAGATGTGCAAACAATGGTTCCTGTCTTCTACTTACCTCTGCCAGAGTTTATTCTTCCTGTAACTTTTACAAACGCAGATAGTTAGTTGTCTTGTTTGTTCAGACATTATTAACAATAAAAATGAAATCCCGAAAAGGTCTTCCAATAAAGAATGTCAACACTGGAATTTCGTTTGGAGATGAAATTTCAAGAATTAGTAGTGGGTAGAGCCAAATACTATCTAAAGAAAATTTCTTGGCTACTTTGCAATAAAAAAACTGCTTGCACATTTCCCAACTGATTGCATTTTCTAGTAATAGGAACAAACCCAAGATACATTCTGGAAATCATGAGGAAATAACTGACATAGATTGGGCCAATTAAATCTCACTGAAACTTAGTTTTGAGATTGTTAGGAAAACTTAGTAATGTTTTGAGTGAGATTTATTATTTTCATAAAAGCTGACAGGTGGTTTCACAGATCTTCTAGTGGCAAAGCTAATTTGATAATTTCCCCAGGAGTGTTTGTTCCATTGGATGAAGAAGAGCAGGAAGCTACTGCCTCAGAAATTGTGCCAATTCTCTGCATGGAAACCCAGATTAATTCTCTAATCTTAAAAGGAAAAAACAAAAAACAAAAAACCACAGTCTTTCTTTCTACAGTCAGAGGGAGAGTGAGTTAAAGCCTACCTTGTTTCATGGAGGCAGACATGATTCAGTAATCCTAGTGCATTTTGCCATTTCCTTTGAGTTGGGTTCTGCAGCGCTGCACTTTACCCAAAAGAAAAGGAAGATTGTATCTCTCCAAGTCTTTCACCTTTGTGACACTGAGAACAGTTGACAGAGAACCACACCCTCAAAAAAAGAGTAAATAAAAAATTTCAGAGACAGAGCAGAGGCAAGTCAGGTGAACAGCAGTACTTTCTGAAGAGGAAGAAATAATGGTCTTAAAAACAATTGTTTTCAAAAGTGCAAAGAACCCTGTGTCCTGCTGCTTGACTTCCTATTCTGTTGAAAAGGACAGTTCTGCTAGTTCCTCATTAGTTTGGTTAATAAACAGATAAGTCTCGTACCAAGTAGTAAGAAAACATCTGAGTTTTCATGTTCTTGGTTATATTCTTGACTGAGAAGAGGTATTTCCAACTATAAACATCTCAGATACTGAATCACCCTAATCTTTTAATACTTGTATCTCTGAAAAAAATAATTGCATAAAAAATAGTGGCGGCAATTAGTACCATATATAGAGCTGACAGTCAAGCACAAAGGAAAAGGGTTAAAACTTTCATTATTTCCAGAGCACTTCTTTGTCTTTTGCAAAAATGGTACTGATGTACTATTTTTGTGAATATAATTTTCTGCCCCCCTCCTTTTTTTTTTTTTTTTTTTTTTTTAAATTATAAAAGGAGATAGGGAGGTTGTGAGGGGAGGAGATATCAACTGGGGTGATTGTCCCAGACAGGAAGCTGGCAGTCTGGTATTCTGAATTGACCTGTGGAGGGGTCTAATTAGGGGCTGATAAGGGTATTTCTGCACACAGTGTTGGTACCAGATGAAAAACCCATTCAAAAATCTGTCTTTATAATTATGGCAATATTGTATCTTAAATGAGTGGTGTTTTCCTTAGGTATTCAAAATCAGTAATAGCAAGTAAATAAAATATTTAGATTAGAATAATTTAGAGTATTGTATTTGGAAGTACTGGGAAGCTATAGCTGCCTCTGCCTTGGAACAAGAGTAAGTCTTTAGTTTCACGCTATGTCAGTAAAAAGTCCAGCTGTGGTTTCTGAAATAAAAAGTGGGCGAAGCTCTAAGTGCGGGAATTAGTTTACTGGAGTATAAAACTAAGCTGGAGTTCAGCAGTGAAGATTTAAGGAATAAAGCATGAATTTCAGGCCTAGTGCATGGGAAGAGGTAACAGAGTGAGTGGAAGCAATACCCCACATGCTAAGGACAGCGAACACAGGCCCACATTTAGTTTCTGAATGCTTGCACGCCCTGGTGATATTGCGGCAGTAGAGACAACAACTTCCACGAGCTCGGGGCAGGTGCAGTGCCCTGCCCTTACAGTACCTCCCACGCAGCTCTGACAACAGGCTCCATGCAGAGCAATGGTTCCTGACGTACCCGCTCAGCCCCTGAGCCATGCAATGCCTGGCAGCGAAGAAGCTGCCGGCACAGCGAGCAGGCCCCGGGGCAGCGGCAGCAGAGCAGCCTTCACTTCCCTGGCCGCAGCTGGCACGCACAGGAGACACACCCAAACCTGCCTGGGCGACAGGCTCCCCCGTGGGCACTCCATGGGGGCGGCACCGCACCCCAGGCACTCGGGAGCCATCGTGGCACACGACCGATGCCATGCAAACAGGTCAAGGAGTCACCTCGGGCCCTTCAGGACACCATGCCCCGCGCCCATCTTGCCCCCAGCGTTGCAGTTGTCGGGCTCAGGAAACCACGTCTGGGAGCTGTAAGACTAAATTAATGTGGGGCGCCTTCAGAGTAAGCCCACTGGGGTGTGTAATGAACGCCTTCGCCCCCCGTTAAGGCCGGACACCCACACCCCGGCTCGGCGCTCCCGCACGGCAGCTCCGGCAGGGCGGGCGCTGCCGCCCAGCACCGCCCCGCGCAGGCGCCGTGCGGGCAGGGCGCGCCCACCGCCGCTGGGCC
>JAOTQP010001652.1:46741136-46779198 GCA_026413545.1 Cichladusa arquata
GGATGACAAGAAGTGCAGGGATATGGACCACCGCCGCTGGGCCGGGCGGGGCGGGCAGGGCAGGGCGGCAGCGGCCCCGCTGCCAGCGCCGAGCAGCGCGGGCGAGGCGTCGGGAATGGCTCCGGCAGCGACCGGCGGGATCCCGCCGACTGCGCCAGCGCCGGGCCTGGCGGGTGACTGGCTGGGCAACAGCTCCGTTCCCGGTGGGTCGCTGCGGCCTCGGTCCTTCGCCGCCGTGGGACGCTTCAATCCGTGACCCCCTCGGCCCTCGTACGGCTCCGCGGGCTGTGAGCTCGCTGGGCAGCACGGCCTCACTCGCCGCTCGGATGTCTGGGCTGACCCCGCTGCTTCTGCCGGGGGCCGACGCGGTTTCATCGGCGTTCGAGTCCCTACGGGGGACGAGGGAGGAGAGCGGCGAGGCAGGGGCGCGTTCCTCTCCGCCCTAGCCCGGGGCAGCCCGGGGCGGGCCGGGACGCGTTCGAGCGGCAGCGGCTGAGGTGCCTCTGCTGTCAGCGGAGCGCGGCCGGGCCGCTCGCGCGGGCTGCGAGTGCCCTCGGCGGTCTCACGGTGCTTACTGTCGCGACAGCCCGGCCCGGTGATGTGCTAGGTTATGGCCAGGAGTGGCGAGAGGACCCCCAAAACGATAATGAGTGTACGAGCTCGAGTCTGGCAACTCCTCCGTAGTTGATTCACTTTAACTGGAATCGGATGGCTTTTAAGATAGAAGTGCATTAAGGAATTGTTTCTATTTTATCCTCACTTGTGAGGTTAAGCTTGGCTTAATGTTTAGGTTTTGGAAACGAAAAGTTGACTGTAACCCTTGAGAGCTCTGAAGAGCCCTTGTACACATACAATCACCAGAGGAAGTTAGTTTAAAATGACATTTTCTTTGTTTATGTCTAACCACAACTGTTACGATACTAATAATCTCAAAATGGAACTGAATTGCCTGTATAGTCTGAAGTGCTTTTTTTTGGTGCATTGTCCGTGATGCTCAAACACTTGTGTTAAAAATTGATGCTCATTTCCACTTTCAGCTTGATCAGGTTTATTACCTTTGGGTGGTATGACATGAGTAAACTTTCAGCCTAGTGGAAACAGTTTAGATGGCCATACTTAATAGCAAAGAATTAATCCAAAAATGTTGCTTGTCTTTCTGGTGTTCCATTTGTATATTACTTGGTGGAAGCAAGCTTGGTCAGAAGGGTTTGAGATATCTACTGCCTGCTGTTTATTTTCTGAAAGCAAGAGGAGTAGAAGGCCTGTTATCCAGTGCTTCAGGAGAGGTGGAAAGAAATAAGTACCACTAAGCATCTTGAATTTCAGATTTATGTTGACTGGTACCTGCTGTTTGAGGACCTGAGGTTTTCTATGCAAAGGTAGGAAGAGGAGAGAAATTGTGGATTTTTCTTCTCTTCTTGATCATGACCATATATATGTATATGTATTTTCTTTTAAACAGATAAAACCCCAATTTGCTCTTTGGCTGTTACTTCAGTGTATTACTGCATGTTTATACATGCTGTGATTACTATACAGTTTACCTACTAGTGGTATCTTGAAGAGGCTGTAAACAGATGTTTTAGTAAATGAAAGGATGTGTGTATGTAGGTTTATACAGACTTTTTACAAATGTTTATACTTAGGATTGCTTTATTGAGCTTGAAGGCGGGTGGAGAACTCTTGGTATGCTATGTGCATTTGTAGGATTTAATAGCTGTAGCACCAATTTAGTTGTATGTCTAGGTGAATAGGATTGTACTTATGCAGGCTAAAAGTTGGGAAGTCTAGTGAAAGATGCAAAAACTATGAAAGAATTTTCTTCTCAGAGTTTTACAAATGCTTTCTGTCAGTGTATCTGCTGTATCTCAAGATCACAGTATACCTCTTCACAAAGGAGATACATTGGTTTAGGTTAAAATTGATTTTTGATTCCTGTCAACTAACGAGGATTGTTGTTAGTGTGCATAAATTCATTGATATAATGTGCATGATAGCATGGATTTAGTGCTGCTCACTAGATGCTGATTGCACTTGTAAATTTAACCAATGATATGCAATAGTACGAAATAGCTGATGTGTGCAGAAAGGATTCTATTTCCTTGCTTTTTAATGACCACACTGGTGAAATGTGCTTTATTGTATTGTAGCAGTTTGCAGGGTGTGTTTTATTTGAAAACTGAAGTTTGAGGAACAATTTTCCAACAGAAATGCAAATGTAATGCACCAATTCTGTATGTTTTTGCCATAGGACCTGTATGCTGCTCAGATAGTGACCAAAGCAAATTACACAATAAGTTATGCAATTTAGTACACAGTAGTAAACAGTGAACCATAAGCTTTTTGTATCTGTACGTGTTAACACAGTATTATCAAACCACATACTGTGTCGCTCAAAGAACAGACTAGATCTTACTTCCCTTTATATTGAAATGTTTCCCTTTCTCAACAGGACAAAACTGCTCTATATACTGTGAGTTTGTTTTTCTTTTCATTGAATTCTGAATAGTGTCAGATACCTTCATAGTGTGCTGACTGATGATTGATTAGGTTTGGACTTCCCTGTTGGTTCTTAAGCGCTCTCTGGCTGTGAGAGAATTGCAATGCTTATTGCAATTATTTCAGCACTCAAAATTGTTGAATCTTATGTGCATTATACAGTAATACTTTTAGCTATACTTTTTTGCTGTGAGTAGGACCTACCTTACATAGAAGGTACCTCATTTCTGAATCCCACCCTACCCTCAGGCTTTCAAAGAAGCCAGTCTAAAACTTCCTGCAGACAATTTACTGAATGTGTGCTGATAGGGTATGTAAGTCAGAAAAAATTGGCATTAGGAAAGAACTTGTCAGGGTGGAGACTTACCTCTCAGAGTAGAAAGCTCTCTTTCCAGACCTCCTGCAAAATTTGCCTGCAGTCAAAATTTTTGTAGGGACTTTGGTGAGCCAGAGATTTTGTCTCTAATGTAAGGACTCTTAGCAGGCTCCAGCCTGAGTTACTCTGAAAAGCTTGGTGTTTTATGGTTGTGAACACAATGTTGGGTACCATGGATGCTGTTTGGTTGTATGTTCAGGTGGATTGTGCCTGAGACTTGCTGCCTGGGTCATACTGTTGGTGTTCCCAAAGTAGGTGCACTCAGAATGAGCTTTAAGGAAACGTCGCTGATCCTTCTGTTCCCTTTCTTGAGATACTGCTTTTGACAAATCTGATGAAGGCTTTGAGGTCTGTTCTTAACAGAAATTCTTAATCAGCCCTGCATAATCTCTAAGGCACTTGGCACTGTGTTATTAGTTGTCAGTATGTTCCTTCATCATGTGGCTTCCTTTTTGTCATCTCACTTCCTGCTTATTTCATTTCTGGTTGTAGGTTCTGATTACTACAAGGAAGCTAGAAGTTAAGTGGAATTCACAAATGTGTTGAATGTTCTTCTTCGATGATAGGTGTTTTTCCTTTGTTATTCACTCTAAGCATATTCCCTGAAGTACAATTTCCTTGAACAATAGACAAAGCAAGTGGTAGGGAATAGGTTTTCCTCACTTAAGAATTTTTTCCTCTAGAAAATAAACTTTTTTTAATGTGTTCTTTACTGACTTTTCTAGTTTGTCTTCTCTCTTCTGTAGCTACCACCTGACTAGTAAGGTAGACATGCCCTAACATTTCCTAATGATTTTTTTGTGTGTGTGTTTTGGGCAGTGGTGTATTTGTGACTGAAATCAAAATCAATGGTCTTGTGATTGAAAGTAGTAGTAATTTCATCTGCTTAGCTTTGCAAAAGCAATTTAACTATAGTGTCCACAATAGATAAGTACTATTTGAATCAGATAACTTGTAAAAAGTATATTTATTTTGAAGTTGCATCAAACTGTTCATGTTACATTTACTATTGGTAACATAATTAAAGATGTGTATTAAATGAATACATGATTACCATCAGAGGCAATGATTTCCCTAAATGATTTCCCTGCTAAGCACCTGAATTAAGACTCTAAGAAAAAATAAATTTGACTTGATAATAGAAACCTCTACTGCAGCTCTAATAGAATGCTTTATCCCTAAGTAAGTTGCAGGTACTGAATGAAAGTATACAACTGATTTAGAACTTCTTTATTTTTAAGGAAATATTCACCACTTCTGAAATGCTTGGGAATACAGGCTGACATTGAATTAATTTCACTAAAAATCAAGTTTTTAAAAGTAAAGTTAGTTTCTTAAATTCTTGAGATTGAAGTATTTAGTGTGTATTTAGGACATTGAGCTAATAAACAAATTGTTTTTATTTTTATGCCTGAATTTAAAAGCATGTAATTTAACATGAAGGAAGTTTTACACTAAATGATACTTAAAATGAATGCTGTAAATGAAAGATCACATCCAGATGGAGCAATCTGATCTAGTGAAGATGTCCTAGCCAATGGTGGCAGGGTTGGGATTATAAAGTCCTTAAAGTCCTTTCCAATTCAAATCATTCTATGACCCATCCACCTTTGATATCAGTCCTGGAGGTAGGAAGTGTTGTTAGTGTTTAATGTAGTTCAAAATACACTTCCTCTAGGGCAAGGAGAGGATGAAGCACTAAGTATCATCATCAGGTGTCTTTTCCTTGCAGGGGGAGCTGGGGTCACAGGCTGCCTGACCATTTCTTCTGGTGGCATTGCCACAAAAACCTTAAGCAATGCTTTTAGCAGCAGTGTATAGGTCTGTGTGGTGAACTGAACCCCAAGTGATCCAGGTACGAAAGAAAGGAAAAGACAAAGCACCAAAAAAGCCCCAAAAAGCACCAAAAACCTCCATGCAAATGATATTCTGTAATTATTTTGCACCTTAAGTGATGGCCCTTTTTTCTGCAGATGGGTAGTGGCACATTAATAGTGAGGAGGGGGAGAAATGCCTGAGTTGATGTTGCTACTGAGGTATGTTTTCCAGCTGTGCCTAGCTGTTTGAGCTGGTCATGTGCCATACCGTAATATTTCGTTCGTCTTGTACTTAAATAGGTTGTATGTGATTGGCTTTATGTATTTATGTATTTAATTGGCTTAAATATTAATTAACATTAAGGCCAACAATAGTTTGTTTCTGTATACTGTGAGATTGATATCTATGTTTCATTTTCATGCCTAAAAACAGGGAATATGATCCTGTAACTCCTTAAACTTCATGGACAAGAAGATAGTGAATATATATGTACTTATTTTTAGCAGGTGGATTGCTCAAATAATCAAATTCATAACATGTAAATAAACCTTTTTAAAAGGCATGCCATAAAAGGTAAACGGCATGGGCATAATGGGCAGAGTAACTAAATAGGATTCTTTACCAGTAGAGCAGAGAGAAGATTACATTGTTGGTTATGGGCCACTTTCTGTAAATTAAACAATACATAAACAAGTGGAATGTGCTTGAAGTAATCAGATGGGTGTAGATTATACTTAGTGTAGGAGATTTAGAAAAACAGTGCATTATTTTAACACTGAGTTGTATATTGCTAATATAAGAACTAAATTGTTTTGATCTTAGTTATTAAAAGGATTTGTTTTTCAAGAATCCGAGTTGTACTTTAAGCAATATAGGATTAAGATTAAATATTTCTAGGAATTTCTCATGTGCTTTATGAAGAGTTTGTCTGTGCCATGTAAAAACTGCGATTTAATGAAGCATGATGTATTTTCCATTTATCTGTTAACTTTTTTCCTTCTTACATTCTGTTTCCTGAAGGTGCTGTAAATTGTTTTGAGCAGTTGCTGAGGTGGAAGAACACTGCCTTTGTATCTGAGTAACAGTGGTTAGAACCAAAAGACTTGTCTGAGGTTGACTATCTTTATATTTTACTTCTTAGGTAAGAATTAAGTAAGGGCAGGCAATATTCAACTTAAGTACTTGGCATATATTTATTTTTAAGTAAATGAATTAGTAGCATGAATGCAATTTATTATTTACAGCCTAAACTTCACTAAATGTGCTGAATATTGCTCCTAAATAATTTCATTTAAATCACATCTTCAAGTAATTTTCATATGTAGACTGATATACAATGACTGGTATATAAAAATGCCAGGACATCAAAGCACTGAAACAAATCAGCTCTTTTATGAATTGACTCAAGTCAAGGAAGATTGTTGTGGCCTGATTAAAACCATTGAGAAGCAGCAGCATACATCATGAGAATGAGGTAAACTGTCAACAGTCTGATATAAGCATAATGTGCCTCTGGGGAAAGGGAATAGGGAGTGATGTAGCTGTGTCTTGGGACATAAAATGTATTTCTCATTTAGATACTCAAGGCTTGGCTTTGCATTGTGTCATGATTGCTGAGGGTTTTGAGGGCAGACTATGTAGGTTGTTTGATAATGAAAGCTGAGTGCTTTGCTCTGCTTGTAAGGTTACACAGCAGCTAAGTTAATTTCTTCTAGGATATTTTTGCTTTGCTTTTTGTGAATTTTTGCATCTGAACCAAAAATGAATGGCATCAAGCAGTTTCTGGGCTTTGTGCAAATGATGTGTTTTTAGAGAAATGTTATTGATACAATGGTTTACTAGTAATGTTTGTTTCTTGTTGAATTTTAATGGGAGAGCTGAATTTTTAGATATTTAATTACAACCAAAGAAAAGTCACATTGGCTTATGTAAATAAGCTGATATGTTGAAGTATCTGATTTAATGAATTTTTAAATGAGAAAAATACTTCTAAGTATGTTTTCCTTCCTAGTTCAAAACTTCTGTAAACATTAACCCTATTAATAGACTAATCTATGCTGCAGAGTGTTCAGTTGATAAATTATGATTTTTCAACTTTCTTCTGTTAGTAAAAGAAGTGCCAATATAGGCACAATTCTCCTTTCCACTTGCATAGGCTGTATCTGTTTGAGCATTTGTCTAGATTATCATCACCCATTGACCGCAGATGAGATTTTAGCTAATGGGATTTTCTCATTGGTGTTTCGTGTGTCAGTCTACAAGCAGAAGTACCAAATCATAAAACGGATTATGTAGGGAAAAAAAGAAACAGAAAACAAAGAAATTCAAACATGGTTCTTGAATGCAGGCTTTTACAAGTGTTGGACATTAGGTAGGATGGGAATCTCAACCTGAGTAGTTCCTGACAGTTTGCTCTTTTGGAGAGTGGTGATGAAGTTAAATTGTATCTATGTTTTCAGCTGCTATGTCAAGCTGGTGGGGGGCGGGGTTTCGAGTTGATGATTTAAAAATAATTACGTTGGACATTATAGTTTTTTTTAAAAATAAAATCATGGAATGCTGAGGGTTGGAGGGGGCCTTAAAGACTGTTCAGTCCCAACCCTCGTTGCACTACCTCCCACTAGACCAGGTTGCTCAAGGTCTTAACCAGCCTGGCCTTAAACACTGCCCTCACAGTTAAAATTTTTTTGCACATAATTAATGATACTGCCCTTATTTTTTGAACGTACTCTGAGGCTATGACTCCATGTTACAACAATTACTCTGGGAAATTTTTTTCTAGGTGTAATTGTAATGCTAGATGCATTGCAATCTAGATGCTCATTGTAGTTTCCCCGCTTCAGCCTACTCAGTCAGTGGATTGTCTTAGTGGAGGAGTTTGCCAAACCTCAGGATATACTGATTCAGTAAAATGACTGCTTGAAAGCTAAAGACTTTTTGTGGATTTTTTCTTAAAACTAGGTTATCTCAGTAATCCAGTTTAAAACTGTTTTCAGGGCTACAGTCTGTCGGGAGCACAGTGAGTGGGGCAGCAGAGAGCTGAATGGGAAGGGACCTCCTAAAGCCCTTTGCCTCTGGAGGAATTGCAGTGAACCACAACTTGGAAAGCCTGAGAAATGGTCCTCTAGCCATGTGATAAGGCCTCCTTGCACTCTAGGTTTGGTGGGAATTTTCTGCCATGGTTATGGAGAAAATAGATACTTGTTTTGGCAATGCATCACTCTTGCCACAAAGAGAAGCAGAAAACCCAAAAGTTGAGTTCAGTAAATTTTGTGACCTGCAAAATAGCTTGACTAGCAAATCAATGTTGGTAGTGGGGGAGTGTTTCCCGTTCATTCTTAAAATGGATATAGTGCAACAAAATCCAAAGGATCTGCCTGGTTTTTTTATATTTGAACATGAATGTGCTTATTTATTAATACTCTCAAGAGCTTTTGATCTATACTGTTTCAGTTGGATTTCTTAGGTTCTGAGATGTTGTAGTCATCCAAGTAATACTTCTCTGGTGTGATGGCTTTTTTCTTGCCTCAGAAGTAAATGACATTACTTTATTGATTAACTGGGGTACCTTGTGGCTGTTGCTACCTGATGAGTTAGGGAAAAAAAAAAAAGAAATTATATTTTGGTATATTAAAGCATGAATTATAAGTTCTTAGAAAGCAAATAAACTGCATGTAAGATCAGCCTTCTCAGTTACATGAGTTTGATGAATGGAACAATTGTGAATTTCCTTGTCCATTTCAATACAAGTAGATGGGAAATAGATGGATAAAAAACTAACACTTTGTAGTTGTCATTATTTCCTATTCAAAAAAATTGTTTTCAGCTGGAGTGGAGAAGAATAGAAGGTAGAAATGCATGTTGGGGATAGTAATGTTTAATCTTTATTATATGAGGAATGTGTATAAGCTCTAAGGGTTTGCAAAGATTTTGAGTATGCAACATGTAATTACTGATTTATCTGAGCTGTTGAACTTTTTATTTTTTTATATTTGATATGTGAGAAGGTACTGAGTTTTCAGTTTCTTTGTGTATATTTGACATAAAAGTGTGTTAATATTGGAAGAGATTATCCAGAAATGTGGAATGTTCATCATCTGGATGGAGCTTACCTGCAAAACCTAATCTAATCAGTGCTGCTTTGTATCTGATGTAAATATTTTATATTTTTGACAGGTCAGAATCCCAGTGTATAACGTGGAGTTTACATCTGAAATTCAGAACTTATATGAAACAAAAGTGCTTAATTGTGGATATAGTGTGTGACAATGCTTCAACTTAAATTCTTTGCAAGCAAAAAGAATTATTTCGTGTCCTGCTTCAAGTTTAAATACAAAATGATTTCCAAATCTCAGACAAACAAAGAATGAGCCCACCTTATTCTGATGAGGAGGGGATAGATGCTCTTTCTTTTGAGAATTCCCACTGTCAAAAGAAAAATAAAAATCAAGGCTATTTCTTTCACACCTGATAATTTTTCTGTGCAAGGCTCAATATTAAATCCTGTATTTACTCTCATATTAGGGAAGGATCCATATTTTATGGGTAATTTTGCATGAACTTAGGACTGGAGGAACATTTATAGCATCTTCCTCACCGGTGTGACCAAAGAGCAATGATGGTGTTATTCTGCTGTGGAATATGTGAGCCCTCTTATTTGAGATCAAGCCTGTCAGGCTACAGTATGGTTGGTTCTTCACTGTTACATTGAAGAAATATCACACAGGCTTTCTGGATGTTAGATGTTTGTAATTGTTTGGTCAGGAGTGAATATCTGTTGTTTCTGGTGTAAGTTCTTGGCCAGTAGAGTATGTGTTGTCCTCATCATTGCTGAAGGTACTGTGGGGATTTGGTAATTTTTGTAATTTACTGAATTCTTTGAAGTGATTTACAGTGTATAGTGATACATGCATTTATTGATTTACATAGGTGGAGAGGTTCCGTGGGTTTTGTCAAGCCGTGGCTTGCAGACAACTACTTTGGCAACTAAAATGGATGGCAATGATGGCAAGGCTGAACACCTAGAGTATATTGCCTTTGCTTTGGTTCCTATTTTCTTCATCATGGGTCTCTTGGGGATCCTTATCTGCCATATCCTTAAGAAAAAAGGATATCGTTGTACAACAGAAGCTGAAGAAATAGAAGAAGAAAAAATTGATGAAAAAATAGGTAATCAAGTCTAATAAACAAATTCCTATTTCTGTACATTGCAACTACTATGAAATAATTTATTGCGAGACTTCTGTCATTTCTGTGTCTATATTTGACATCAAAGCAGTGTTAAGAATAATATTTTTATTACTACATGTCACTTGGGGTTTGCTCTTTGCCAGTCAAATCTAGGAGTGTTCCGCTTTCCCATGCAAGTCTGCTAACATCAAGTAAGAACTTACAGAGGGATCAAAGTATCCATGTATTTGTTGGCAGCTCCACAGATGGAGTCACCAGATCATTTTTCTGCATTCTATGTGCTGTTAACAGGAAAATATTCGTGTACATAGTGCTAGCTGAGAAGTGGCAAAAAACTGCCATTTAAAGCCTAAAATCGTAGTTTTTATGGTTTGCAATCTTAATTTGTTCCTGTTGTGCTGTCATTCTCATCTCCCCTCTCTTTATGAAACCAAGCCTTTGGACTGAATCTCTTCATTCTGTTTTGTATAATGCCACTTATAATTTTTCCTTAAAGATGACTTTGTTTTTATCCTAACATTTCATTTATGCCCTTCTTTTTCTTGTTCGTTATTCCCATTTATTCGTACTTGGGGGAAAAAGGGTGTTACCATGTGGGAAGGGCTATAGTAACATGGTATAGCATTTTAAAATGTAAGTAAAAACAAAAGTCATGTCACTTGTATATACTCCTCTTCCTTTCTCCCAATTAATTTCTTTCAGTAGGTTCATAATGAGTACAAATTACAGCGGCTCTGTGGTAAAGGTAGACCCATGTGGTGCAGTAATGATGTGTCAGTGTGTTCTTAAGCATTAGCTGCCTGGGGCAGCTGTGCAGTGGGTGCAACTATCTGATCTGTTAGTTCCCCTGAGTGGAACAGGGGAGTGGTGATGAAACGGGGACATCCCCTATGTCTCAGTGGCAGGAGCTAACTTCCTCTAAGTGACATTGCAAAGTTGCAGGTATTAAGATGAAGCATGGGAACAGAGGTGGGGAACCCCCTCATTTACAACATAAGAGAAGAATTCAGAGTCCAGCCTATCAAACTTTCCTTGACCCCATTTTTTAAAATTAAGCATTATATCAATTATAGTGGAGGGAGCAGTTTTGCCTCTTCATTGTTTTAGTTCCCCAGCCGATCTTTTTCAGTCTTTACAGGTTTTTTTAGGGAAGCTTTTAATATTGTTAACAGGTGCATTGTATTCCAAAAGTTTTCAGATTTTTTTAAATTAATCAGTTGTTATGTCCTTGTAGATGAGGTGAAAATATTAAACGGAATCCCCTTCATACTAAAAGCCTATAGTACCTGGTTTAAAATAGTGATTTGAGACAGTTAACATTTCATTTTGTTTTTATTTTTTTTCTCCCTGTTGTTAGGATTAGTAATGCTGCTCTCTTGTTTGTCTCCTCCTTACTAGCTAAAGAAGGAATTTTCGAAGTATGTGAAAATTCTGAACTTAATTAATTCTTAGCTGAATTTGTTTGGGCTAATGTGCAGATGATAAACCTGTGTTCATAGTTTTTACTGAATAAGGATGGTAAAGTCTTATCTAAGCTTTCCCTCCATAGTGACTCCAGATCTTGCCTATTTTTTTAAATGTAGTTTCTTTTGGTTTTTTGTTTGGTTTTGGTTGTGACTTTTTTATCATTACTTGTTTTTAAAATAGTTCAGTTTGTGATCCATAAAGCCAAGATACTGACAACATATTTATTTCTTTGCACAGAAATGAATGACACTATACATGAGAATAGTGACACTGTGGGACAAATTGTTAACTACATCATGAAAAATGAAGGTATAGTATTGTGACATTGAAGTTAGAAGCCCTTGTGATGCTGTTCCTTAACAAATAATGTTTTTTTTTTATAGTCTGATGTATGTTTGTGTGCTTTCATTTAATAACCAATTTGTTCATTCTTAGCTCTTTGAAATTGTCTTTAAGGACAGTAATTTCAAGGACAATAGGGAAGTTTCTTGCCTACTTGAAAATTGTTTTGTATGGTAAATTCAGGTCATGCATTTCCAGATATTTTAACTGTTTAGGTATTTGTGCTTTTTGGTTCAGCCTTTTGCTTTATTTGTGAAGTAAAAACTCAGTGTTGCTTTCTTAGTGGTAGTGTTTAAAGCCTGTAGAAACTTTTATGTTTGAATAGATTAAACTTCTTGTCCTGAAGTGATTCTTGCAGGCTCTTGTCTGATGAGAGACTTGTGCTTAACTGAGACAGTTGGGTATATAGCACTGATGTTGAATTCTGTATGTGTTATCTGCATGTGTGTGCAAAGTGAAGGTTAAAAAGGAAGATGTGCTTGAGAAAACAAAATGGAATGCTTGGTTAGTTCAGAATGTATTTGCCCAATAGAAAAAATATTTAGGAGAATGGATGTTTTTATAGACAAGAGCCTTCAGCCTTTTAATTTTACATTTGTATAAATCAGAGTTCTAACCATTGAACTGGCTTTGAGTTACCTCTGAATGAAGACTAGTCCTCTGGAAAAGTTTTTGGGTTTGCACGTGGGGATTTTTTCTGTTTTTTTTTTTTTTTTTTCTTTTTTTTCCTAGACTGTTAGTGCTTTGAGTTTGTGTATTTTTCCTGGAGATTGGGATTAGGTAATTCATGGTAGAAAGTGAGCAGTTGGTAGTTCTTGGCTGATAATGAATTTGCATTTTGTAGGGCTCACCTGAACTGGTGTTTTTAGTCTGAAGTTGGGTTAAACGTGTGAGATAATTCAGAGATCTTTTTCAAGAGTTCTGTGTAGATGGCTGCGTTTCATGGCTTGCACTGGGGTGGAGCTTTGAGTGCAATACAAACTGCAATTTTAGTAGCTCATGTTAAGATTACCCACAGAATTATATTAACTTTTTTTTCTGCAGTTTTCTCTTGTGCTTTTTTGGAGATACATAATGCAGTCATCTCTCTTTTAAATGAAATTTCTTTGAGGAACTTTAATTTTGGTTTTGTTTTTCTGTAAAGTTAGAGTGGTTCACTTTTGAAGAGTTCTGTTTATTCTCATTGCAGCAAATGCTGATGTGTTAAAGGCCATGGTAGCAGATAGCAGTGTCTTTGAACCTGAAAGGTAATTACTCCTCATTTTAATGCATGTTTCCTGAGGCAACTAAAAGCATATGCTTTCCAAGGACTTTGTTTCCTGAACACTTCTAAGACTACATCGCTTGCTTGAGTTACCAGCTAAGAGGATAATACTTTGATTTTCTGTTGTCTGAGTCCTTAAATGTAAGCATACACCCTGGGTTACTGATAGGCTCTTCTGGCTATGTGCCCTAGGTGCATGATGCAGTTTTACTGCATTTTGGGCTAAAGATTGACAGATGCTGCAAGTACTGGTTTACTTTGGGGTGAAGTTATGTACAGGGTGGCTTAGTCCAAAGCTACTCTGGCTTCAAAGAACAGAACAGCACTCATTTCATTTGTGTAGGTGCTAACTTGAGGCATCTTTTTCTTTGTCTCCTTTTGATTTACTTTTTTCTGTATAATTGTGGCAATAGACTTTGGTTGACCTACCTCTTAGGATTTTTCATTGCACACCTGCTCAGATACTTACATAGAGAAAGCAGCTCTGCTTTAGCTGCATTGCATATGTAAAAGAACTTATAGATGCATCATACATGTAAAAGTGCTTGTATCTGTATGTGAGTACTTTCAGCTATATCTAGGCTACTCTCAATACTCTTCATATATAACCCTGTGTTTCAAGGCAGAGGAGATGAAAGTTCAAGTAGTAGTGTGTCATCTATAAAAGGAGTATATAGTTTCAGCAAAACAAAGAGTTGAGTATGTAACTGTTAAACACCTGTTCTAATGGTGAGAGGTTTGGTTATTGAAAAAAACCCCTGAATTTCCAAAGGGATTTATTCTCAAGTATAGATATTTTTTAACTACTATAGTTCTGTAGAAATATTTGATTTTTTTGCATAGGCATGTGTAATGTTACTTTGGGCATTTTAGACTATAGTTTCAGTGGAGAATTAAAATATGAAGTTTAAGGAGGAGGGAAAATGATTGCTCTTACAGAATCTGACAGATACTCCTAAAGCTTTTGTAATCAAGTAGAAATCCTCTGTATTTCTTTGCAAGTTCAGTGCACTATGAAACTTCCTAATTGTAGAAATAGTTATGGCTGAGTAAAATCTACACTTCTCTCACTTGAAGCCATTAGTTCTGTCATTGCTTCAGTTATTGGACAACTTTTATTTTCCTTAATAGCATTTTCTTATTTATTTTAAGACCATTAAATATTTCTTGTCATTATTTTTATTTTGAAAATAAACATCCAAGTAACTCCCAGTCTTCTCTGGCATGTTTTACTTCTTTAATTTGTTCTTTCTGTTCCTCTTTGGAATCTCTGCAGTTTGTTTGTATCTTTCTTGAAATAACATTTCTAAATCTGCATGGTAGGATCAGATGTGGTATGATAAATGCCGAGTAATGTAAATTTAGATTCACAGGTTGTACTTCCGTTATTTCCATTGTTTTGTCTTTTTTAAGCAAGACTGTTATTAATGATCCATATTCAGCTGATGATCCTCTTTTTCTGAAGAATGGTCTTCTTATGCTTTTTAATCTAGGTTTGTGTAAAGGCTTTCTGCTAAAACCCTAAGAATTTGTGTTGTTTTTACTGCAATACATCCAGTATTTTTTAGTAAGATTTGTGTATGTGTGAATGTCTTTCGCAAGCATGTTCTCCTCTTACTCAAATTTCTTGTCTTGACCTTTGCAGTTGCTATGGGTGACCTAAAGTCTATGGGTACTTTAGCTATTCTATTCCATTACCCAGTGAACTATTTAAAGCACTGGATATCACCAGAACAAAAAAACACATATAGTATGTCTTTGCAGTTTCACAGCAAAGAAATCAGATATATATCACTTTCTGTATGTCTTTTTAATTTTTTTTTTTACAAGGTGTGCTGCCTTACTCTACAGTTATTTCACTTTTCATGAGCTCTGGTCTGCTGTGTTACAAGACATTGTTAAAATTGATGCTGAAGTCCAAAAAAAATACATGTGATTTCTATCTATGCTATCTGTATTTCTGTTTTAGAGGAAAAGCATTGATTTGATTAGATAATCTCAAATGCCTTTTGGAGGTTGTGCTGCTTTTTCTTTCTTTCTTTTTAGGTACTTAACATTTTATTTTTTCCCTCTGAAACTGAATTATGTTGTTTCCTCTTGTTGTTGTGGTACACATTTTAGCTTTACCTCCTTTCAGTATTGTGGGACTGTGCTCTTCTTCTGCAAGTTCCTTGAGATCCTGTAACAATTCTGAAATACTTTCCACAGTTTTCCAGGGTAGTTCTTTTGTGAGTGTAATGAGCTTATTGAATGTCTTCATCAGTATAAGTTCATGTAACCTATTCTCTTCTACTTTAGCCTGATACTTTCACCTTCTAAATTTCTTTGTCTTTTGCGTTAGTTACCTTAAGCACATGACTGCAGGTGAATTAATTTGTGGAAGTGATTCTAACTGCAAAGATATACTATTGGAAGGAACAGTAAGCCTGACATCCTGACAAATAAATGTTTCCTGTAAAAACTGGTTATTCACTAGACGTAACTGAAGGTTGAATTTCATACCTTTTCCTTTTTAAAGAAATAGTATTTTATAATAAACATTAAATTCTCTATTTCTTTTTCCTACAGCCCATTATCTCCTACCTCTCCTGAGAGTCCAGTGAGTCCAGGGACTCCTTTGTCACCAGGTGTTGTTCCGTTCAGACACAGCTGCAAAGCCCATCACTTCCATACTGTTGGAGGAGTGGTAGAAAAGGATGTTTGTACTCGCTGTAGTCACAAGCGATGGCACCTTATAAAGCCAGCTCAAAAATCTAAAGAGAACAGAAGAAGTCGTATTGGAGAAGTTACAGTCCTTTCTGTGGGAAGGTAAGGCTTAGGTCATTTTGTTGTATACTTCTCTTAGAATGCCACAGTGGCCAGTGTTGGATCAGATATCCACAGATTCTGCTCTGTTTGTAAGGTCAGTGATATTTTTTTTTGTGTAACCCTGTTACTATTAGACTGAAGTTATTTCTGTAAGAGGTAAATGCGAGGGTTTTTTAAATTTTTTTTTAAATTTTTTTTAAGAACTATGTAAAAAGATGGAGATTTACTGAGGGTATAAATCTAAGGCTCTTGCTCATTTGTTACAGGCTAAAAAGAAACAAGAATTGCACACTAATAAGTTTCTCTGTGAATTTGGTATTTCTCAAATAAGTGTGAGTCTACAGAAACCACTTCATTCTCTTTGTTATTTTTAATTCCTACCTTATATTGTAGGTGTCTTGGAAAATTACTGTTCTGAGAAGTGGTACGAAATCTGTGGGTTCTGCTTCAAAACACGGTTCCCTGAGAAAGTGTGATTCAGCAGTAGTGTGTACTAGAAATACCTATAGGAGATAGGAAGGAGGAATCAGTGTGAATCAGGATCCATGTAGGTGGCTGCTCTGGCATCTTGTTGTTGGGACCTGGGAATTTGTTTCTGCCCATGCTGTTGCTCCTGAGAATGATCTAACTCATCTGTGGGGAAATACAAGTGAACTTTCTTTTGCTCACCTTAGATTTCGAGTCACAAAAGTGGATCACAAATCAAACTCCAAAGAACGGAAAAGCTTGATGTCCGTTACGGGCGTGGAGAGTGTCAATGGTGAGATGCCTGCCACACCTGTGAAACAGGATGCAAGTGAAGCACCTGCCACACCTGTGAAACAGGACATGCAGGAGAGGAGAAGCTCAGAGTAAATGCAGGTATCAAACATTTGAGTGTTTGGAACTTATACTGAAAGTGTTACGTTGTAAAATATGTGAGAGTAATCAGTACAGTTGAAAATGAATCAGTTCTGTGTGAAAACTCGTCTTTCAATTTCAAAATTCTCTACACAAGTATGCAAAAATTGCATGTGGTCACTCAATGATAAATTAGGAAGGGCTTTTTTCTCCACCAATTTCTTATCTAGTTGTTTGTAATTAGAGTAGGTGTTGAAATAACTTTTGTGGGTGTGACATCTCTAGTCCAACAGATAAAATGTCTGCATATTAATTTTTTGGCATTAAACAATGGCTCAGATTTAGTGGCAATGTGCTTATTGTTCAAAACAAACAAGTGCTGCTGACAGTTGTATCACTGTAATAACTACTGTTATTCAATAACTACAGCTGTTTCCTTATGCTTGCTGCTTTGTACTGCATGCTTGTATGAGATGATTGCTTACTAGATACTTCTCTGATAGATCTGTGGAGCTTTGACTAATAGCAATGGAGTCACATGAAACTGCTGATCTCACAGGGATCTAACTAAGATCTAACTAAGGTTGGGGTTTTCTTGTGAGTCATTAAACTTCAGTGAATTGCTTGAGTTACTCTATTAAGCATGTGAAAGACATGCCTGGCATGGTTTTGAAGTGCAATCCTCACTGTGTTTTGGTTTTTTTTTTTTTTTTTTAAACAGTTTAAAATGTTCGGGGGGAAAAAACCCTGGAAGTTAATACTGTTAGTGTCTGTTTGATGACATGCTGATGGATAGTATGAAGGGGAGACTTGATTTTACACAAGTGTCATTCAAAATTCACACTTGACCCTTGAGGAAGAAAGGTTCTGGGGTGGCATAGTAAAGGTATTGGACTTGAAAGTGAATAAAGTGCACACTGCCAAACTCTCTTTATGCTGAGAGAGAGGATAAAATTATGTTGTGTCAAACTATTGGTAACCTGAAATGGAAGGGGGAAATGCACAAGAGGAAATTGGGTCTGTTTAGAAAAGCAGCAAGACCCTAATGCCCTTGAGTACCTTGAGGTTAAAGTAGAGAGCTGGTATGCAGTGTGACACTTCCTCCCAACCCTTACTGGCAGCACAGGTTTGACTGTTGAACTAAGCAGAGTGTACTTGTCTGGCCTCCATGCTTCATCACTAAATTATACCCAGGCTTTTTGAACCATTGCTGTAGAGGAAGAGAGATGTGGTATGCTTCCAAATAATAAAAAAGTTATGGAGGGTAATGAAGTAGATTTGTTTTTATTTTTCTTCAGTAAATAAGAAGACACTGATAGGCTAAATTGCAAGGAGGTAGAGCTCAGGTTTCAAAAATTAAGAAATTGAAATAAGCATCTTTATTGCTGGGCATTTATAAGACCAGACTGGACAAATGCTTGTCTATGCCAGTGTTTTGCTTTTTGATCTGTAACACATTTTGGCAAATCACAGGTGCCTAGTGGCTGCTGTTTCACTGTTGCACTGAAATCTGTGAAAGTCAGTGAAAGGCAAACGGTACTCTTCTGATTCAGAATAATGTCCTTGTGCTGAAGGTTTTTTTTATATTGGTGTGGTTTCTATTTCTTCCCTTTTTAAAAATCAATATTAGCTAAATGCAATAGGAGATAATATCTTGCTTCACTAAATTGGCATTTCCATACCCAGCTAATTGTTCTGTTAGTTCTGTGACTATTTTTATTTCTTTTCTGTATCTCTAGTGGGAGATACAGAAATCTCATCAGATTGTTCATAATATGATTTTTTTTCTACTTAAAGGCAAGCTACTTGTCTTCTCTATAAGCCTAGAAATAGAAAAAATAGGGCGTATATGAAAATAAATTCCAATGCACTTTGTTTAAAAAAACCTCATTATTTTGAAATCACTCAAAACGTACTGTAGTACAGTTTTCTCTCTATTTTGTTCTTTCCTTTCCTGTATAGGAAAGTTGTTCCCTGTAATTACCTAAAAGTTCCATAAATTAACCCATTACTACTTGAGTTTAAAAATAAGCTGTTCTCTAGAGAGATATGATAGTAAAGCTATAAAAAATTGTCCATCTATGGCAGCTTTTTGTTGTAGAACCTCCCTTTGGATTAAAGTTTTAGCCCTTCTGAAAACAAATGTTCTAATAGCAGAGAAATGGCTCAGCAGAATATTTTAATGGTCTCTGTAGTCCAACAGAGCTATTTTGTAAATCATCTGGGAAACTAGCCAGGTCTGTTTGATTTGCGTTATAAAAAGTAAACAGATCTTGCTTGGAGAAGGGTATGATACTGTTCCCTAACACAGTTCTAGATCAGTTTTTGTCTACTGTCATGAGAACCTGTTCACATGTAAACAGGTTGTAGTTAGACCTTTACTTCACCTACTTATTTCAGACTTCTAATTACAAAATTATTGTAGCCCAGTTTACTGAAACTGAATATATGAACAGCATTTAAGACTTTTGTGCCTCTAGTCAATGCATTTCTGATTAAAGCTTATAGTTTGGGGGAATTTGACTCAGATCTTCAGATGCAGAGGAAGAAGGCAGACATAAATGTGTGTTTAACTGCTTCCAGAAAAGGTTTTTCTGTCGTTCAGAGGCAATAGATTTGTGCCTTGTGGCTGACTTTAACCACTGTTACTGGGAGTTCCTGTATGAGGTGGAATTCCTGAGCTGGACAGTACCTGAATGAAGTAGCATTGCTGATTGCCTGTATTCACTGCTACTCTCAAGCCCAGGGCTTTTTTCCCCCTAAACTGACTTGTTCTGAAGCGACCTCTACAGTGTTTCAGCTTATCTAGTGTCCTGCTGGCTGCATCATTGGAAGTTGTAGCATGCCTTCTCTATGTCTTCAAGGTCCATGTTCTCAGCAGACTCCATTTCATCAGTTAATTTTATTTCAAATATGCTTAATGGCACATAAAAAAGAGTAGTAGATACACAGCTGATAATTGAAGTCAAAACTTTAAGTTGAACTCTTGCACATTCATTTTAAGCTACTGGGTAAACAGAAGCTGTTACTAGTACACTGAAGCAATGTAACATTTTCCATTTGTAGTGCTTTGCACTGTGATGTGATTTGTCAGTTTGTCCATGTGTTTGCATTTCAAGAGTACTAGCTCAATTTTTGTTCCTCTTTATGATTTCACATGCTAAACTTGGAATGCATGGCAACTACTTCATGCAATTGTGACTTTTTCCCTTCCATTTCGGACCACCTGCTAACTTTTTAATTGGTGTATCCATCCTAAAACTAATTCTGCTATTTAGGTTTATTTTTAGAATTGTTTTCTTCTCTTACAGGTGGACCTTTTAGAAGAAGATTGTCTGCAAGCAGTTAGGAGAAAACTGAAAACTCCCAAGAGATGCATACTATTTAAGGAAATGTATTTATGGCAATGTAGCATTTTACAGGTTCTGTGATGTCATTCCTGCAAGGTTAAACACTTAATGGTTTTTGACCAGTAAAATAGTGAGATATAGACACTTAAATACTGTTGAGCTGTGTGGGCATCATAACAAATGGTTCATCTGAGAAAGAAAACACACATACAAGTTTTTGGACAGGAAAGGTAAAGGCTTTATCAAGTCTTAAACTTTTTTGTACTTAAGCATTTATGAGCTCAATATTAAGAGTAATACAATTACCTCGTGGATAAACTGCATTCACCCCAGTGGTCCATCTGAATTTTTCTTCTGTTCTGCCCACTCCAGAATTGACAAGTGTTTGCTGAAGATAAAAGCCAGCCTTTGAAAGATGAAAATATTCTTTTCATCTAACGGCTTGTAGCCAAGTAAAACATACAAGGAATGTCAGCCTAATCTGACTGTGTGCCTTTACTACATAAGCCCTCAAACTCTGTGCAGGGTACCTCACAGTAGAGACTGGTTCAGTTATACGTAGTTGTTAAATTACATTGTTGTACCCCAGACCTGTACCTCTCCCTTAATACTTAACATGGGCTGCAGAGCATCTTTTCCTGTGCAGTTGGATGAGCTCTTGTGAGGTTACTTTCCTCAAGGCCTTGTGTTCTCCTGTTTTCTTGTAAATGCTCACTCGTATTTGAAGAGTGCCTAGTAGTTTTACTTTTCTTTTTTTTGTTCTTACCCACAGGTTTCTTATTAAGCTAAGGAACACATTTCAACCCTTAGATAAGGATATGGAATATTGGGCATTAAAAAATTTATGGAATATATGCTAGAGTACTTCAGAGTGGCTTTATTGGACTGAGGGTAGTTGTATTCATTGGCACCAAAATCTTAAGCCAGTATCACTCTTTTCATATTTTAAGTGTGTCTTAATGCTAAAATTACCATGGTATTGTGATGTTAATTCTCTGTATCTACTTATGATCTTGGCTTTATCCTGTTACTTGTTTTGGGGAGGGAAATCTCTGTAATACTTCAGCAAACTTGTCTGTGTAGTAGAAAATCATATCATTTGTTCTGAGTGCCTAAAAATATAATCTCTAATATAATGCATTTTGGAGATTGCACTATATTCTGAGAACTATAACTTAATCTTTATGAACTCAGTGTATGTTTTTGAAATGGATTTATTTTAAATTTATACCTTCAATCTTTTTAATACAAGTGCTCTATATTCTTTTTCTCCTTCATATCTGAGAATTGTGTTTCTTTATTGATTTATGTGTTAACAATCAGTGTGTACAAAATTATTCTTCTTGCTTGTGTATTAATTACTCCCATGTCTTGTCAGGAAACATCAAGTTTTTTCACTCTTGCTGCAAGTATATGCTGCTGATGGTCTTCCTTCTGTGTGTATCCACAAGATATTGACTGGTCCTATCAATATGTACTTTTCAGTGATGCTATATTTGCCATAAAAACATACCACTACCCCCCAAACTTTGAAAATAATAACTGTTTTATTGTTCTTTTTAAAATGGATATTTTTAGAGATAATTGTCTGTCCTTGAGAATCCAAAATAACTGTTTGGCCAGGTCTCTAATTTCAGTGTTTAGCACTGTTCCCAAATTTAAAATCAGTTTGTGAAATCTCTTCAATATTTAAGTACAACATAAACGCCAACCTCACCTTACAGGCATACATTAAGCTTTACATGATTATTTGTGTGAAGAATATTTCTAGATGATTTAATTAGTATTGGTTGTAGTAGTAAGCATTCAGTTTCCAAGAGATTGATAGCTTTGAGTGGAAAATGTTACTGGAAAAAGGGAGCATTGGAGGAAACAGCAGTTTTCAAATAATTTTCAGAAAGAAGATATATTTACAGACTGTCCCTAAAGCTTTTTCTAAAAAAAGAGAGCAGTTTGTCTTGATATTGTATTTTGATTCATGATGGGTTAGTACTGCGAATAAATGACAAAAGGATGGAAGAAAGTTTAAACAGTAATATGTATTTTTTTACTTATTTAAAAAGTAGTTTCTATTTTCATTGCATTGAAAATACATGGAATAAAAGGGATGGAAGGATGTTGCATATGTAAAACGTTTACCTGTATAAAGTAATTATGTAAGATATTATGAGACCTGATATGTGCAAGAATTGAATTGATGCATTGCTACCTAAGTAAGAGAGGATTTAGAAACTGTGCCTGTTTTATTGCCTTTAACACTACACTGCTATTTTGTAGGGGTATGAATACTGCCATATTAGTCTGCTTTTCTTAAATTTGCTTATCAAATGTATTTTTAACAAAATAGTTTATATAAAACTTTTATACTACCAACCAGCAAATAAAAAATATCGATTCTTAAGCTTGCTTCTGACTTCCTTATGCCTTCACCTATTTAGTGAAATTTAATTTTTGCACCATCTGAATGTGAAATGCAATCTTTTTGCCTCTTAAGTTTTTGTTTATGGAGGTAGTGAGAAGGTTAGGTTAGCAGTTTTATTTTCCTCAGAAAGGACAATTGCAAATACTACTTCAGTTTCATATTTAAATGGAAAAGACAAAAATCTGTACTTTAACCCAAGCTGGTATCTTACATTAAAAGTGTCAAGACTTTTAACTTTTTATTGTGTTTGATATGGAGCTTTTAAAAAATACTCAACATTATTCTTAATTTTATCATAAGGTGTGGAATGAAAAATCACAACTGACAGGAAACTCTTTGCAGTTGTTTCCTCTCAGCCTGTGTCTGTCTGTGATACTACAATGTTCTACATCATGTTCTCACAGATGACTGTGATCTGTAAAGGGCATTAAAAATGGATTTTGCGATATGAATAGTGTGAGGGAGCATTGAAGCAAGTTGTAGCTAGCTGAGATGGGATTATCAGTGTACCATCCTTTTACAGGTTTGGGGTTTTTTATTATTTCAGTGTTCCTAGCAGTATGATGTAGCATTTGTTTTGAGCTCTGTATTTGAATTTGAGAGGCTGATATACAGCTGTGGTTTCTATTCAGAATGTTAAAAAAAGAAAATAATTTTTTTAAAAGTCCTTCCAGGCCTTAATCTTTAGACAGAGCTGAGACACTGCTGCTGCTGAAGCTTCTGGAAATTCAACACACTGTGCGAGTCTCATTTTCAGGAATTTTTTATTTTGTTCCTTTTTTTTCTCCTACATAAAAATTCTGTGTAGTATGTGTAGTACACAGTTTTTATTAGATAATATGTGCATATATTGAAATACAAGAGGGTTGCTGTACTAAAGTTTGAGAAATTCTGTTATAATTGGACTGACATAGACAAGTCCTCAAAAGAAACACGAAGAATTTTTTCCAAATGAGTTTTGGTTTTTTCACATAGATTAATTCTTGTGTTACTTTTCCCCAATGCAGGCACTTCATTTTTTAGTAAAAACATTATTTTGAAATTCAGGATCTTGCCTTATGCTGCTGTAGCAAAACAGTCCAGGGAGCTACTTTTGTGTTTAATAAAATCTGATTTTACTAGTAAAGAACACAAGAGCCCATGTGCAATGTATTTTTGAAACATGGTAAGGATTAAAACATTTCTTTTGATTCTGAATCTCTTTATAAAGTGTATCTGGTTTCTCATTGCTGTTTTCTTTCTGAGCTATATCCCTGTTTTTCTCATGTACAGAAACTTTGACAGAATTGGTACCTTATATGATCCCTGTCCTCCCACGTGTGTTGTGTGTCACTTGGTGAAAGTGTTATTTCAGCCAGCTGGCCTTGTTCTAAAGCACAAGTGTTTTCCTGTACTTAAGTCTGCAGATATTGCAGCTATGCACTGTGTGTAGAAATGACCCCAGACTCCAGTATTCCTGCAGAGGGTGTGTGTACAGCTTGGAGTGGGGAGCTCTTTTGAGGCTGCTGGAATTACAGGTCTGCGTAGCAGAGCCAAACTGAAAGACACAAAAGAGGGAAATACGCACTAAAAGCACGATAAGAAATTACAGGAGAAAAGGGAGCCAGATAAATTTTCTTTTTGTTTTTTTTTCCCCCACCTACAAATGAATTGAGGTTGTACTTAACTGCACACTAATACAAAATCATATGGGTTAGAAAGACCATTTTTATGAGATTAGCCCTGTCTGGAAGAGAGGAGGACATATGGTCTGTTTTTTCTTGGTAATGCTGAAAGTACCTGCTGGGTTGGCATGTGAGACTGTCTCCTAAGGAATTAAGTTTCCTGGCTGTTTAGTGGTTGTTGAGGATTCCCACCTTGACCTGTAGTTTGAAATCAATTTGAATCTATATTTGAATCAATTTGTATCTATTAATTTGGGGTTTCTGGGCACTTTTGGCTTGTTCTTTTCTTTTCCCTGCTAAGTGACTAATGCTACTGCTAATGAGTAAACAAGAAAAGAATAGTTAAATCTTGGCTATCTAATATTAATGAATAGCATGCAAGACTTGGACAAATGAAGATGGATTTAGATTTAATTTTTTTTCTCAGTGTTTTATGAAACCTTGTATTTTGGGATTTTGTTTGAGGGAGGTTAGGCACAAAGAACTGGCATCTGAAATTTCCACTTCTTGTTCATTTCTTTTTTTAATTTTAATTTCTTTTCCAGTGGTAGGGGGCCTGTGCTAAGGTGCTGCTGGTCTTTTTACTCAAGCCATGATTTGATGTTCTTGTTCTGGATGCTCCCTTTTGCCTCTCCGAGGGAGTTGGCTTATTCTGGAGCTACCGTTTTGCAGAGCAAGAAGGCTCCCCACTGGCCTTGGAGCTTCCTTCCTTAAGGTCATCTGCTGAGGCAAAACTAATAAAAAGTTATGTAGGGCTGGAGCAGGATAAGGAAAAGGAAGCGGAACAGTTTGGGAAGGTAGGAGTCTATTCCTCTAATTTTCAAAAAAAAAAAAAAGGCAGGAGAGATGCCAGGCTTGTAGTGCTGGAAGCAAGAAGGTGGCAGAAGTCTTCAAATAAACATTAGTGGCAAGATCTGAAAGCTCTGTGCTGTTACAGTAAGCAGCCTCCAAATTTTCTGTGGCTCCCAAATTATCTGGAGGAAAAGAATGGGTTGGTGGTGTATTTTGCTACTAGGTTTAGATAAGTGAAGCCAAGTCCCCTGTGGCATGGACTTGGTGCAGAGCCAGTCACGTAGGTAGTGCTTGGCCATCTGTTTCTGTATGTCAGGCCTTGTGTGGGTCTGTGTCAGTCTTAGTACACCTGTTGTAGCTGAAACACCTCTTAAATTAGATCTGGGCAGCCTCCAGCGCTGTAGAGGTGCAATGGCATCGAGTGTAGATGCAGAACAAAGGAGGATGCATTAGCAAGTACATTTTTCTGCCAGTGTAACCCCTCAGTTTTATATGTGTAAACCCTCTGATGCCCTCTTCCCTTGTCTGTTTTCAGTCAGTCATCCCAGTCCTGTCTCTTCTGGGCTGCAGAGTTGTTAGAAGTAGAGCAGGGGCAGGTGGGAGGCACTTGTGCTGGTATGTCATGATTGTGGTGGTCTTGAAATGGTCCTGGGGAATAGAGAGCATTGGACTCAGTACACTTCTCATAGCTGTCAGCATGGAGCAGAACAGCAACAGCAAGACAACTTACAAACCTAGCTGGTACCTGATGCAGAGGGGCACGTTTGGAGAGGCACTACTAGGGAGGGCAGAGAAGAGGCAGCAGTGGGACTGTGGAGGACTTGGGAAGATGGATTGAAAAATAGTAGTGATAGGGCAGAAGCAGTTTGAGATGAGCTCTTGTGTCTGTTCCGAAAAATTGATTTTTGTTTCATGTGTGTCATTAGATATCCAGCTAAATACTCAGGTGATAGTATGGTTTGTTTTTTGTATTGAATAAGATTGTATTTTGAAATTACCATATTAAAGTAGTATTTAACTACTGGTTTTCAATATTGATTTACAGTAAGAATAATTACCCAATAAAAGCAGCAGTCTTAGGAGACCCTTAAAATAAAATACCCATAATATTTCTCAAACTTTATTTTCAAAGTACTCTACACACATATATGCCCAGAGAGACAGGAATGCAATGTTTTCTGTCAGGTACAAGCAGATTTTGTATAGAGTAACTGAATTTCATGCTTACTGGCAGCAGAGGGAGCTGTGAAGCTTTTATTGATAATTCAAAAAGGTCGGAGTGGGTCAGTGTAAAAAAACGAATTAAGCCAAAAAGTTAGAAGAAGTACCAATTTAATGGGATATCTGAGGTGCCTCATAGGGCTGGGGCAGAGCTGTGGTTATCAGGACCCAGCAACTCAGCCCCTCTCCTGCCCTGCAGTGGCCTGGAAGTAGCTGCTGCAGTTATTAAAAGGAACAATGTAAACTTCTCTCTGAGCCAAATTTTTAATCAAAGCAATGAGGAAGAACAGGATCTGTGTGTCGTATGTCAAAACAATAGCAGCGTGCATTGCCTGGTGATTAACACTCATGCATGAGTCTGGAAAAGCAATTCCCAGTCAGGGTGGAGTATGCATATTATTTTGTAAGGCTTTTGATAATTTGTCTTGATTTTGATTAATGCTGGATCTCTATTATGGTTGGTTTTTTGCAGATGCTAATTGGATGAGTTTTTTATGTAAGTCTACGTAAACAGCAGATTAACGAGTAAAAGGTACCAAAATCAGACCGGCATTATTCTGGCAAAGTGTGATGTATACTTGTTAGATTATTCTGAAACTGTGTCATTAAAAATCTGTAATATTTCATCTGTTCTGGAGACTGATTCTGGAGAAACCTGTACCACTTCTGGCCACAGCAAAATCTCTTTCTGTAGTGCATCTTGTATTGACGTCATGGTTCAACCCCAGCCAGCAGCCAAGCCCCAGGCACTTGCTTGCTCACTCCTGCACCAATGGGACTGGGGAAAGAATTGCAAGGGTAAACACTGGAAAACTTGTGGGTTGAGATGAAAACAGATAAAGACCGTTTAGTAGGGAAAGCCATGTATTCAAGCAAAGCAAAATGGAATTATTCAGTGTTGCCCATGGGCAGGCAGGTGTTCAGCAATCCCCAGGAGGGCAGGGCCCCATCATGTGTAACAGTGACTTGGGAAGACAAACACCATCGCCCCAAAACGTCTCCCCAGTGGGCATGATATCCTGCAGTGTGGAATCTCCCTTTGGTCACTTCAGGCCACCTGTGTCAGCTTTGCTCCCTCCCAGTTTCTTTTGTGTCCCTCCTAACTGGCAGAGGATGAGGCAAGGAAAAAAGTCCTTGACTTAGGGTAAACACGACTTCCCAAAAAAACCGAAACATCAATGCATTGTCAGTGCCATTCTTATTCTGAATCCAAAACACAGCACTGTAACAGCTACTGAGAAGAAATTATCTCAGCTGAAACCAGGACAATTGAAATTAAGAACATTTCTGTGGATCTTTTTTTTTCCCCCTGAGGATTTTATGAAAAAGCTAATCTGAGGAATGCCCCTAAATTATTTAATACATTATTTCTGGAAGAGGATCTCAAATAAGGACTAAAGAGATGTGAGATGGAAACAACCTCAGTTATTAGTTCTTGGCCAGTTCCCTATGGTTTGTCCTCAAATACCTAAACAGAGTTCTAATCTTATTCATATATTCATTTTGCTCTGTAGTTATTTTGCCTTTGTCACTTAGCTTCCTTTCATTTTACGTAAGTCTATGTAAATTACTTGCTTCTGGATCCAGATATTAAGAGCAGGGAAGGGATAGGATATGTGATCACAGATTATTGAAAATCTGGCCGTGCTTGAGGTTGAGGTGAATAGCTGAGGGTGTTGCCTTTCTCCTCTCTGCTTCTGCACCCTCATAATAATCAAGCTAATCTCTAGCTCAGAGTAAACAGAAGGGAGTTTAATGAGCAAATAAATGACTTAAACTGCTGCCTTCATGTGACGTGGTTTTATTGTGGCATTGGTTGAAAACTTGTCTTCAACCTGACAGAATATTGGGATGCTGTATTTCCTGAAAGACTTCTCAGGTTTTTTGTTTTGTTAATGAGTGAAAGGTTTCTCGGTTGTTAGTGTATAGTAATTGAGCCATGAATTAAAACAAAAACCTGTTAAATCCTATTTATAATTTCTGTCAAGATTCAGAGGAGTGAATGATGTAACCTTGATAGCTTTGATCACAATCACTGTGAGGTTAGTGCTTGGGATGTGTACTTCATCAATTGGATTCGAAACAAAATCAAGAGAGGTGATGTTTTTCCTGCCTCTTTGAGAGAATCCTGCTTTCCAAACTAAGTTGTACAAGGGAATATTTCTTTTCTCTGACTAAAGAAGAAAGAGTTGGGAGTGAGGGAGTAGCTATATGTAATAAATTCTGTTGTGAAATTGGACTAAACAATTTAAAAAATGTTAAAATGGCATTTAACAAAACACTTTAAAAGTTATTGCTGCTTATGTTAAGGCATTAATTTGCTATCATCTATTTCAATTTTTATTACAGAGTCCAAGATGTACATTTATATTATTCAAAACTTTATACAGTTCATAGTTTGAAATGGAAAAAGTCCCAAAGTAGGTGGGACAGAATTTGCAGAAGTGATCAGAAGTGTGGAGAGCTAGGGTAATGCAGGAGGGAGTTTTCCCCAACAACTCACAGCTGTACTGATTACCAAAGAAGAAACATCTGTGCCCTGCCAGTCAGTTTTCAGGATATAAAGGAGTAGGCCAGCTTCCCAACAATCAGAAGGCTACATGAGGGCCAGATCAGGTAAGGATATGTTGTATGAGGAATAGTCCAGGGTTAGGTGGCTGGGAAAGGGATAGTTTGGGGTCAGCCAGCTATGCAGACTGAAAGAAGGAATCAAAGCTATGTGAAATTGCTCATTGGGAAAGTAATCAGTACAAGATGCTGATAAGAGAATGGAGTCAGAGCTAACAAAGAGGTCTATAACATGAGAGAGTTGTACAGAATTAACAGAGAGGCTTATGTGGACACTGCTGAAGGCTTGTGGGGAACCTAATCGGGCTTTTTCCCAGATTGTTGACTTTTCTTACTTCCAGCCAGGATCTTTCCCAGGCTGGAAATCTTCCTCAGAGACAAAACAAGGAAAGGTAGAAAAAAACCACAGATAGACAGTTGGTGTTGACCACCAAGTGGTGTGAGTGTCTCGTGGTATTTTGCAGGGAGCGTGTTTTGGAAGAGGTGTTGCTTTCTTTGACCAATGAGTCTTTTCCACTTCGTTTTTCACGATCTCCCTTATATATATATGCCATGGCTTTTCAATAAATTACTTCTTCTTGCTGCTTGGAAGGAGTTATGCTGCTGTATCCTTTCGCTGCTTCCTAGCCCCACGGCGACAGGCTTATAAGAAAAAGAGTCAGTGTTGTAGAAGAAAAAAGTCTGTAGAAGAAGATGAGTTGAGCTCAGAGTTGTATGAGAATAAGGACTGAAGATGAAAATGTACAGAGTTAAGACTGGTAAGAAATATATGTGAAAGGGCTGATGGTGCTGTCAGCCCTGTCTGTCTTGACTTAGCTGTGACACAGCAGTAGTACCATTTTAGGGGCAGGCAGTATTTCCTGCTTTCTGCTTATGCAATAAGTTCAGTTCAAGGACTGTCTCATCTGAAGCTTAGGATTGTGAAGGTTCAAGATGAAGGAAAACTGAAAAACAAACCTCCCTGAAATGCTAAGTAAAATTGGTAATGGAGACGGGAGTCCTAAGACTGATGTCTCTACCAGTGCGTGCGAATGCATGAAATTTGAAAAGCTTGGCCAAGGGAATAAACTGATGAGTTTCTGTTTTGATTTCATGATGGTAAGGGGAAAAAAGTGTCTGCCAAGGGCACTTCATGTTAAAAAGACCAACGAAAAAATTTTAATCTGCTTCTAACAATTACTCTTAAACATTTTGCGATATCTGTGTTCTAAAACGTAGGGTTCAAGGTCTGAAAGGAAGTTATATTAACAGAATTGTTTAGAAATAAATTAGTTTTTAATGTCTTTAATAATTTAACTTCCTTGTGTTCTCAGCAGGAAGAAGTTTTAATACATTTAATTTTGAAGTGATGCTCTTGTGCAATTTAGTGGATTTCAATTTCCATCTATATGAATGAGAGATACCAAAATTTCAGAGAAATGATCTATTAAGATTCATTGTTTCAATGTAATTAAAATGTATCATATACTCATTTGAATAAATACATGAAATACCATATACGTAGACTTTAATAAGTGTTGAGATATTGTATTCTCATTTAGCAAAATGAGACACATTGGTAAGAATTAATCTTTTGGAAAACTAAATCACATTTAGGCAATTGAAACTCCAAATGCAGCATAAGGTCAAGATTATTTTTTAAATTTTATTTCCAAGTCAGTTTTTCTTTTTTCACCCTTCAAATGATGATTAAAATGCTATTTTACTTCAACAGTGAAATCTGGAATATCTTTTAGAAAATAAGATTTTTTATTTCTGAATTTCAGTTTTTAATGGGAAGTCTCCATAGCAACACTTGCCCAAGCAATTACCTTTGTTTTTTAAAAGGGAAGGAAAAACCTCTGTCTTTGTGGAATGTATCTATTTCCAGGTTCCTGCTTACTTGTTTGAACTTTGCTGAGCTGAAGAACTCTTCAGTGCCAGGTTTTGGGTTCTACTCTTGCTGTGTTTTCTCTAGAATATAATTAACTTCCTTGAGGGTGGACTGGGCTGTTTTCCACTCCTCTTTTCACATGTGAAATCTCTGCAGCAGTCTGAATTTTCTTAATAATCCAGGGTTGACCTGCTGCCAAATGTGAAGGTGCTAAACTTGATCTTCCTCAATGTCTCTTTGCTTATATATGAAAGATTGCAAATTCCCTTTAAATTGTTACTGACTTTGAAGAATAACAAATAAAACATGAGCTTCCAAGATGCAAAAGCTTTCATAGAAATACCAATTCTTATCATAGTTTGCCATCCTATTGCCTGTTCTTTATTGCTACATATATCTTCACACCTACCTATAAAGGATTACATCAAGTACAGAAACACTAATAATAATGGCTATTGGCCAACCAGCTCCCATATTAATTTCATTTGTATCAAAGGAAAATGGAAAGGTTTAAATGTGTGAAAGATTTCATAAGTGATCCCTCTAAATATAGGAAGCATAGTTGCTTGTTAGCTGAAGTAAGAGTGTCTGGGTGTCTTAAAAAAGTATGTAGTTTTTGAGAGAAGTATTAAAATACAGCCTACTCTTGCTTCTAGTAGTATTTTTTCTCTGTGATTTTCTGTTTTCTCAAGTTACTGAATTTTACTCTCACAATTGCCTGAACAAAATGGGTTCTTCAAGCTGGCAATGTTTGTGTTTATTTGAATCAACATCTGATGGACTGAGTAAGATTTGGTTGTCACATCATTATTTAAAATTTAATTTTTATGGAGGAATTTGTGTGTGGCATTTAAAAATTATTTCCTAAATAAGTGATTCTTTCACATTTATTGTGAAAATTGTACTGTAATCTGAAAAATGGCTAAGAATTCCTGACACTTGGTGGTGTCGTGGTAGGGCTGAAGGTATAGGAGCACATACGTAAATATAAAATGCATATTTTTTTTTTTAAATTTAAAAACTGCACTGGGCTTTTTTAGTTTGTAGATAAAAGAAGTCTGAATGTTGGTGTTACCTCATAGGTTTATTTTATGAAAGCTTTCCATATGTGGGTTTGAGATATGCAGATTCCAAACTTGGTTTTTTCCTTTTTTTTTCTTTGAGAGAACGCTGACCAGTTATTTCCAATGAAGTGAATAGACTTGATTTATGCTGGATTTTTCCTCTTATATTTATGACAATGGGAACTTGGGTTGCAAGACATGCACTCCGTGGCTCAGCTGCTCTCTTGCAGTGGGTTTCATGGTGGCCCGTGGTTGCAGGCAGTTGCCTATGGAAGAGTTGCTTGGTTTGAGTTGTCTGGGCTATGTCTGACCAGGGGCAACTGCAATATGTTTTAATGCCTCAGGGACAAAGGGAGAAACTTGCTGTGGTTTGCACTTGAAGTTTGAGCTGGAGCTCAAGTGAGAAAAATCAAATTGAGTGAACATTGAAAAAATCAGACAAGTTTTCTGTGTGTTGCTCTTCTTTCTTTAACATCTTTTTTACTTGAATTGTTTTATGTGGTTCAGGGCATGGTGCATCAAGGAGCTGCTGGCTCTCTGGGGCTGGGATGTAGGGAGCTGTAGGGGCTCCCTGGGGATAGCAGGGCTGGATTCCACAGCCAGAGTCTGTCCCACTGCCCCAGCCAGGGCATGGGGCAGCCAACAGCACCAGGACAGCCCCAGCCTGGGCATCTCCATGGGGCCCATGGCTGGGCTGGCAGGTCTGCCCCCCCAGGGGGTGAATGGGGTCCTGGGCCCCAGGCAGGGCAGGGGGAGCCCTGGAGTGCTGGGCAGAGACAGTCAGAGCTGTCTGGTGACACTCTCAGCATAACTCATTATGTGCTGACACTTTCACTGACTTTCAGTATTGTAGTAATCTTTGAAAGACAAATGCTGATGTGAAACTTGTATGCACTTCTGAGAAGGCTTAGGAGGACCTATTAATGTAGGAACATGGTAGAGAAATCAACAGTACTACAGTACTTTAAAACCATAAAAAGCTTTTTTTATTTTACAGATACAATGTTGTGACTCTTGCCTGTAGCTGAATATAGTTCTTTAGAAGCTGAGACTTTAGGTTGTTTTAATTGCTCCTAGGAGTATCATTAATGTTCTGAAAAATCAAAATCAGCATATACTGTAGGTAAATACATTGTTGGTGCTTTTCATGTATCTAATGAGGGCTATATCCTGTTGAATTTCTTTAATGTAATTTTTATATTCAGAAAATACATAAAGTTCAAAAGCCACCAGATCATTTTTTATATGGCTAAAAATTTATTAGGCGTTTATAACAAAAACTTGGGAACCGCAAAATTTCAGTATAAAATGTCAAGCACTTTCTATTTCAACCATACTTTTACTGAATTGGCAGCACCAAATTGGTCTCTACCTCCTTTTTTTTTTTCCCATTAGAAAGGCAGCCCCTCTGAGAATGCTACTATTTTCAGATCTTATGCTTAATCCAGTTTGGAAGCTCGAGTCCTTTCCTGATGTAAATTTAGGGACTACAGCAGAGCTAAGGAGGGGTCCATATTGACTCTTGCTGTTTTTGAATAAACAAAACACATCTTGCTGGGGATGTTTGAGACACAACCTGCTTGAAAACTGTATTGTTAAGACAGGTGACGTGCACCTGGAAAATTTAGTGGAGTTCAGAGGTTTCAGGCTGTAGTTTTGCAACATTTTTAATCTATCCAAACTGGTAGGGACTGAGTTTTGATTTATCTCTGGCTTCTCTGATAGCGTGTGTGCAATTCTTCCATGAGCTACTTTAGCACATTAAAACAACAGAAAGTTACCCACTCCCTTGGATTTGGCTGGACTTCTGCTGTTTTAAGGAACTGAAGCAGCAACACTTGGGGTATCAAACACAGTCAAGGGAGAGGTCTGTGTGGAGAAATTATGTTCTCGTTCTAATGCCAAGTGCGCATGCACAGATTTAGGCTTAATCTATAATGGAAGCATAGCCATGGTAAAGTTCAGTCCAAGCTGTCTTCCCTATTTCATGTTTCAGTAGATCATAGAACTTTGGCTCATTTATGTAGTTTTTTTCTGTGAATGATGAAAATATGTGGTTTCTAACTTCATGACTTCAGTACTCATATTTTAAATAATGGGAGTTTTGTGAACCTGGAAAATGCAGTGTGTACAAACCCTCATGAGAAAAAAAAGGGAAACACTTGGATGAATCCAGATGAGGTGGGTGTACAACTGAGTATTCTGTGTGCAAGAAATGATGCTTTGCCCTCGTGTTTGGGCCCACAGAGAAGAGTATTACCATTAGTCAAGGAAGCACTTCTGTACCTCAGGCAGTAGAAATTAAAAGGCTGTATAAAACAGCTCAGCTGAAGGGACTGAGGTTTAGTCCCAACTCCTTTTATATATGCTGTTCATAACAGCTCTCCATGTGTGCTGTATGTTCATATTGATCCAGAAATACCATCTGTATTTTACCCAGTGTATTAAAAAGAAACCATCTAGTAGTCATCATCATCTTCCAGGTCTTCTCCTGCTGTTGCAGCATCCAGTGCAGCCAGAGCTGCTGCAACTTCTGCATCTTCCTCCTCAATTCCTCCGTTGACATCTTTATGGTTGGTGTGTCTGGGTGCCTGTGCGACTTTGGTAACAACCACTGCAGTGATACCACCAGTAAGGCTCTCACTCACACTGGCAGTGTCAGTTTTAAAAGGTTCAATACTGCTCTCTTTCACAGGCAGAGGTGGGATTACATGAAGGTCCTGGTCCTGTATTGCTGAAGCACCAGTGTTTTGGTCTGAATGTGCACAGTTGACTGAAAAGCTGTCTTTTTCAACATAGTTCCCAGTTTGATTGCCATTTTGGGGATAATCAATCTCTGGCAGTCTTATGGCATTGTTTTCTGTCTCCAGTATTGAGTTCCCTTTGAGAAAGACTGTGTCTTCTGCAGTCTGGGAGTCTGGAATACTGTTGGGCACATTGCTGGCTGCCTTGCTCTCACTGCCTGTCTCTAGGTCAAGTTCTTGTCCAGACCTATTTGATTTGGTGTGAAAGTCTCTATTGCTGGCTGAAGAGGCCTCTGACTGGCTGGAGGTTCCCTTTTCACTGGTTTCTTTTACTGGGCTTGTGTTGGGGTTGAGCATGGAGTGCTGAGCACAGGAGTTGCCACCATTGACTGCAACATCAAGCTTTGCAGCGCACTTCACAAGGCCATCCTCACGAGAATCATTGCCTCTGTGATTCCAGAGAGTTTCTGTTGTACTGTTTGCTGGATTTTTATTTTCTGTTTTGTTTACCTCATCCTTCTGGAGTTCATTTTTGGGTTCTTCATTTTCACTATTCTCTTTGAATTTGGATTTATTGCTGCCTTGTTCCTTGTGCTTATAGCTGTTTACTTCATGAATGCATCCAGATGATTGTACTTCTTCTGGATCAATGATATAGCTGGAGTAAGGAAAATTTGTAAAGGAAATGTTACTTAAGATGTTAATCAATATAAGCAGTAAAAAAGATTAAACTTGCTTTTTAACCTGAAGGTCTTGAGGAAGGAGTGTCACTGGACTCTACCTTGGGTCCTGAGAATGAGTTAAACTGAATGGAAATGCTGAATATGCTGTTGGCTGCTGTCTCCTGGGACTGATCATAACTAACCCCTGTAGTGAGATTCACCAGGAGCATGAGGAGGAGGCTGGAGAACTGTGTACTGGTCATTGCTTGTTTCCAGCCTTTTTTTAAATTTTCTCTGGGGAGCTGATTAGCCAATGCGTAGTCACAACATGGATTGTTAATTAACATGTACTCATATAGTTGCTAAAATATCTTCCATTTTCTCCTGGTGTTCTTTCAAGTCTTTAGTCCTTTTTTTTTTTCCCCACTCCTGATTAATTTTCTTCATCTTGCTCTATAGTTTCCTTATCTCTCCCAGAGCCTCTCTTTATCTTTCTTTCCTCTCATAGCATCACTTTCTCCCCAGTTCCTTATCTGTTCCGCAGAAGTGGCCAAGAGAAGTAATTAACCCTCAAGTGGGGCTGAAATGTGGTCTTTATAAAACTAGCTAGTTCTCCTTTCTAGGGAACTTTTAATATGGGAATTCTTCCCCCCGTTAACAACATTTAACAGCTATGATGGATGCAATGGACTGTTGTTCATTTTCATTGCTTGGGAGAGAGGGAGGATCCGACATAGTGTGTGTTCCTTATTCTGCTGAATTGAGGGAGCTCATGCTGCCTAAAGCAGAAAAAAACTTTAGTAAAGAAGAGTCTTCAACACAATTCCTCTTGTGGGATAGGAATTATAGAAGTGGACCTTAATTACAGTGAATTTAAAGGACTTTCATAGGAAATCTGTATGCCTATGCTTAAAGATGTAAATTGTGAGAACTCCAACCTTTTACAGTGGCTAATTAAAGCAACAGGTGTGGGGGAGCACAGACACATGGTTTAATTATTTTCTTTTATTCAGTCTAAGCAGCTCTTGTTCTATTGTACCTTTGTATCATTTTGCAGCACCTGCACCCCATCTGGATTTTCCTTAATCTGAAAAGAGAGAAAGGGAGGTCAAGAGAGAGACAGAGTGAGTGAAGCATTATGAAATTGATATATGAGCAATTTCATTGAAAATGATGCTTATGTTTAGAATGGTTTTGTTAGCTAAAAAGAAAGATGTCTACACAAGAATGGATGGAGTACTATTCAAGGTCTTTGTAAGTTGTTTTCTTGCATTGGCAATGGTCTTTAATTGGGGAAAAATCTAGGGAAGAGTTTAACAATTCTTAGATAGTGATGTTCTTTCAGAGTAGTTTCCTAAGCAATTTTATGGTTTGGACAATTGCAAGTCAGTGTATTTGGTGTGAGTTGTTTGTTTGTTGTTTGTTTGGGCTTTTTTTTTTTTCCACTTGACACCTGTTGATAAAGCTCTCTACCATGAATTTGCCCAGTTGTTTTTTGAAATGGTAAACTGCTAGCATCTACCATATCCTTTACTCAGTAATTTCACAGACCAGCCTTGCCTTTGTGAAGAATCACCTACTTTTGTTTGACTTGAACCTGTTTTTTCACTAGTAGTATTTGGTGCCTCATAGTTCTTGTATTAGAAGAAGTAGTGACCAACATGTCCAACTGTCACCATAGTAGAGGTCCTGTACTGTCCCTTCAGTGCTCATCTATTTAAATGTTACCTGTACTGGCATTGTTTTGTGCCTATGAACTGTGCTTGTGTTCTCTGAGTCTTTGCACGTTAACATCCTGTCCAAATGAAGTGTGGGATAACAAATGCAGAGTTCTCAAGGTGCTTGAAACCTGAAAGAAGCTGGTTTGTTCTTTCCTAATACCTTTTTGTTTCTAGTCACTTGACCCTGTGACACCTACTGACACTGAGGTGACATTTTTGGGGAGCTGTCTCTTAGTGAAACAAAGACAAATTTCTGGAATGGGCATTTTGTTATAAGCAGTATGTTGCACCTCCATTTTACTACAGTAAAATTCCAGAGTGTCACTAGAACTAGCAAACTCTGTTTTGCTACACCATTGCCTGACCAGTGAGATGCTAAGAACTATTTATTGTATAGTTCTTATGCCAAAGTCTTTTGTTATGAGATGAAATGGTTTGCTAATTTGGACCTTTTGAGAACATTCCTGTTCTGAACCTAATCTGGTTGTTTAATATGTTTTGTCCATTGTTATTCAGGCTCTTTCTTTTTCTCTTGAGATACTCTACAAACTCCCATACCTTTGCCAATGCCTAAGGACAGCAGCTTACTTCCCATAAAACAGAAATTGATGAAGCAAGGTCAGGGTATTTTCTGGCATAATCTATTGGCAAAACATCCAAGGAAAGTAGTATTGATTTATTCTTCTCAGGTATGGCCTGAACTGCACACTGGCAATTATGCTAGTAGAAATGTAAATCAAAACTCTAAAATCTGAGTACTTCTGGTGTTAGCACTGAACTAAATACCTGCTGTCAGATGTCTCATTCTTGGAGATTCTAAAAGCCTGCAGTCATTCAGCTGGTTTTAGCCTAGGGTATAGCTGCTTATACCTGTGCCTTTTGTCTTTGTGTACAAATGAACTGTACTGGAGCAGAAATTTCAATCAGGAGTAGCAACCTTGATGTAGCTGGGTGCTTGTTGGGATGGCTTTTAAGCCAGCTGCTTTGCTTTCTTTCTCTTGGTGCTGCTTTTCTCCCTGAATTGCAGTCTCCCTTCCACATCTCTGCTGGCTGCGTACGTACTGTGTGTTCTCACCCCATGTACCTCAGCAACAGCATAGCAGGAATTCTGATACAGGGTTTTTAGTCTGAAGAGGATTGCTCACTGAAATGCCTTCACAGCCTTTGGCTTGGCTTTAAAGTTTATAGGTTTGGTGAACTCAGTTCTGATTTGTGTGTAGACCAGCTCAAACAACAGATGTTGCTTCAGCTGAGAGTGGGCACTTCAAGTCAGGGCACCTCTGCTTAGAGATTTATCTGACATATTTCCTACTCAGGGATTTTATTTACAGGTTTTGTGATTTTTTTTTTTTTTTTTTTTTTTTTTTTTTTTTTTTA
>JAOTQP010001652.1:46779298-46803236 GCA_026413545.1 Cichladusa arquata
TTTTTTTTTTTTTTTTTTTTTTTTTTTTTTTTTTTTTTTTTTTTTAAGCAGCAAAAAATATTGCTTATAGGTTTTAAGCATTGGGAAGTCCTAATTGCTGGCCTTTATTCTGTTGTCAAGATGTTTGTGATTGTCATAGAAGGAGTTTATAAATTGAAATTACTGTTGTAGTTTTTACAGAAACCACTTTCCTGTTTATTGGTGTGTGTGTGGGTTTTTTTTAATTACAGCTGCTGTTGGAATTATCTCTGCAGCTACTGCATTCTGCTTTTCCACTGATTAGTTACAACTGGATCTGTCCAGTGGCATGAATAATCTATTGCATATGGAAAACAGTGTATGTTGTATTATCTTATGAATTATTTCACATCCCTGAAATAGGAATAGAGTTTTACAATGTCACTGTCTCAACACTGCCTTTTTTTTTTGTTTTTTTTTTTTTTTTTACCCCTGCTCTTTTCTTCCATTTATGATAATCTTTTAAGTCAAGCTGGAAAATAATTCTGGGGAACAAATTGCTTTTATAACATGAAAAAGCATGCTTCCTATCTTTAAGCATCCTACTTATCTTTAGATACTGAGCTCTAAAGACTTATGTATTGTGTGATGTTCATAGTTGCATTAATGGATAAATAATACTAATAAGCTGCTGGCTGGAGCAGTTTGAGCCAAGCAAGTGCTTGAAACAAAAGAGCATTAGAAACTTCAAGCAATGGATGGTGATACGTTAACTAATACTGAATTTAGAAACATTGCATCCTTATTAAATGTTTGTTCTGTCAGATATGCCATGCTGTAAATTGATGAGATAATTTCAGATAAACATGACGTGATGTGGAATGCTCTCTTGTAGAACACTTCGGGAGCTATTTTCCCCCTGAAAAAAGGCTGCCTGTCCAAAGTGGTGGTAAAATCCTTGCTTTTAACGTTAAGATTCTCAGAATTCAGATCAAACTGCCATTAATCCTAGATATTATTCTTTCTTGACCATGCAATTTCTGGAGGCCTATAAATGTCACTAGTTATTATGCAGTTACTTAATCCTGAGCACTAATACATCACCTGGCATTAAAGCTCTGCAAAAATGTTAAGTAGAGATTTTTTATAAGTTTTTTGGATGTGGACTGGACCACTTGGAGCGTTTGCAGGAATGAGATGGAGCTGTTGAGGTAAAAGCAATAAAGGAGGCCTAGGATTAGTTTTTTTTTACTCTCCCAAATTTTGAACTTGCATTTTTCAGCTTTTGGTAGCTGCTGAATCTCCTAAAGTCTGTCTCTGTTGATGAATTTGTACTAGTTTCTACAAAATAATCAGATTTTTGCAGTGTGACAGTGTAGAATAGCCTTGTGGTTTGCATATTCAGTATCAGTGCTTGTTTCATTTAAAGTTATGATTCTTTTCTCCAGTGAAAGAGATAGAAGAAGCCCAGTTTTGTGTGTTTACCCCAGCAGACCTTTAGCTGACTGTGTCAAATGATAGTCTAGATAAAATGTGCTTGCAGTGTATTGATTAAGGGTTCACAGAGAGGCAAGGAAGGCTTGATGTTATGAAAGACTTTCTTCCTTTAAAGCAATATGATACAGAAGAGCAACTTCTTAAAAAAAAGTTGGAAAAAAATCTCACAATGGAAGGAGGTAGTAATTAGTCTCTGAGGAGAACAGGACAAAAATCCCATCAGTGAAACAAATGCTGAAAAAGGGGAAGTGGTTAAAAACATTTATGGTGGTGCCTACTAAGAGAGTGAGGTGGGACTTCCCTTTCAAGTGTGAGACCTTGGTGAAGATAACAAGAATAATGTCCAACTCCAAACCCACAACCTTGTGTTTCATGCCATGGTGTGCTTTAAGAGAAATCTGCTTTTCTTTATCAGATTTGAGAGACACAAGGTATCTGACTTTAAATTATGTAATAACATAACTCATATTGTCTATTTAAACTGTGGCTGTGTTATGAGTAAATAAAAGGCAAACGAGATAATGTCATGAAAAGGGTAGAAAAATATTTTTGAGTCCTGAAAATAGTTTGGCACCTTTCTCAATATTCTTGGAAGTTTACATGGAAACAGAAAAAGGTCAGTCTTATTTTTGTTCATGGTGTATTTTTTCTTCTGTCTTGATTTTTATTTTAAAATTCCTTTTAGACACTTTCAGGAGCAGAGGCAGAAAGCTGAGGGAGACAATATTTAAATAGCTTCTCTAGTAGATCTCAGACAAACTCTGACTTAGAATCATTATTTTTAATCCAGTCTTTTTTTAATTTTCTTTTTTTTAGTTTGGCGTTTTCATCCCACACACCCTGATGCTTCTGTTGTTTGGATTTTTACTCTGCTCCATCCTTTTCCCCTCTAGATTACCTTAGCAAGTATGGAGGTTTTTCCTACATGGCTATTATCTGGGCTGATGAGCCTGAATGATGTATCTCCCTGGGGCCTGAGGCACCTCCTCCTGATGACTTTTTCCAGTGGAGACATCTTTCAGAGTTGATCCTGCCAGCTGATCCTGTCTTCTCCATCAGTTTGCTGTGTTTTTGCCCTCTTCAGTGTAACCTGTCCATTCTGAGGATACTGCCCTGAGCTACCACTCTCTTTGCAATGGACAGAAATCCTTGTTTATTAAAATAAAGTCTGTCTGCCTCACTAGTAACACAAACACAATTTATTTGTTGGTATATTTTTGCTAACATAGATGCCAAATTCTAATAAGCTAGGAGACATATGCATAGAGGCAAGTGTGGGAAGAGAAAGTGTTTGCATAGAAATATGTGCAGAAGAAATACGGTGAATTTGGGGTGGGAATAACCTTAGAGCTCTAGTGCTTGACAGGCTTCTAACAGGAGGTGCAGTTTGCCTTCTGTGCTAAGTAGGCATTCACACCTCTCAGGAGATTTCAGAGACTGTCCTCAGCATGTGCTAGGTCTGACAAAGGCTCAGGTGTGCCTGGGCTGGAGGAAGGAAGGGCAGTGCCCATGCTTATTGCAGGGCAGGTGGATATCATGGCCTTCAAACTCTTTGAACCAGAACCATTCTATGTAACTGTGTTACTGAGGTGTGGAGGCAGAGGAATAATTGATTCAGATGACAGATAATATAAAAGAGGCACAGGAAAACTGTAGGAGGAGTGGTAGAGTTCAGAGGAGCTATATTTAGACATTTAGAAAACTAGTAAACATACAGCAGAAAAAATTACCAGCCCGTGCTAGAGGGGGAGAGAGAATAACAGGGAAAACCATGTAAAGGAGAAAAGCTGAGGAACATAACTTAGCAACACACTGTGCAGGCTAATCACTACTATTGGATGAATATAATCTGTAAGAACTGTCTTACTTCAAATACAGAGAACACTCCAAATCCTGTGGGTTTTTTCCTGACTTTAGTCACTGTTTTGAGACCAGAGGGCCACAGAACAGGTGCATGCTTTGGGAGCAGGAGACCCTAAAACATCCTGGGCCCAAAATTATCTGAACAAGGTGATCTACTTGAAGACGTTCCTGCTCATTGCAGAGGGCAGGGGCTAGATGACCTTTTCTGACCCAAACTATTCTATTATTCTATCATGGTCTGTAGAGAGCACATTCTGTGCTCAAATCTTCACTGAGACCAGTACTTAGAGCTGGACCAAAATCTAATTTAATTTTTCTTGACTGAATCTTAATCTGGAAATTTATTTTAAATGTGCTTTAGGGAATAACTCAATTGACATATATAATTTAAAATAAATGAACTAAACTAAGGAACTGTAATATCCCTTATAGGAAGCAGATCCCACCTCATGGGCTTTTTTTGTCTGTCTGTTTTTTGCTAGCTGATTTGACTTCAGTCTTTTTGTTCACACTTTGTTAAAATGCAGCACTGAGGTGTTGTTCCTCTGCTTCAGCCCTCTTGCAGCCCAGCCCTAGTGAGATACCTGGCTGTGCCACCCTGCTGACAGAGTATGACCTGTGGATTGACCTTGAATCTCCCTGCAACCCTTCCTACCTGTGCTGCTCTGCAAGGAAAGAAAACTGTGCAAGTGATTTTTCTGGTGCAGCTTGCTCTCCTGTTTTGAGGGAGGCAGGCCCTTATTTGGGAATAAGGAGTGTCAGTGTCTGACAGGCAGGGCCTTATGCTATCCAGCCAGCACAAGGTTATTGCCAAGGTTATTGTTGGTTGTCCTATTTTTCTTTATTTTACAGAGCTGAGGAGCTGCACAGGTCTGTCAGCCACTTTTATTCTCCACTGAGAATATTATTTTCCTACCGAACAGCTTGCATGCATTTTCTAGTACAGCTAACAGTGAAGACAGGAGGAGATGACACATGGAGGCTCCTCAGAAATTTGCATAAAACTTCTTGAGCCACAGCCTGACTACAGTGGTGACTTACAGCTGTCAGTTTTGGATGTTTGGCTCCCATTGCCACCCTCTGCTTGTTCTTTTTCAAATTGAACCCCTTGATTTTTACAGATAAATATGATCATTGCTTGAATGCAAATAATCCATACACGGTCATCAGTTCTTAAGGCTGATAATGTACTTTTTAAGGTTTAAATTTTTTTTCCTTTCTCCCTGGCCAGGCTGAATAAAGCCTATGGATTGTACATTGTAGATGGTGGCCTGATACTTTGCATTTTCATGACTAGAGTGTCAAAGTTCTGGGTTATATTACACACAGACAAAGTGTTAAGACAATGACTAATTATTTCAGTGAGGGAAGAATTTGATGTGTTCTGTGACGTTCAAGACATGAAAGTGGATGTTGGTTTTGTGCATGGGATTTAGTGATATAATTTAGGCTTCTTCCCAGTAAAGCCATGAAACTAATTTAGGCTTGTAGTGTTTTCAAGGGAGAAAAGTGGCTTTAATCAGTTCTGTTACCAAAATCCATGTCTCATTGATCAGAAGCGTATGTTGCTTGTTATATGGAAAATTGAAGAAGTCTCAGTTACAGCCTCATAAGTTTGGATGCTTTGTATTCTGATGTAGTTATTTCATTACCAAGGAAGTAGGTCTGATATCACAAAATGTTTTTGCTTCATCAAGGCAATACATAGTAGAATAACTGAATCCTTAAATGACAAATGTATGTGAGTAGTCATAGCAGGGGGCAAAGCAAACCAAGTGACGCTTAAACAGAATTGTTTCTAATTAGCAGAATCTCACACTTTTCCAGAGATTAAAAAGCAAAGTGATTTAAAGGTTCAGAGGATTGGAAGACCTCTCCTCTGAAGACATTCTACAAAAGCTGGAGTTGTTCAGCCTGGAAAAGAGAAGGCTTTGAGGAGATCTTATTGTGGCCTTCCAGTGCTTAAAGGGGGCTTATAAAGATGAAGGAGAGAAACTTTTAACATGGGTAGATAGTGATGGGACAAGGCAGAATGGTTTTACACTGAAAAAGAAGAAATTTAGATGAGATGTTGGGCAGAAATTCTTTGCTCAGAGGGTGGTGAGGCACTGGAACAGGTTGCCCAGAGAAGCCATTCCACAAAGCGTTCAAGGCCAGGTTGGATGGAGTCCTGAGCAACCTGATTTGGTGGGTGGTATCCCTGCCCATGGCAGGGGAGTTTGAACTACATAGTCCTTAAGATCCCTTCCAAACCAAGACTTTATATTATTATATAATATCAAATACCCATATAACAAATACTGTACTTGACAGGTGGACCATCAATTCAGCATAGCTTATCACCAAAGTATGGCCTACTCACCAAATAACTAGTGGGAGTATGCTACTATGATTTTAATCTTTATTTGTGTTATGTCATCTGAAAAGGTATGCATGTATGAAGTGTTTATCCAGGAAATTTGCAATAGTAATAGTTGACAAAAATAGTTGACAGTTATTATGACCTTTGTTCCAAGATCACAACAGTAGCAGTTAACCCTAACTGCCATGTACATGGGATTATGCTATAATATAGTAAATTGTGTATTATATCTTTGGATTGTTCATAACAGCATCCAAGCTGGAGTCTCCTAGCTGAGAGATGTGTCTACTGTGCAGGGGTTAATTATTGCTCCCTAATTGTGGGTGATGCTGGGACATTTCTCAGCTTAGGGGAAGAGCATCCTGCCAGTGTGATATCTGACTATGATCTGATGAGAAGCTGCTTTGGCAGTGGGGATGGTCGGAGTAATGGAAGTATCTGCCTACATTTGTTCTCTCAAAATGCAGAGAAAAGGTCAGATTTAGTATGCTCTGCTTATACTAGAAAAATGTGTGCTAATTATCTTACATATGTGTAGTTGTACTGCCAAGAAACGATACCAGTATAGCTGGCAATGGCAGTACCAGCTAATTATTATGTGCCAGTGTGAATACTTCTGCTGGAATGAGGAGCACCTGGGTTGATGCAAATGCAACATTAGAAACTGCTCCACTTCTTTACAGCTGCTCTGTTCCCATACCCCCAGGCATCTAGCTGTGTTTTTATCAGATCCTGATGCATTTTCTGCTCCCACATTGCCTCTTCACATTCTTGCTTTTTCATGCAGCTGTTTTGCACCAAACTAAGAGGCAGGGAAGTTTGGGTGTTACCAGTATGCTTGAGCACACCTGCACTTGTTGTTTGCGGGTGTGTTGGCAGAAGGGAAAGGTAATGAAAAATAGATGCTATCAGTTTTACAAAAGGTGTTCTATTTTGATTTATAGCTGTTGGTCACTGCCTAAGCTGATAATAATATGCATAGCTATGTTAAGTCCTGCTAGGCTCCTCCTCAAAATGTCCTTTTCAAGCCAGTAAGGTCAGCCAGGTCTTCCACTTAGCCCTGATGGCTTCCTGACTGTATTAGTCAGCATATGAAGTGCCATGTTTTATTCTCATCTACCTTGACAGTTTCAGGGTTTGTTTGTGTTGTTGTTTTTGTTTTAAGTTAGTTTGTTTGTTCTTTGTTTTGTTTTTAAGAAGTCATTCTTGTACTATTTCCTTCATTGACTACTAGCTCTGGTAGCTGTTGACTGTTTTATAAACAGTTCAGAGAATAAGGCCAGCTCACACAAAAGCTGGACCTTTTTGTGAGTTGGACCTTATTGCTGCAGCAGAGTGCCCTCGAGGGCACAAGAGCTATATCTTGGAGGTGATCTGAACATATAATTTTTTCCCTATTATGCTCTTTGCAATAGATTTTAAATATTTATAAGATACTTAAAAGGAAATACATTCTCTCTGACTAGTTCCTCATCATTCACAGCACTAGGTCACAGAACATTTCCCTACCCCCATTATTTACCATACAAAATGATTGTTTTATTTTTAAAGAGTAAAAGGAAGAGTGGGGAAAAGGGTAAAACTCTCACAATCATTAGCCAGTTTGCATACAGGAAAACCAAATACAGCTGGTAGAATAAACCCATTCATTTCCTCTTCAGCTAAGCTTGTTTTCTACATTTGGTTTTACCAAACTTATATAATCTAGTGTTTAAATTACTGAAGTTTGTTTCCTGTCTTTTAAACTTATCAATCCAATAAATTATTATAGCTTGTTTAATAGTGGGGCCTAACACCCTGCGTTCTGTTTAGTCTCATATTGTATAGAGGCAAACATAGAAATGTGCTCCTTCCCAAGGGATTCATGGTCTAAATGTGTGACAAGGCAAAAACTGGGCAAACAGATGGTCATGTACATGTGAAAGAAACAATCAGCAGAGAAACTATATTTTAGTCAGTAATTGTGTTAGGCTAGGCCTGAGTGGGGATCTGTGTTTGGCAACACCAGCAGAGCCTCAAATTAGTTGTAGCCAGTTTTTATGTAACAGAATGTCTGAAACGCCATTTCTCTTGAGAGGTTACAGTGTCTCTATGTGATCTTGTGCATCTCTGCACTTTGGAGGATGGATTCTTGGATCCAGTCCTTCACCTGAAAATCCTTAGTTGTATCCAATGTCTTTTTAAAGCAATTAGCATAGAAACAGCTCTAGAATCTGGTCTTGAGGTGGTGCTGCCATGGGTCCTCAATTCACAAAGTTCCCTTGCATATACTTTGCTCCTTTCCCAATGGCAGGTTTGAGCAGCCCGCTTCAGAGCGTGCCATCAAGGATGTGATTTTGATTTGTGAGATGTGTCCTAGAGACTGAGGATTGAACTGAGCTGGGAATTCTAATTTATGATGGAATTCTCTAACTCTCTGAGTACTGTGTAAAGCAATCACTGCCTCCTTTGTGGTTTTGCCTGGGAGTTGATGTGGGTGCTGTTTTCTGGTCACTTTCTCTTAGATTTCCATTTACAGAATCAGATGATTTAAGCCTGCTTAAATATAGAAGTACTTTCTAGATATGGATTGTTTTTCAACTGCATATATATATATAAAGGCTAATTTTTTAGCCTCCTGGAATAATGCCATTTTTATTGTATCAGTTTTATGGATGCTGTTATCAATGAGAAATCCTACTTGAGACGTTAAAAAAATCGAAAATGTCAGATGGTGAGCATGAAAGATGCAGCATTACTGCTGTAGGATTTAGTCTGTGAGAAAAACTTGACAAGCCAGAATGCTTCCTAAGTATATTCTGAGATCATTTGCTCTGTTCAGCCTGAAGGAGACTGAGGGGAGACCTTATTGCAGTCTACAACTTCTTTGTGAGGGAAAGAAGAGAAGCAGACACTGATCTTTCCTCTGTGGTGACAGTGACAGGACCCGAGGGAATGACCTGAAGCTGTGTCAGGGGAGGTTTAGGCTGAGTATTAGAAAAAGATGTTTCACCCAGAGGGTGTTTGGGCACTGGAACAGCTCCCCAGGCAAGTGGTCACTGCACAAAGCCTGACAGAGTTCCAGAAGCATTTGGACAATGTGCTCAGACACATGGTGTGACTCTTGGGGATGGTGCTGACCAGGAGCTGGACCTGGTGATCCTTGTGGGGCCCTTCCTACTCAGCTAATTCTGTGATTCTTTTGCCAAGTCTTTTGTCAGACAGTACTACTCACTTGCAGCATAGCAGCACTCTGTACACTATGTAATCAAGCTCTTTGTTGGCCCATCTTCTGGAAGCTGTTGCCTCTTTTATTTGCCTGTGAGTTCTGTGCAAAAATAATTTATTTGACTTCTGAAGAAATTTGGGGCCAAAGATAACAGAACCTTTAAAATATGCTGTTGAAAGACTTTGAATCTTTAGGTGACCTTGGTGAACAGAGGAAGATGGAAAAGGAGAGAGAGGTGGAGATCTCATATATTTTAGATATTGTTAAATTCTTGTAAGTTAAAATAAGAAAATAAAACGTAGGAAATCAGCACTGAAGAGTAAGCAGCTTAACTCCTGTAATTCTGTCATTCTACCTTATTGAAAACTCTTGGGTGCAAATCAGTTCTATGGAAAGGCTTAGTGCTTGTTTTTTTGATTGTTTGTTTTTTCCCTATTGAGTATTTGGAAGTGGTTATGAAGAGACACTTATGGAGTTTAGCAGGTCTTTATCCTTTAAGTATGCTATACATTTTTCTTCAGGGAGCAATATTCTGAAAATAGACTTGGATGCCCATGGAGATTGCTTCAAATACATTGGATTGGAGTGTTTTGTGTATATGCATTTGGGCAGGATTTAGGCCAGGCAGGATATGTGATCTCATTTCTGGTATTCAGCTGTAGCTTAGTGTGCTCAAAAATCATCTTGTCCTGAATATTTCAGATGCTTCTGATTTGTTTATATCATACAAAATATTGCTAGTGGCAAGTATTGTGGTGGTATTGTTGTAGTGCTCAGAACATTAGCTTCTCTTAATACCAAGAAAATTGGATAAAGCCATAAGCAGTTAGAATGAGTCAATGATTCTCATTTGTAAAAACAAAAGTAAAAAAACCCACCCAGCAAAAACTATGCCTTTGCCCCCCACAGAAAAGAAATCAGCACCAAAAAACCTCCAAACAAAAGAAACTCCCTCCCACCCTCTCTAAATCCAACACATTGACCAAGGAAATTGCTTGAACTTGTCAGGGTGTTGTGCTTTTGTGTTTGACCATTTAATGGCATAACCTGCAGCTTTTATAGGGAAACTGCTAGATGTCAGTGTACTCTACCTCTCAAACAAAATTAATCCTTATGTTTTCCAATTAGTTCTCTCTTCCCAAATCCCCCTCTTTTCCCTGCTTGCCTTCCACTCTTCTTGTTCTTCCCATACCATTAGCCTGCATTTTCACATTTTGTTGTGCCATTTTCACCTGTGTTAACTGTCTTTGATCCAATTTTGTATTCCTGTATTTCTTCTGTACAATGTCTTTTTCTAGACTTCAGAGTGGAAATTGGCAAGCTTTTATGTGCTACATTGGGAAACTTATGGGTTGGAAAGAAACACAGTTCTGTTCTGTCACTAGTGCTTATCACAGCTCAGCGTTGTCATTAGAAAATGTTGTGGAGTACTGTGAAGAGAGATGATTTATGTTGTGGAATGCTGAGGTCACAAGAGTGAATGTCCAGTAAGTTTTAAACCTACACAAGGAGAAAAAAAATAATCCTACCTTTCCAATTGCACTCCATTGACTGCTTGAAAGATTTCTTTTAAATGTCTTGGTCCTGCAAGAGTAAAACACTTTGCAAGTGGTTTCCTCACATGCACACGTAAGTAAGAATGAACCTCTGAGGCATTAACTGTCTACTGCAAACAATGTGGAAATAGAACAACCTCCTCTTGGTACCATTGTGAATTTTAAATTTAGACAGTGATCAAATAAATCACTTGAGTAGTATGCTCATCCCCTTGAGCTGAACTGGAATGCTAACCTGCTTAAATTGAGCATAAGCTTTGCTACAGTGGATTAGGACTCATGTGAAGTGTTTAAACAAGAACAGTAAAATTAGAAAACTTTCAAATATGCAGTATTATGGGACTTTTTTCCTATGCTTTTTCTTTTTTCTTTCTGGGATCCGGAATATTTATAGTATAATTTAAAACTTCATGTGTGCTTGTCAGAACTTCACCCTTCAGATTTTCACAAACTTTGAAACTTAAGAAATGCATTGCAGTAATATTCTAGATATTGGTAAAGCTGTTGTTCTTTCAGACATGCTCCAGCTAAATGGAAAGCTAAACAAAATGTTTTTCGTTAAGAATTTCTAAAGAGACAAATAAATTAAAGAGGTAATTGTAGAATTAAGTATAACAATACTGCAGTGCAGATGCTTTTCCTCCTTTAAAAATACAAATATTTTCAGTATTTCTTGTAGTGATTTAAATGTGAGCCATACAGATTTGTGTGTGCATGCAAACCTATAATGACCATTAATCACCAAGTCGAGCCCATTTCTATGAAATGGGCAGTATATTTTGCTGTGAGTTTTAGAAATTGGGCCATGTGCTTTCTTTCATTCTCAGCATCTCTCTGCATGAAAATGTAAGTGTAACTTACATTACAAACCACAAATCCACACAGAGTTATGCTCGCACCATTCCTGAAACCTGCAAGGCTTTTCTTGTAAGAGTGTGAATTTTTTCTTGTCCTTGGGATCCCTTTCAGCAGAATACTCCTAGGATCTAAGCCAGGGTAGTCAATTCCTGAATTCAGCATCCATAGACAGTGAGGCTGGGGAGGGAAAGTACAAGGCAGCAAGGACAGTACAAGCAACATGGTCAATGCTGCTGCTGCCCTTTTTGCTATACTCTCATTACATGCATATTCTTTGCAGTTATGATTTTCAGAATTTATGGGTAAACTCTGGCAAGTTCTTATTAAATTTCACTATTAGCTTCCAAGTTTGCAAGTACCCCTGGCTGTGTAGGTAGTATCATGGCTGCTGTTTGCCGACAAATTCAAGAGGACAACACTGCATAGTGTCTGACCCATGGGTGATATTTAGAAGAGTTTCTATTAAAAGCCTGAAATATGATAGAAAACAAAATGCAGATCTAAGCGGCCTGGATGTCTGATGTGACCCATTGCTAAGGAGAACCTGGGATTCATTCAGCCTTGATTCACTGTTGTTCTGCTGCCCTTAGAGCAGGTCACTTAAGTTGTCCTGTATGTCACCATTTCATATCCTTCTCAGAGCTTAATGTGTCTGTTGCACTTTGAAGATTTATAGCCCTATTCACTCTTACTATGCTGTTGCAAAGGGTTGAATGTTTCTGTACATCTGTTAAAGGTGTGATCAGTATTCTATGTAAAGTGAATAATAAAGCTTATGAAGAATGAGTCATGGTGTGTTCCTGTATTTATGCAATCTTTTACTGGGATCATTTTATGTCCTTTTTGCATTCTATTTTCTTTTTAAATATAGCTATCGTTATTAATTAGTGAGAAGATTCCTCCTTTTAATTTTTGATCAGATCTCTAATAATCTTACTTGCTGTATAATTCTGTCCTTTTTTGTTTTGTGTAAGCCATGGCCTAAACATTTATGCATACAGTGAAAGTAAAATGAAAAATAAAATCCATGGTCCAGTAATGAAAGGATGCAGATTTCATTTAACAAGTTCAGATGAGGTAGCTTGTTTAACTAAACTTTCAAGTGCATTCTTAACTGCTGTAAATTCCTTTTGTCTGTTTAACAAATTCTAAAGTAGTAGGTTAGCTATAGGGTTTTCCTTTTATTTATTGCTGGGTTTTATTTGTTTATTTTGAATCCTCTAGGAAATTTCCATAATTCATAGAAATCCATAATGAAAATGCCAAAAAGGAGAGCTGCTGAGAATTACAGCTGTTGGTAAGTTGTCAGCATACTCTTTATAACATGTCCGGTGATAACTGGTTTGATTGTCAACTTCTGTCTGATGTGAGCAATTGGCTTTTGACCCAAAAGTAGACAAACTATTCTATATATGTTCTTAAACTTGAGTTAAAAGTATCCTTCTTTCAATTTGTATTTGGAAGTTTTTCCTTTACTGCTTACTGGTGATAGTTTGGAGAATGGATATTAGTCCTATAAATTGCATTCAGACATCTTAATTAATACCCTTTTTACCATCATCTTTGCTTAGCAACATCCATTCTGAGATATTCTGGGAAACTTAATACTTTTCTGGTGTGTAAACAGTGTTCATAAATCAAGGTATGTTCCCATATCCTGCTTGCTTCTTGCTTATGTTTTTTAATAATTTTTATATTATTCTCTGAGACAGAAACAGGAAGCCTTTACACATCTAGTCACTCCAACTTATTGCACAACACAATTACCAGTGAGACTCAGTCTCTGGAATATGGCTTACCATTCTGGTGTAGATTGTTAAAGTGAATAGTGTCTACATGGTTGTCATGGATCCAAGCAGCAAGTAGCTTTCACATTCCAAAATAACCTAGAATTTAAACAAAATCATTAGGCTCTGAGAGGTTCATATTATCATTTTCTGTTTCTTTTAGTTGTTGAAAACATACTATCTCAAATTCAGAAAACCAAAATAAAAATGAAATTATCTAAACCTGCTTTGGCATAGACCATAGGTATGCTTCAGATCCCGGGTGTGTTTCGCTGAACAAAATCAACCTTTTTTGGCACAGTTATTTGAGCAGTTATTTCCCTAGTTGCCTTCTTGTGCTGCTCTTGAATCTCTTTCTGGGCTTTTGCTTTTAAAAGTTTTGTCCTCCACTGAAAGGTGCATGGGGTGCTGCATTCTCTGAGCAGGGTGGACAGCTGTCACTCTGTCACACCTATGGTCCTGCTCCATTAGGAGCTTCCACCCTGAAACTTTCAAGCACCACACACAACTCTCTTTGTACAATTTGTGAAGTTGAGTGCTTTTCCTAAAAGTCTCCCTCACCCTAAGGATCAAAGAGAACTAACATATTTTACTCGAACTATACAGGGCTTAATTATTTCTTTCTGCAAATCATAGCTTGGTCCACCAGGCTGAGCTGAAGATCAGTTGGTTGTAGATGCTAGATGTTTTCCTTTGTCAATAAAAAGTGTTAGAATTCTATGCTGTCCCCTAGAGTTTGACCAAATGCTTAGCTATCAATAGTGGTTTTAATTGCCCATTTAATTCAAATGCAATTCTCTAGCAACCTTGGCCCTTGTGCTTTTAGGGTACTATTCAAATATTTTCTCTGCTGCAAAGTCTGTTGTCCAATGGCTTTTTGGGAAGTCTTTTTGATGAGTTCAATTCTTCATTGCAATTTAATTTGCAGTGGAACAAAACTCTGATTTCCATGCATTCTTTGTGATTGTGCCCATGTGTTGCACTATGATTGTTTACATATTGTTGTATTAATGTGCTCTCACTGCATTTTTATGATAAAACTCTGTTTAACCTTGCTAGGAGTGGATTCAAAGCTTTTAAGATTCTGTTCTAAGTTCAAGAAAAGGAGTAGTTTTGTAAATTCAAAGTTGAATTTGAAAATCTTGAATTGTTTCTATGAATGCTTGGAGTTAATTTCCAACTGTCAAACTGCACACTTCTCTCTTAGACTCTATAGGGATGAGAAGGAGGAAATGTAGGTAACTATAGTTGTCTTGGTTCTTAGTTCACTGAAGGAATTGAGGTGGAAGAAAAAAGAATAGTCGGTTTTCTTTAGAAAAAGTACATAGGAATTATAATCATGTTGAGGTTATTTATTCTGTCAAACTTTCTTGAATTTAATTTTTTTATATATATCAGTATGTCAGCTCTTGAATTCTGTCATCACATTGCTCCTTGTAAATATCAAACTTTTCACCAACAACATGAAGAATGTAAGCAGGTAAGATGCTATGCACCAGTAAATATTTAGTGAAGATTTTTTAACAATTCTTTGAAATCTGACCAATCTCCCTGATTTGTGAAGCACCTCATCAGTAACTGGAAAGGCATGAGTTGTTTCCTTAGTGGTAAAAACAAGCTGACAAAAGGAGAGATCTTGATTCACAGCTGAAAACAGGCTGTTTGAAAGAGCTCTGTGATCTTGCCAGTTGTACAAGAGTTTTCATGGAGAATTACTATCTTACTATTAGCTAAGGCACCTTGGGATAGCATTGTCTGTTTAGTTCATTCTGCAACCCATTATCACATAACCACATTCATGCCTAGATAGAGGTTCTTAGTCATCTGTTAGTGAGGCCCCTTTGGGCAGAAAGAGTTTTATGTTTGTTTGCTCCACGACTTTTATAGACCATGCTGGATACCTTTTATTTCTTCCTGGTAACTAGTGATCATGAGCTGTTTTAGATGGCAGTATCCTTGTTCCTGGCAGGCTTTTGGCTGTCTGGGCTATGAATCACAACAAAATAAATTTGCCTTATGTTTTACAAAGTGTTGTGCGGAATCATAAAATAATTGATTGAAAGACAGATCCAGAGTTCTGGCCCAGCCTTTCCCTCTGTCAATATAGGCCAATTGGTATGAGACATATAACACCCAGGTTTAGCTCATTATTGCATGGGAAGCTTTGATGTCTTTGGCCATGTCTGCAGAAGCAGCATATGGCTCTGCTGGGCAGGTAATGCAATGTCAATATAATCTGTCTATGTTTACATAGTTCTTTGTTAGTAAAAATCTTGCAGGAACCGACGGTGAAAGTTCAGTACCCAAAATTTTCCATTTCTGTAACAATTTCCTGTTCCTAGCTTGTATGTTCTGATTGCTTACCTCCAGTATTCAGCCCCAAATGGTAGCAATCTGCCTCCTGTTTAAAGAACCTAGAAGAAGAAATAAACACACTAGTGTATTACTGTATATTTATATTTGCATATATTGTTATGTGCAATATAGAGACATTGATATTCCCTCTAGAAGGAAATGTTTGTGGCAATTTCCTTAGGTCTGTTATTAGAGAAATTTTTCTTGTTACTGTAGATTGCACAGCAGTGTAGGTGCCACTTCCTCATTTTAGAGTTTTTGTTGTTAGGACAAGTAAAATAATTACTGGATAAGAAATGTTTTATGATTGAGATCTCTTACAGCTTTATCCTACGATTTGCCTGGGCAGGTACAGGGATGTTGAGGTACACAATTTCAGTAGCCACTATTCAGCCAGCACTGAGAAACCATGACAGACAGTTCTCTGCATGGAACAGGTATTTTTCTTCCTTTGTAGAAGCTGAGAATGTGCAGCCTTTTGTATGTTTAGAATCATCTATCCAGATGCTTCAAAATTAATTAACGAGAGGGAGTGAGAAAACCGGTTCCTGCAGCTGTCACTGCCCATAAATCATCTCTGTTTTTACCTTTGAAGCAGGACAAGAGCATGAATTTAATTAATGGGTTTGACTTGCTCTGGAAAAACACAGTAGAAAAATCGCCCTGCCCACACCTTTCACAGATGCTGTAAACATACAAATGTTATTGTGTATTTACTCCTGAATGCTTTCCAGCATCATTGTGCTAGGTACAGTTGAATGCCTCAGGCAGGTGGCAAAGCAATGACTGCAACAAATCCTTGTTCTTTGGACACCCAGATCAGAGAGCAGCAGTTTAGCTCCTGTTTTCTTGGTTCCAGATGACTTCTGCTTAACAAAGGCATTAGTAATGACTGCTGCAGACAACTCCAGGGGAAAACAAAAGGAGTGGGTTTGTCTGTTTTTCATGATTGGGAATTTAATTATAATATGACAAAAATTCCAATTAGATTTATTCTGTCACTCTGGCTAAAAAAAAAGAGAACCTCTTTTTTGAAAGAACTGTCTCTGCAATGCATCACCAGGAATGTCTCTGCATTGTTTGATTTTTATTGCATTTTTAGTTCTACCTTATTAAGTGGAAAGAGACACAGAAACTTTCAGGCTGGATCAGACCCCAGTTCAGTGCTGTAGTCAGCAGCAGGTACCTCAGGAGGAATTGTGCAAGCACACTTGGTATTGTGGGGAGCTGGAATTACGTAACATCTACATCACGTCAGTAATGGCTTTAAGTCTCTTGTGTCTGAAGTCTTACATTCTCCTAGAATATTTAAGTTGTTAAAAGTTAAATTTGATTTTGTCATTGAACATTCACTGTTGTGATGCTGGATAGCATTTAGGTTTTTTTCTATGGAAACTCATTATACTCTTTCATTTGGTAACATATTTATAGGTGGCAATTGCCCAGACTTGTTATGCTGAAGGAGGAATTTTGTTTGCTCCTGGGCTAGTTCCTTTTTTGACCTGAATGTTCCCCCTTATTTATGTTGTTATGTAACAAGATGGCTATGCTTTCCCTTTAGTCTGCAAAGTTAGGATTTCACTGTCTAGACAGCTAGAGGACTTGAAAAAATGTATACTAAGAAATCTGTCTTTTTTTTACATATATTTATAAGAGGGAGTTATTGAGAACATTATTTGAGCTCCTCTATATGGGGCTTTTGGTTAGTGTGGATGTCTGAGATGTGGAGATCATCTCCAAGTAAATTGGAAAATAGTGGTTCTTTATTCAAATACTGAAAAATAAGCTTGAAAATACTCAAAAAGTGGTTGAATGTTGCTTTATGTGCCCTATGCCGTGTGTTGCCTACAAATGGGAAAGCATTCTGAAAACTATAGGTACAGAATGGAGTCACTCTCTTATGATTGCTTGAGCCATGTTATGTTGTACTTAAAGTATCAATTCTTGCTATTTTCTTGTTTTTGTTGTTCCTTAGAGAGCCTTCTAGGAAAGGCTGTATCTGGGGCTTCAAAGAGAGCTGGGCCTCTAAAATTCAGAATAACATTGCCAGACCTGTGGTGAATGCATTTATGAATATTTACCTGGAAGTTAAGATTTGGAGTGTTAGGAGTGCAAGCCACTGAACATTTTAATCTGGCAAAATCCTCAGATCTTTCTTTCCTTATGATGCTCATATCCTGACAATATCCATGATCCTTATTTTTTAATAATTCATGCCAAAAATATCCATGACAAATTTAAGTTAAAAGATGCTTCTTATTTTCTGCATTTAAATACTGATACACACCTATAGCTGCACTGGCCAGACACTGACACTAGAAACACAAAGATGCCAGGCACTGAGCAACTAGTCTTTGTGTTTGTTATAAGAGAATATTTCATCTAACTGTAGAGTAAATATTTTATCTGTCTTTTCTATATATAACATTGTCAACTGAAGACTGCTATTTTTAAGAATTATTATTACAGCTGTATCTCACAGCATTTTATAACATAAAAAAATTTCATCCTGATTTCATCAAACACAACTGTGTGTAAAGGCCATTTTGCACACCCTGAGGTCTTATGTAGGGGTGATTGGAAAAGTAAATCATCATCCCATCTGCATTACTGGATAAAGCTGTTTTCAGTATAGGGAATATAGAAGGGCTGCATTCCTTCTACTCCTTTTTTTCCCTAGGTTTGCAGCATGGTTTAATATGAACTATAATTTACTGCTCTTTAGCCATCATTGCTGCATGTTCTGCTGTGTCTTCTCCTTCAAGGAGAAGAAACTTGTTTGGTCCTTAGGCTTGTCCTTAGTGAAGTTGCACTGCAACTATATCCATATGATTAGCTAATCTTGCCAGCCTTTATTTAGGTTGCAGGTATCTTGCTTAGGGCCTGTTTCTGTTAACAGTGTTCCCAGACACCCAGGCATCTCCCAGTCTCTGACTGTTTTCAGTGGTGACAAAGCAAATCACTTTTTAGCTACCAAAATTGGTAAGGCTTCTGAAGGGTGTAATTCATTGTCAAAAGCATTTTTGTTGGCAAATAGCTATGGGGAGCCACCTCTAGAAATAGGGTCTCCCTCTCATATTTTTGAGGATGTGGAAATGGATGACATTAAATCATGGGCTATAATTTAGACAGTGAGAAGTTTCCAGACCGATTCTGTAAGTAGAAAAATCCCTTGAGGAAACACATTATGTCTATAATCCTGTCAGTCAGAAGATTAGAGAGTCAGTCAAAAACTAACACAAATGGCTTAATAGTAAAGATTGTGCTAATAGAGGTAAGAAATTTAGCTGGTCTTTTGCTTAAGGCTATGGAAATTGGGTGACTTTGAAAAAGGGTATTTCTTTTCCAGAAGATGTAGTAGAAAAATGTTCTGAGCCATAATTAGTTGAACATGATGCCTCTATTTCAGCATTTGTAGTAATTGTAATTACTTAAATTTGTGGTTGAAAGAATCCCAATGTACTTAGCATTTGGTTATATGTTTGGATAACATGTGTAGCCTTTAGGGCTCAGATTTCAGAGTGGGACTTGTTCATTATAATTTGTAATTGTGTGAATATTGTATTGACACAATTAAAGAATGAGCCAATGTGAAACAGAGGTGCTTCAGATGACATTTTGAATCCTCAGTGCTAGGAAACATACTTATGAGCAAGTTCTCCTCATCATTTTTGTTATATGCATATGTTCATATATATACACACACACACATATATATACGTGTATATGTATATAATCCTACTCCCTGTAGTCAGAGTGTGGAAAGTCCTACACTACTAAATTTAGTTTTTAATACTGTACATTCCTCTAGAAAGATAAGTGAATTGCAGTGGCTGCTGCTTCTTCCTCCTGCTTTTGGTAGAGTGCATCTTCCATTTGAGAATGAGTTTTTCTTGAGAGGGATGAACCAGGTTTTGTCTTGCTTCAGAATTATGATACTGACACTGTTCCACTGTTGAAGAGAGGAACAAATGGATGGGCCCTTATTTGACAGTTGACATATATTTAGGTAGCTCATCTTACATCAGTAATTGGTGTAATCAACCCTTGCTAAAAATTACACATATACTGGGTTTACTGTTTGGTATGAAATACTTGCACCCACAGTGTGAACACTCCTGTCACATCTGTGGGGTGAGGCTTGCAGTCCAGGACAGTTTGGCTGACAACTTTCTGGTGTCTGCATCACAGCAGCAGGAGCTCTAAGAGAGAGCCAGGACTGGAGCAGGTGTCAGTCGAGTGAAGTGTTAATATGAGGCTTACTCAATGCTTACTGCTTTTCCTGAAGTTCCCCAACTTGTGTGTGGGAGGTGTAAAGCTGTACCCAAAGGCCAGAAAACCCCATTGCCAAAGTAGTCAATAGCTCTACCCTTTTCTCCTTCTACTTTCTGTGCTAGCAGAGACCAGACTCTGGTGGGACATCTCCTCTGTGTGAGAAATATAGGAGTTTTTTGTTAGAATCTAATGTTCACATAAGGGCCTAAAAGGCACATAAAATCCTGCTGAAGCTAGCTTCTCCTCGTACATTTGAAATTTCTAACTTTAATGTTGGTGTTATTTTCATCCTCCAGACAAATTAAAACTCAGGAGGAGGCATCAGCAGTGAATCCTCTAAGCAAAGCACGAGTAGCAAAAATGAAGATTTTGAAAGTCATTTCTGCAAAGCAGGCAGTAATGAAGAAGATTTTCAAAATGAAAACAGTTCTCTAATGTGGTCTCTAATGTCTTTTCAGGGTGGGTAGCAAAGGTGTTTTTCAGACAAGCTACTGCAATTCGATTAGACTGACCTAATTTTTATTTCTTCTCTTTCTGCTACAGATTTCCACACTGATATAATTTAGCTTTTTTAAAAATCATGTTATGGCTTGGAAGGGATTTGGGTACAGCACTGTTAATTGATAGATTTTAAACACAGGAAATGTTCCCTAAATCTTGCCTAGTCTGTATGCTCATTTGAGCTAAAAAAACTTTAAAAGGACTTTTTTTATTTCTGCAAATGAAAGTTTTTAGAAGGAAAGTAAGTGTTGTTGCAGCCCAGGGCAAATGCTACTGGGGTATGACTTATGCAATATATATATATAGTTTTTCAATTAGGAGTAGAGGTTATAGGCCCACTTTTCTGTATTTATATAATTCTCTTTGTACTGACTGCTCACAGGGACACACACGCTAAGTGGCACAAACTCTCACTAAACACCTATAAACTCAGTTGTGTGCATCACATCCCACAATTAGCAGAATTGGTTATGCATTTAAAGCAAATTTATCTAGAAATAGAAATTCCTACTGAGCTTTCTTCAGCAGCTTCTGTTTTCTTTCTTTAACCTAATTAAATGCTGATTTAAAATGCATTGATGACATCAACATTTGAATAAGATTATGGAGTGATGGTTCTAGGTTCCAAGTCTTTGCAATAAATAGAAGTTCTTTTCAAAGCATGAAATTACATTTTCTTGCAAGTCGTTTCTTAATTTAAAATCACTAATCCTATGAGACTGACAATCCAAACAACTGTTTATGCCTGAAGCCTAATCTGGCCATAGAAATGGCACTGGTGTGAAGCAGAAATAAACTAATAAATAATCCAGATTTAAATCACTGCATCATTCTTTTGTACAGAATTGCTTCAGTTTAACTATGCTAGTGCAACACCACCTTTTTTTTTTTTTTTTTAGAGCTGTGAGTAATACACATTGGTCTTTCCACAAGGTGCTTTGGCAGTGGTTTTGAAGCTGAAGCAATGCTTCTGTGGCATTTAATGCAGGCTGGGTTGTCACATTCTCAGTGCCAAGAGACCCCTGCCCTGTGCTGGTGTGAGACTGCCTTCCTTGGCAGGTGTTGGTATTTATTTGCAGTATGCATATGCATGATTCAAACCAAAGGGGTGGTTTGAAATGGTGAGAGACATCCTCCCTGTTTGCAGTCTTCGTTCACTTCCTATGTAAAGAAGGTCTGAAATTCAGTTATTTATTCCTCTGTTGTAGTTTTAACTTGCTAACTGATTTGTATGTAGTCCAGGGATTTTAAGCAGACAACGCAATGCAAAAGTTATTATTACTCAATATTTCTTTTGATTTTACATTCAAAAATGCTATGTATCACATCTTGAATGAGCTTTATTGAAATTTTGAAGTAAGAAGATAGAGAAATCTAGCAAAGACTTCCTTTTTTTGCAATGCAGTCAGAGATGACTGATAGCAGTCCTTCAGTCATGTGATTTCCTTCTTTCAATGGATGTTTCCTCAGCTTTGATGAAACTTATTTTTTAATGTTAAAATCAGTTAAAATCCTGGAGTTCAATTATGCATCCCAAAGCAAATAAGTCTGCAGTGCTTTTCTTTTACAAATCACATATAACTGAGGTTCTAAGTGATATATGGGTACTAAGAATCAATAATACCTCCAATAAGATTTTTTTTTTTTTTTTTCCCTCTCTCAACTGTTTAAACTCTTGCTCAGGTTCTGCTGACTGAGATGCTTGTGTGGATCAGGGAATGGAGCCTGCAAGGGTCTGTGCTGTCCCTTGCAGCATTCTATGTCCTTCACTGTATACAATTGTGTGATTCACTGTATACAATTCCTAGATTTTGACATCTAGAGCCATTCCTATTTATTATATATTTTTTTAAAATAGCATGCATTAATAAGGATAAGTAGGGAAAGGTGAGTCTGATTTACAGAAGCCACAAAGATGTAGCTTTGTTCTGGTTGAGAAAATGTAATTTTCTTGTGGTTTCTTTTAAAAATTCTTTGTGAAAAGACTATTTTCCCTTTAACTTTATAGCATGATCCTTGTGATTGTCTTTACCTGTTTGAGAGAGCCTTGAGGCTCTTGGGCACCTGGAAAAAATATCAGGGCTTAGTTTTTGTGCTCCTTCCCAATTTGAGACCCAAAGAACTGGGCTGCTGTCCCAGTTTGGATCACAGGGCTGGAAAGATGAGATGGTGAAGAGACAGGAAAGTGGCTGAGTTACTAATGGAGATCCAGGTAACTGCTAGATTCTATCAAATCCTGCCTTGTTCATGTCAAAAATACATCAAAATTCATTTCAGTTAGGATGGACAGGCAAATCTGCATAAAAATGTAGTCAGTGCTCTCCTAACCCTTCTGCTATGTGATCAAGTTTCAGTCTTCACATCTCATTGTGATGAGGTGAGAGAGGGCTCTGAAGGAATAAAGAATTTTTGTCCTTTACAGGAAATAAGGCCTTTTCACACTGTGCTATCTGGCATATTACCTCCTGAAATCCTTTAATTGTATCAACCTGTATATTTTTTTATTTTCTCTGTAGCAAAATGTTCTTGCAAAAGTGACTTATGAGTGACTTGCTGTGGAGTTTCCTGTCACAATTGAATTTCTGTGATGCTGAACTGCTGCTAAGAGTCAGTCCCCTTGTCACCCATTCCTTGTGCTGTATGCATTCAACAGAAAAAAGTGAATTTGAAGTTTCACAACGAACAAAAGTGCTGAAAAAACCACCAGGCTGCTGTGGCTAGAGTTTAACCCGAGTTCATAGGGTGAGAGCCTGTGGTCAGAGGCCTTGACACCTGCAGAAACCATTGCATTGCCCTAAGACAGCTGGAGCTGAGGGTGTCTCTAAGGTGTCCCCTGGCTCTGAGTGGCCCCTGGCAATAGGGGAGGGGTGGTTTTCCCCAGAGGTGAGACAGAGAGACAGCTCTCTGCTGATTTCCTCCTTTCTTCCTGCAACAAAGGTTGTGTTTGTTAGTCAGCTCCTTATTCAGTTGGTGTTTAATAGCAAAAAACTAACATGGGAGTTTGCAAAACAAACCTGTGGCTTAATCTGCAATATCTGTACTTGTGACATGGTGTCAAAACACCAACACTGCTAAGGCCTGAACTGGGAGAGAGAAACCTTTCACTACTGTTACCTCTGGAAAGGAACACTCTGCATGTGATGCTATACAAAAGGAACAAACCTTGACTAGTTCAAGCTATACTGAAAGATCTGTTGCCTGATTTAGTTTTTCTTTTTTCACTTATTACCCTTTCAGATAGTAGAAAGTTTTTCAACTTGTGAAAGAAGTGTGGAAACTTGAGAAATGATGTCTCCATAGGCAAAGCCTAAGAAGGAAATAGGTGGAAAACATTAATATGAGGGCAATTAGGTGTGTATTTTGGGTGGAGCAATGATTAGGGAGGACAGCTTTGTGATTAACAGGCCTGACTAAGTCCCAGCAGTCTGGTTGTGCTTCCTGCTGGCACTGCCTGCCTGTGCTCCCTGATCTAGATGTGGGTGCACTGCAGGAATGGTCCACGGGACACAGCTCGGGTCCAGCTCCAGCTGCAGTCAAGTGCTATTCCATGACAGAACAATTAACAATTCCCTGCCTAGCTGTATGGGATATTAGGGTGGTGGGTTTTTTTTTTGTTTTTTTTTGTTTTTTTTTTTTTGGGCCAAGGGCATCTGCAGAGGGGAGGCTTGGGGCTTTTTTGCCTGGAGCATTCTAGAAAATCCATGTATACACAGACCAC
>JAOTQP010001652.1:46803336-46870288 GCA_026413545.1 Cichladusa arquata
GGATATTTGGGTGGTGGGTTTTTTTTTTGTTTTTTTTTGTTTTTTTTTTTTTGGGGGGGAGGTTTGTGTTTTTTTGTTTTTTTTTTTAATGCATGAGACATTGCCTAGCAAAATCTTTTTAGTTGTCTTAAGTCCTGGGCTTGACAGCAGCATGCTGCTGGTACTTCCCTTCTGTCTGAGCAAGGCAGTTTGACAGCTCTGTTATCCAAAGCAACTTAAAGTTCAAAAACCTGGTGGTTTCTTGACTTTGGAGAGCCCTGCTGCTCTGGGTGAGCTCTGAGCCACCTCATGCCCAGTGCAGACACTGGAACCCACTGCTGCTGAAGCCACATGAGGCAGTGATCACCACAGGTTGTGCAATAACCTCCTGATGGCACCCATCATTTGGGATGATGAACCCAAGGGGATAAAGAGCCAGAACATTTATTTCTCAGGTATAATGTGCTCTTTAATAATAAGCAAGATGGTATTGGGTTGTGCCTCCTCATTCTCCCTAAAATAAGGATGTGCCAGAAGCCTAAATCCAGTCTGGAACAGTCTAGGTCATTATATTTAAATAAATATTTAACAGTCCAGGTAATTATGTTTAATAAATATTTAAATATGGTATGTGTTATCAGGTGTCTCTGGGACAGTTAAAGCAGTGAGGCCTTTATCCCTTATGGTGTTTGGAGATGCTGCTGTAACCCAAACAAGGAAATGCTGCAAACCCCTGATAGTAGCTCAGAGACAAGGCACCTGTAGCCTCCTTGCATGGGGAAATCCTGCAGGAATTACAATGGGAGCTGAGTAATTGTACACTGTGAGTAACAAACACCTCAGAGTCTTCCAGGTGTCTCACCTGAATGCTTCAAAAGACCATTCATGGAAAGCCTTGTGGTAATGAATTGTAATCTTGCTCCCATAAGGAGATCTTTAGGCCTCCTGGAAAGCAAAGGAAATGCCTTGAAAAAGTAGGGTAGAGCCCAGGCTCTGTTTCAGGCAAGCATTTCTTACTAGGCCTTTCAAAAAGGTTTATTGACATGAAGGCTAAATCATATTTGTGTTGTTTGCTGGACTAGAAATATATTTTTTCTCAGTGGGGAAAAAAGTGAATTGGCTCAGTAAGAAGATTTTCTCAAATTAGGCATTTATGGCCTTTGTTTTCCACAAAGGTGTGTAATTTTTCCCATGGGAGGAAAGTACCAAAAGATCTCTCTGTGTGGGAAGGTGGCATGGAAGGAGGGTGAAGCTAGTTCTGCAAACATGCTTATTTCAAATACCACCCTAGAGAGGCTGCAGAATTTTGGAGACTGGGCTCCATGTGGTAGGTGGGAGGGGGTTTCTGTGCTATTGATTAATTTCAAATTGCGTGGGATTTTCCTGGCATAAATGCATAGGGTCTTTGCCAATATAAGCTTAATTATCCTTCTGTCAAAGGAGCTGCAAAAGCTGTGTGAAGAGGATGTTTTGGGATGAAGGATTCCAGTATCTGCAGGCTTTGATAGAGTTAACCTTTCCATTTTGTCTGGGAGAAGGAGCATGACTTTTTCCTGGGCAGTAGTGTATTTATTAATGTAGTTTCTTTTGAAGCAACTTATTTTCCAGAGCCTTACTCAGGAGACTCTGTATGGAGCACAAAAGGCTTTTTTAAATGTATCTTTGAATATTATGCACCTTACTGGGAATGCCATGAGGAAAACTAAAACAACCTGAATAAAAAACAAATCCTGCGGGGTAGCAATAGACTTGTACGGGTTGGGAAACAAAAGGCCAAATCTAGAAAACAGGAGGCTCTTGATGGACTCAGTCCTTAGGTTAGAGAATTTGTGCCAGTATCTAGGTAAGCTGTTCCACTGTGTTAGCACTGCACAGTGAGTTCTGTGGACAGAGCAATATTGCAGGCTGCAGGAATGTGAGATAAACTAGAATTGTACAGGCCAGAAAAAAGGTCTGTTGTACTGAACAAAGAAATCTCAGTCTATGATTAACTTTATTTCATGTCAAGAGCAGAACATACAAATCTAGGCTCTTCCATGGTATGATAATGAACAATCCAGGCCCAGTAGCACAGAGCATACCACGGCTGGATTATCTGTTCTAAATGTACTTTAGAGAAATTCAGTCAGGTTTAGTTTATGCTGACAAATACTCATGTAATGCAGCTGTTACAGCAGTGCAGATCACAGATTTCCAATAAGCTATGCTCCTGGGGCTCATCTTAAATAGTGGCCTTATGAAACAATTTTTTGTGCGTTTTCCTTTTTTGCATCAAGCTGGAATTATATAGAGAATGAAAAATAATTTCAGAAAATAAGAAGAATCAGTGGTTTAGAAACATAATTATTTGACAAAGGCAATTTTAACATATGTAGCACCTTAACAGGCTAAAGAATTAACAGATTAGGGGGAATATATGAAACCTTAACTTCTTGAAGGGCAAATAGAACCCAGAGGGAAAGGAGACAGCATTGGTTTCACTATTTCAAAGAAAATTTATAGAGGATTGAGGGAAAAAAAGTGTTTTCTATGGCTGTAAGGCTTCAAGTGATAACCAGATTTTCAAATTGGAATGCAAACAGAAGGAAAAGATACCAAAACCTGTCTATAAATAGCTCAGTTTGCAGATTTACACCCTTGGTTTGTTACTGCTAGCCCAAAGTGAGTCCTACACAAAGGAGTAGGTATGACCCACAAAGCACATGCTATAAATTCATTGTTCAGACAAAACCTATATTTTTCTGGCAAGACTGAAACAGAAGATGACAAATTAACAGCTTGGCCACCTGCCCAAATTCGTAGTTCCCAGAAGGTTTGAGAATCAGACAGCTATGCACAGGGCACAATGTTTGGGCTAAGGCATACACAGAAAAATGGATTTTGAGAAGTGAGAGTAAAACCTGGAGAGCAATATACTTGGTGCAGAAGAATCAGGTTTGAAAGAAAAATTTGATTTTTCTCATTTTAAAAAACAGACCTCACCAAGTTGTCCTGTATGGAAACAGTGATAAAAATAATTTAATCACTTTCTTCATTATTCCTTATCCTTGTTGCTTTTTAATTGGATCATAACATGAAATCCAGAGAAGTAATATGGCTTTCATTGTGACACCTGGCAAAGATGCTTTCCTCATCAGAAGAATTTTATATATTGTGGAAGCAGATTTAGTTTATTCTGTGAGCAAAATACTAATATTGTTAATGATGTCAGATATTGGTGGTTCAGAGTTCACATAAATGCCTGGCATGTTAGGGGCACCAGTCAGGTATTTCAGTGCATGGTAAGGCTGGAATGTGCCTGGCTCAGGCAGTTATTTCTGTGACAATCAATCTTGCAGCCTGCAGTCTAGAACTGGTTAGACCTAGGCACCTGTGGGGGTGTTTGAGAAGGATCAAATATGTGCACTAAAATTAGGAATCCTTCTAAAACAGTATAAGCCATATAAGTCAGCTTCCTTATCAGATTTTATCTGTTTCTTCTCTCCTATCAGACATAGCCTGAAAGATACTAAAACACCTGATGCACTTATTTTTCCTTCACCCTCTTTTGGGGGGGTGGTGATGGAGTGGGGTGTCTTTTCTCCTGGTTTTGCTGCTCAAGATGCTTCTCCTACACAATGCTGCTTTTACATAACAACTGTGGAAAACATAACAGCATGCTTTTTTCAACCTTGTTGTTTCTGAGCTTTTCACATAAAGATTGGTCAGCAGAGAGTAGAAACGCATAGTAACAGAAGACTGAAAATTAATAACAAACCTTTTAAAACAGAAAAAAACTCAAAACAGTTATAAGTCACACTCAAAAATTTTCACTCAATGACTCTGATACAATACTTTAATAAAGGCCCTTTTATGTGATATGACTTTTCCCTCTTACATGAATTCTTTTTGCTTCAACAGGCTTTTCTTTGCTTTTAAATACAGCACTTAGATTAAAGTGTAAAGCATAGAGATAATTTAATCTAGAGCTCTTTAGAGTACAGGTGAACTTTTCCATTTGATTATTTTAAACCAATTTCCTTCACAGACATTGAGTGATGATGGGTGGCTAAGGGAATGATTACACACAACAATTTCATGAACAAGAGCAAAGAGCTCTTACCTTATAATTTCAATCACTATTTCTCAGAACAAGGCAGATCCAAAGTATTGACCACTGCATCAAAAAGTCCAAGTGTTGCTAAAATGTGATAGTGGTGAGATAGCAGTGAAATACAGCTGCATTTCTGTGGTATTATTGAATTGCTGATCTTGATTGCATTTGCAACCTTTCTTAGTCTCTCAGTAAAACAATACTTGAAAACTATAGGAAAAATTCATTGCCTTAAAAGATTTCATTTGTCTGGCATCAAGACAGCTAAGGATTTTTTTTTTCTTCCTTTAGTTCTGTGCAAAGGAATGGGCTATATTCATCAACGTTTTCAATGAAGATTGCACTATCAAGTCTAATCTGCTAGAGTGTGTTTTGCCTGTGGATTTGTTCATGATGCTGTAATGCTGATTGCTAACACCAGGCTGACATTTCCAGCAGAACTCCTTGTTCCAGGGACTATAAATGATGTGTCTCAGGTCACACTGTCATAAAGCAAATATCTGCTGCTTGTGCTGGAACTTTATTTATTGGTCAATCTGACATATTGCCCTGTGATGAGAAAGTCACTGGGTTGGATTTTTAAGGAGAGATTTGGGAGATTTGGGAGACTGGGATTCAAATTCTGCCTCCTACCCAGAGATGGGGGCTGATTTACCTCCTTGCTTCTTAAACCTGGCTTTCCCCCATATGGAAAATCTGGGTAGCTATGTGCTCTGTGAGAAATAGTTTCACTCTCCAGGAGAAAAGTCTAAGCACACTGATTTCTGTGGTGCCACTGTAAAGCTTTATTGGGGAAGGATGGCACGGAAATGAAAGCAAGCTGAGGCTGTAATTTGATGGATACTGGGTGCTGGTAATTGGCTGTGAAAACAGCAAGCTGACCTTTCCCTAGCATCTAGCTTTTGCCCTTGGCTTTCCTCTGTTTTCTTAAACTGTCTTTGGGGTTTTTTGATCATCTGTACCCTAGTAAATCCTTATGTTTTTACTCTATATGAACAAAAAGTGAATGGAAATGTTTTTATAGAAGGTAATTAATGGGATAATTGGACTGAGCATTAGTTTTTAATGTATATTGGTAAATATGAACTAGTCTTTTAGCAATCTGTCTGCATTCATTCAAAGCAATGGAAAATACTCCCAAGTGATTTTAATTTAAAAAGAGATGTTAAAGACAGAAATTTGACATGATACATGGTGGAAGCTCCTTGGGCCCTTGATAGCCTTCCATTCTTGGCTGATGGCTGTAGTTGTTTGATTTACATTAAAAATGAAATCTTATGGTATTCTTGGTGTTTATCCCTTCATCTACATTTGCCCCTGAAATGGTGCCTGGCAGCTGAATCTGAATTATCTTTTCTGTGCAGACATTGCCTATTCACTACTAATGTTCAGTGGAGACATGCATGTACTCTGACAACAAAATTCAGGGCTGATACCAAGCCATGCAACATCTGCTAAATTCACATGGGGAAAGGGAATATAAAAACAAATACACAAAGGGCACAGGCACTGAGATGGTAAATATTGTTTTTTCCATGCCACACCCAAACCAGAAATAGAGACAGAGGAGGCCTTAACAAAGCTTGATTCAGGTTCCTGACAGCTGAGAGTAACTGCTTGTTTTCCCCTGAGCTGTAAGTGAACAGACTGCCAACTTACCTCAAAAGCATGAATTAGCCTGAGACTTAGGCTTTTTTTGCTCTTAGTAGATCAGAAGTAGGTGAGAAGAATAGCTCCATAGAAATGTGTGGTGTTAAAGTCATGTTAATGCAATTGCTATCAAGCTTGCTTGCCATAAGAGAGGGAGAGTGAATAACTTTTTTGGAGGTAATAAACTGCCTCTAGTGTAGTGGGACAGCATGGATTCACAGGCTGGGCAAGTGGAGCAGCTGCAAGGGAGCCTGGGTTGGCTGCAGTCCCAGGACTGGGAGCTGCCCTGGCACAGTGAGCCTGGTCCTGGTGAGGGGGTTTCTGCCCCAGCTCAGCTGTGGGAAGGAGCACACAGCCCAGAGCAGAGAGGAGAAAATTGCTGGGTGGCTGTGCCAGGGCATAGCTGCTGCTTCTGCATCCTAGGCTGTTGCACAAAGCTCAGGTGTTTAATAAGGTAGATAAAACTGGGCACTCCCAAATCTACTGCTGATAAAACAGGGTTTCAAAGCAGCTGTGGGTTGAAGGGGGAAGTGAGAGTAAGAAATACAGTCCAGTCCACACATACAGTCATTGCAATAAATTTAGTGGGGAGGGTAGGCAGTCAGGGGGGGAACAGACCTGCAGTCTGGTGAGATTTCAGGACTGTGGACATGTGGCTCATTTGGGTCACTCCCTGCCTCTCCTGCCTGAAAGCTGCTGTCAGATACTTTGCATCAGAGTGCATCATAAGAGTACATCAATGCCAACCTGCCTGAAAAAGTGCCTCAACATCCAGAGGCACCTGCTCTGAGCATGGCAGACTGGGCAGATGTGAAATCATCTGGTTTTGTTATGGCCTGGAGAGCTTCTGTCCAGCACAGGCAAACCTGTGCTGATGTCAGGCTGTTTCTGCTGGCAGCTCTGTGCTGGGTAGTACCAGCACCACTTGCATCAGGTTATTTCTGTTCTGTCCTCTATTGGCAGTGTGAGGATTAGATACTGTTCCCACTGGAACCAGGGAGAAGAGTTCCTGGGGTGGACTTCCTACTGAAAGGATTTTCAGTCACATAAAATCATATAACTAACTGCTCTTTAATAGAAAAACATAACTGTATTAAAAACCTGGAAGTGATGCAAAGTTGAGCCAGATCAAGCTGGTAACAGTAAAAAGAGTAAGCCCCAAGGAGAGGGCTTACTCTTCCTTGCTATCTTAAATGGAAAAGTAACTTGTGTGAATTAATAGTAGAATATTCAACCAGAAATATTTTTCTAACTAGAAAGCATCTGTGCCTTTGCAGGAAACATCTGTGATAAAAGTGAAAAGAAGGGAGTAAAATAAACTTGTATAAAAATGGCAGACAGAAAAAAAGTCACACAGAAAAAACCCAACTTGGGCCCTTTTTTCCCTGTCTCCTGCTGTAATTGATTAAATGTTTGATCTCCATACAAAGTATTCAGTTCTTAATAAAATTTTAAAACTCCTCTATCTGTCTAAGTGAAAGTGATCCAGAGGAGAACTCACAGGAAAAATTGCCTTTCCCCCACCCCCCCCACCCTCTTTCCAGCAATCCCTTTTGACCTTTCTGCTGTAACTCATTTATTTTGTCCATTTTGATATCAAACTTTCGGTAAGTAAATATACCTATTCTCCTTAGCAATACATCCTCCTTGCCAGCACTATAGGTCAGCAAAAATCAACCATTTTCATGCATCATTGTCTGGGCATGGAGTTTTGACATTGGTTCTTCCAGCAGGATGAGATGCTCCTGGTTTAAGGAGTGGTGGGATTTGGCCACCTGCTCTGGTTAGCCAAGCCCTCCCCACCATGGCTGCTGTGTGGAAGGCATGGGCATACTCTGCTGACAGGTGATCATATATAATCCTCTGAAGGAGAAATTATAAGTTCCAAACAAATATTTATTGCCTGACTACATTTCATCACATTTCAGTGGGTTGAGTGTTTCCCCCACCCCTGTCCTTTGTGAAACAGTGAAAGATGTAGACAATGCTGAGGCCATGTTTAACTGCAAACACAGCAAAAGACCATCCCTTCCTGAAAGATGTTAAGAAAGACTTTCCTTAGCTTTCCTCCAGTAAAGTCTGAGGGCAAATACTTTTAGCGAGTTTGTTTCCTTGAGGTCAGGTACAAACAACAGTGTGGTTAGAAAAGAGCCTCAACACTCACAAATGTTTGCCTTGCACAGTGAAGCACTTCTAACCAGGCTTTCCAAGGAAGGAAGTCACGATTCCCTTCATTTGAAGATTTGCTCTATCTTCCCAACCTACCTAGAGCTGTGCAAAAATCATCAGGTTGATTTTCAGTATTAGCCTTAAGTGTGCTACAAGTTCCCTGAGATCTACAAACTGGAAGATCTAGATTGCCTTTTGATCAATGCTTGTCTTAGCTTTGGGGTAAAGAGAAAACTGTTCTAAACTTTTGATAGTGTTTTGATTTTTATATTTGCTTGGCTTTCCCCAAAATTCTAGAGAAAAATTCTCCCTTAGGTTTCCAATTATCTCATTTTCCAAGAACCTCTCTCTTTTGGTTATGAGCAGGAAGTATTTGATTTGTATGTCTTCCTGTGAAACATTTGGTTCTGTGTGACAAAGTAAGAAAATATGTTGGTTTGTTTTATCAGAAAAAAATTTAAGGTAATAATTAGAGCAGTACAAATTTCTTCACTAACAGTAAAATTGTGAGCATAAAAAATACCTGAACTACTAGAATGCTTGACAGCAGGTGCCTCATTTGTACTCCTTTCTTTAGGAAATGAGTTAAGGAGGGCTCCCTCTCATTCAATGGCCACTCTCTCTTTTTGGTCACAGAGTAATGACAGTGTGTGTGCATTGTACCTTCCACCCTACAAAGACACTTTGTGTAATTAATATCCAACAAATTTAACTACTGAGCTACTAAGCTGGTTTACCATGACACAACTTGTACAAATGTTTCTTAGAAGAGACTGGCCATGGCAGGCTGCTTTTCATGTTCTGGGTGCTATGTTCCTCTCAGTGAAAGTCTGTGGTTGACTTAATTTGGGAGCTGTGCTGTTCCTCTCACTGCCCTGAGATATAAATGTAGCTTACCAAATAAGCCCCTCATCTACAGCAGTTTCTAAATAGATTTTTGTAAATAATATAGGCTCAGAAGTCAGTCACAGTAAACTCAGAGCAGTTCTTTTAAAGTGTAGTGGTTTATTGCTACACTGCCATGGGCGCAGTTGGGAGCTGCTCTGTCAGGAGTTGGTACAATGAGTTTGATGAAGAGATACTTCATGGTTCAGGCTGATCTAGGCTGTGCTCGGGCCTTAGCCCTCCTCAACATGAGACCTACTATGTTTCAAGATGGGCACCCTGAAAGTGAATGACAATTTCTTGTTGTGCCACCGGTAAACTTCTTTGGACTCAAATTTATTTTAAATACTGGTAATGACAACACCCTTTTTTTTCCCCAAAGAAAGTTGAGAGTTTATCTGAAGTAAGTTGGTTCAGGTATTATTCTCCACTTCTTTTACTATCTCCTAGCACTATATAGAAACAAACAAACAAACAAAAAGTGTTTTATAGACTGAACTGTGAAAAATTACATTACTGGCAATCAGCACCCAACCATTGTACAAGCAAAGCAATAAACACCACTTGCTGCTTTTGAGCACTGGGAATCCTTAAGATGTGGCAATCCTATGATGCATAAGAGATCTTTAGTAAATTTGGATTCTGTAACCCTCTAGAATGCAGTCTTTAACTAAATTCCTATAAAAGTATTAAAAAGCTGAAAAAACTGTCTGAAAACAATTACAGTTTAACAAAAATTGTGAGGAGAAAAAGATCTTTGTGATAAAAATGCTAATGTTGTAGCCTGGAAAATTCCTTCAGCGCAAGTAAAAAAACCTTAACTCCTGCATTATTGCTAGTAATTGTCAGTGAAACTTTATCACTCCATGTGAAAATTGGTGTGCTTTAATGCAATTTAAATCCTCAATTTAAAATAAGCTGGTTTAAACTGACTTTCCTCTTACTCGGTATTTTGCAATTTTATTCTCCCTTTGTGGAACACCGTAGTGCTCCCTATCTGTCTTTCATTTGCTTTTGTAAGATTTCATTTTTAAATGTAGCAAATTCTAGGAGAATTTAGAAATAATGTAAGTTTATTGAGGAAGCCAAATCCTTTAAAATACACTTGGATTAGTGTGACTGAAACAATGTGTAATTCATGATATAAGGAAGTTAGAAGAGTTCTAAATCCCTTCATTTCAGACATCAAAGACATACTAACTCCTCCTTCACCCCACATACTCCAACTCAACAATTTCAATAACTAAGAGATCTTTTAAAACTTTGTTTTTTTTAAATGGGTTTGGATTAAAATTTGTTTTCTTTGGGTTTCCACTGAGCCAGCTGTATTTCTGAGTGCAAAAACAATCCTGACTCTACAACAGGTGGAACAAGTGAGATCAGATATTTTCAGGATAATGTTCTTAGCCTGTTCTGAAAGGTAGAGAAGAAAGAGAGTACAAAATATGCCCTGTAAACTGTTTCTTTAGAAAGCACAATGTTACAAGTTTAAAAGAACTTTTCCTACCTGTAGCTTTTGTGTGGATCAGGAAGTGTAGCTTTTCCTGATTACAATCTTCCATGGCTTAGCTTGGCTTCTGCATTTGAATGTTAAATATGTAAGAATGCCTTGTTTAGCTTGGGAGTTTGCATGACCTCTTAATGAGACACTGTAGTTAGTGTCATTGGGTATTAGAGCGTCATGTGACTCTAGATGAAAATAAAATCCTTTAAAGTTTGCATTTAATACTTCCTAGAATCTGTAACCCTTTACCTGCAAGCTGGATAAAAACCTGATAGAACTCACCGTTTTCTGGCCAGGGTTAAAAAAAGGAGAGGCAGAAGAACATGTGCCAAATAATTCCTTTCCTCCGGGACAGTCACATTGATCACAACAAAGCCCGAGCCTGTCCGTGTATTCATGCTGCCATTTGCATATTCTTAAAATTAAATCTCCCCGTATCACAAACGGTGCTGGAGGGATTTGGCAGAAGGTTCCTCTGTCGCATGTTTCCTGGGACTGGCATTTGTTCCCCACTGTTTTGTGGGATTCTCTAAAGAAAAACTCGTCTCTGAGGTGTATTTGCAGGTATTGCATCACATTTACATGTGAAAGCTGCCGACTTTCCTGGAGTCATTTTGATTTGAGTGTGCTGTTTCCAGAAGTGATATGAAAGATATTCTGCTGCCACAACCAGTTGTGAGAGTTTTCCCTGTACAGGAGGAGAGCTTTAAGTTGGGCAAGAACCTGGCTCATGTGTGATCTTTAACACATATCGATGTACCTGGAAACTAAAACACGCCTCCTGCAAAGAACTAGCACAGAGATTGCATCGCCTAAGTGCCTGTGGTGCAGCTGAGGGGTGCAAAGCAGGCTAGCAAAGCCTTCTCCATAGTACAACTAAATATTTTTGGGGTTTTTTTTTTTTTTTTTTTTTTTTTTTTCTTTCTTTCTTTCTTGTGGTATTAAATCTCATGGAAGCACTTGTATGAAGTTTGGCTGCTGCATTGAGTAGGCGTGCTGTTTTCACTCCAAATAATGCTGGATTTACAGTTGCCTCCCTGCCTTGCAGGAATTGCATCCTTGCCTTCCCTGTGGAAGGAGGGTGCTGGGTTAACACCAGCGAGGGCTTGGTTTGCCCTGCTGTGCTTCCCCTCGTGTCCCTTGCAGTGAGCTGAGCCGAGCCTGTCAAACCCGTGCCAGCAGCGGGCTGGGGCAGGCAGAGCCCGTGCCTGGGAGCAGGGACTTAGATTCGCAGGAGCCAGCACACAGCCAGCAAATAAATCAATAAAAGCTGCTTTGGATATTGTGATTTTAAGCAGACGACTGTGTCATAACGTGAAGACCTAGCATCACTTGCAGGCTATGAGCTAGCGTGCTGCAAGGCTCTGCAACAGGTCTTTGGTACATTTAAAATATCTTTTTCCTGATGCTTGGCATCCTTTTCAGACCCCTTCCATGGCTGCTATATTTTTTGTTGTTCCACAGACTCATGCTTGAGATTTCTCGAACCAACACCCGGTATTTCTGTCCTAGTAGAGGAATTCTGTCCCATCCCCTGCAATCCCAGCCGTGCTTCTGAAAGCTTTCGCTTTCTGTGAGTATGTGCGAACTGCTGAGATATTTTTGGGTTGATTGCCTGACAGGTTTTCACAGATGTGTCCTGCAGGAAATGATCACTTGTCTCACCAATCCGTAGTGCTTGTTCAAAAACACGGGTGTCACACTTTCTCAAAGGAAAAGTAGTTGAGATATTCAGAGTTCAGAAATCCTATTTTCCCTCTAATCTCATTCTTGTACCTTAGTCGACTGTTTTGGCTGAGGCTTTCTGGAGAATGTTCCTGCAGAGATAGAAAGCTGCCTCGAAAAATTGCAGCCTAAAAGGCTAACTTTATGACTTCATATGCTATTGTCAAAGTGATATTACAGTGGGAAGTGCTGGGCAATTTACTAGCAAGCAATGGGATGATGTAGACAAATGACAGCAAGCTATCCAGTTGCTTTGGAGATGTTCTATTTCCATCCAGCATATCTGGATTTTTGCTTCATCTCTCACCTTACAATTCTGTGTATTTCACTTTAAATATGCTAACTAGGTCTATTTTAGTTTAGAAGCTTTTTCACATGCACTGAAATGCATGTGTAATCTGAGATGTAGTAGGAGAGTAGGCAGATGATTTTATTTATACAGTATTATGTGGTGAAAGCTCTGACACTGGGAACATGTGAACATGCCTTAAATCCATTTTTGTATATTCGCTGCAGAGGAGACCAGTGAGCTGGTGCTGCAAAGGGAGAGTGTACCACGGCTGGGAACACATCAGGGGCTTGGCTGAGTCAGGATGGGAGCTTCACCCACCCTGGAAAACAGGGCAGCATAGGTCTGGGATGACAGGACAGCAGAGGCAGGGAGAAGAGCTTGGCTGGGGCAGATTTTAACAGTCACCTGGGGAAATGTGTGATTTTAAGAGCATGTTGTAATGGACTGGAAACATTCCCTCACACTCTTCTGCTTATTGGCCTCTGTTTTCAAGTGAATTTAGCACGGCATAGCTTCTCCTTGATAGTGAAGGACCCTTTTTCACAGAAGGGTGATGGTTCAAACTGCCTCTTCAAGAGAAACACATGATGAAATGCCTCATCCTGCCTTGGGAAGGATCGTGATGACTATTCCTGCAGCCTTTGACCTTCCTTTTGAAATTGAGAATTGAGATTATGAATTGGACCCACACTGAGAGCATCAGTTCATGTTACAAAAGTCAGGAGACTACCTCCAAAATGCAAGGAATGGTGTTCTGTAACCAGGCTGGAAAGGCAAACCACAGGAAAAAAATCAGCTTGCTGGTCTCCCTGCAGCCATGTGGTGATCTAGGAAGAGATACTGAGTAATGTCCACTACAAGCTACAAGAACAAGAAGTAGGTTATATTTGTAACATAAATACTTTATAATGATTCTCAGTAACCAACTCTTGTTAATGAAACCTATTCAGAGGCCGTAGTCCACACTTGGAAGACTACATGATCAATTTTATGGTTATATTAAAAAATGCTTTAAAAAGTATGAAGAAGAAATAAAAATAGATTGGAAATAAAAAAATAGGAGAAATACAAATAGATTTCAGAAGTCTGTCCTTCTGAAGTCTTAATATTTATATTAAAGCAGGTATTTTAAATTCTTTGATCAACAAAATGAAACAATGCAGATTGTTGTTAACAGCTTTATGGAAGTGCCCCAGAGGACCCATTTTATGATACAAATGCATTTATAGTTTTTGACAAAGAGCAAACTCTCAGGATTTTAAGCTGAAATAGTCCCCTCTGCATACCAACACCATTTAGCAATCAATATTTGCTTGAAATTCTCATTGCAAAATGGCTAAAACTTCTGTTTCCACAGGTAAAGGGCTTGAGTGTGCATCATGCAGAAATCAGGGCTGGGGAGCCACTGAAACCTGAATGCCTTCTGAATGCAAACTTTTCCAGGCTACATGTTAACCCACATTTTGATGTTATCTGGTAGTAACGTGAAAAAAGTCGAATGGCCACAGGCTGTTTGAAATGAAGTCACGGGCCATGCATTCCCCAGCTGTGGTGCAAAGGAAATGACTGATAAAAATATTTTTTCTAGCTGACCTCCGGCTTACCTTTGGCTGCCAAAGAATTTCCGGCTAATTCCCTGTTAAAGCTTTCCTGCAGCTACAGCCTATTCCTAGAATCTTCTGTGTCAGAAAACACAGACCCCATCTGAGCTTGTACTTTATCTAAAAGATAAACGAAAGCTTTGCTCTAGAGATGCAAATAATGCTTCTTAACAAAAAAGTGAATGGCACTATTCCTATGTAGGGGTAGAACAGCACTTGGTATTTGGATGGCTCATTATTGGAGAAAATAGTTTGTCTCAGTACCACTGGATACACATACTTGGGACAGATTTGTGAAGGGCTGTGGGGCAGTCACTCTTGCAGTAGCAAGTATCAGCAGCCTGATGCCATTCAGGACCCTGTGTCTGCTGTATAGGCTCAGTGTGAGGAGTCTGATCCCTGAGAAATTGATTCAGAAAGCTGACTAAGATAGGTTAGGCATAAGGTGTGATTCTTGGGGGTGTCCTGTGCAAGGCTAAGAGTTGGACTTTATGATCCCTGGGGGTTCCTTCCAACTCAGCATATTCTGTGGTTCTGTGATTACATTATACTCCATTACTACCCAAAATCAGCTACTCTCTTGGCAGATAGAAGATGTATTTTACCCTTCCAAGATAATGAAAGAACTAACTTTCCAGTATTACACAGCATAGGGACAGGGAGTTCAGGTGTCATGCACTGTGTTTGCAAGAAGGTGGAAGTGGCCTACCTTTGGGACAGGGTCCTGGGAAATGTGGTGCCTCTTCCCATAGCTTCACAGGTCTGAACAGGAGTGGGGTTTCAGGGCCTTTTTTTTGTGATTTTTACTGGGTTGGTCGCAAAAGCTTTTGTGTTTGTTGATTTGCATACTGTCACTATGCAATCTAGTCATAAACATCATCTAAGCATGGCATATTTTTTTTGTTGTTTTTCTTTGGTTTTTTATTTTTTTCTTTTTTTTTTTTTTTTTTTTTTTTCTTTTTGCAAATCTCATTGTATTTCGAGTGCTTGATTTAGTTAGCTGCAATGGGAAAAATACTGGAATTTTTCCTTATCAATACTGTCCTTAAAATTTTTTTTTGTACAGGCCAAAAGAAGCTGTGATGGCCACATGTCCCTCTGCTAGAGTGGAATTTCCATGAAATTAAGGGACACACACAAGTCTGCTTCCATAGTTTATTAGTACAAACAATGCATACACAAGACTGTATATTTGTTTGAAGACTGCAATAGATTTCTAATTTAACAACTCTGTAACAAAATTTAACTAAATTTGACATTTATGAAAATATAAATCTCTGATTGGGTAGGTTTTCCCAACAATACAAAGTTTACATAAAAACATTCAATATGATCTATTAGTTGCAAACCAGTTAGGAAAAATCATTCAAGTCACTTAATATTCTATGTTGGCTTGTACATTGAACATTCACACACTACATTAAGTTCTAGCTTGGCATTCATTTCTTGGAAATTTGTGACATGGAATTCTGATTTTAAAAGTAAGATTATTCTGTTTAAATAATTTGAAAATATTTCCATGGGTGTGCCCTCTTTAAGATATGTAAGTAGGGAAAAAATTTCTTATCCTTTCAGATGTTGTCCAGTACATATTTTTACTTAGGAAAATGCAAATTTTTACAGCATTTGTCATCATTTCACAATTTCTGCCTTGAAACTGGTAAAACTGTACAAAAGGCTCAGAACAGTTTCTAAAGCAGAAAGTGAAGCTTGTATGTGAAAGTAAGAAAAACCCATTACAAACTGGACTAGGAAAGGACATCTGGACAGCCTTTACATTTAGTGGAATATTTCAGCAGATACACAAACAGTCCCAGAGTGTTTGGTCATTTGATCTGTATTTATCATGGGAAAGAACAGAAACAATACTAAGGCAAATATTGTAAGGACTAACACATGGCATGTCTGAAAACTACCAGGATTACTTTGGAGACATAGGAGATACTTTAGACTTTCTTACAACAAAATGGATATCAACCTTTTAACATAAGGAAATAAATGTCTTTAAGTGTTCGTCAGTAACGCCCCTTCTCTTTGAAAAATTTTCATTACGACCTGTACTAATACACACTATGAAGAGGAAACATTTCCTCAAACCAAAAATAAAACCCCAATCCCTATACTTCCTTTAGAACTCAGGACTTTTATAATTTTTATCACAATACATAAACCTGAAATCCCTGCATGCAATTTTAAAAAAAAGCTTTCATTCTGTTCATTAAGGTGAACAAATGCTTGTTGCCTCACATGCTGACATGTTAGCAGCTGACTGGCACCTACTCCTTCCAGCCCAAAGATTAATCCCATTTAAAAAAGAAAATTAAAAGTAGGTATTTTTAAAATGATGATGGAATGTATCAAGTGTTCCAGGTTGGCAGGTGACATCTTGTCATTGCACCATCAAGGAGAAAAAACACATTTTTGCAAGTGGGTATAAAGTTGACTGTTAGCTATAGATCCATCTAGGTGACTTGGAATATAAAATAGTGGTCTGACTTCTCACCAATCACTTAGAGCTTTAGTTCTAGTTAAAACAGTATGTCAACCACAGATATGATCACCTAACTTCTGTAATAGCATAACAATTTTGATAGTATTGCTAGAAATTTTTAATCAAGGCCCTGGTGAAATTCTGGACTAAACCTTGTATTCCAAAATTAAAAAAAACCCTGTAGCCCACTTGCTTTGTGTTTGCTTTTATGTTTACAGAAATGTAAGACAGGAAAAAACAGCTGGTCTGCCCTCTGCTGTTTCTATCTGTCTTCCAAGTAACCCACTGATTTTTACATTAGTTCAAAAGACATACCTAAGCAAGTGTACTACTCAGATAAGCTCATCCAGATGTTTACTCAGTTGTCAGATGCAAAACCTCTGCAATCTATGGCTGAGCACACTTTCTCATAGCAGTAGCTGTGTCTTTTGGTTGGTGTTGCTTCACTCACCTCAGCCTCTGTAACTGTAATGGGGCTATCCCTTGCAAATACTTCTGTGGATTCCCTCCAAATGCAGTCTGCAGTCACTTTGAAACTATAATTGTGACACTTTGGCCTAATCACTTGTGTTGCGTTGTTGAAAATCTGACGGCTGTTTGAAGTAGCAATTTTGATTTTCAGCGCAGCATCAACTCGATCCACTACAGTGTAAGTACCTATACTTCCATCATCAAATCCAATAATAATGTTTAAATGTCTCTGTGAGAGTGCAAGGAAAGTGGGAGTTTTATAAAGAGAACAGGCACCGATGTTTTTGCCATCTGCTAGCCTCATTACAATTAAACTAGAGACCGCACCATTGTCATCATCTTCTTCCCCACGGCAGCAAATGTACACCAGGTAGCGGCCGTCACGAGACAGCCTCTGCCGCCAGATGACACCCGGAGCGTGAACCACGCGGAGTTTTCCGCTGTACAGATCGAGCACGTTGATGTTCTCATCACCACGCGTTATAATTCCTAGCTTCCCGTTTGGAGATATTTCAAAGTCTTCCAGTGTTTTTAAGAAATTGGTAGGCAACTGTACACGTCTGCAGATGACCTCCTCTGTTAGGCTCCAGATGTTCACAGTTTCGGTAGATGTAATAAATACTATAATATCTGGGCAGTCTGGTATCAACTTAATATCCACAATGCTTGCACCATCATCGCAGCAAAACTTCTTTGTTATACTGCCTGTCCAGAGACTCACTGCCAGCACTTTGTTCTTTGCCATTCCAACTACAAATGTATTTGCAGTTGTTATAAATGCATTCTGTAAGGCAACTAAAATATTGCAAACCCTATGTCCTGTAGCCAGTCGCCAAACTCTAGATGCATTCTGCTCGCAGAGAGAGACTACAAACTGATCATTATGAGTAATCATCAGCTCTGAGATCTTTTGCCCATTAATGCGAAATATATTTTCACCACTAACCGTGTGCCATACATACTGGCTGCATTTATCATCTGATGTAATCATTATCTCTCCAGAAGAGGTCAGCACACAGTTTTCAACAATACCTTCATGCTTTAACACAGCTTCAATAAATCCAGTGCTGAAGTTCCACTTATGGACAGAATCTGATCCATCCAATGTGTATATTAATTCACCTCTGGCTGGCAACACCAGTCTTTGGATGGGTTTGCCAGATTTGTCAATATTGGACATAGCAGTTATGATGTCTATGTCCCAGATAGAAAGGACACCACTGGTGGATAAGGATAGCAGCATGTTATGATGATTTGATTTAATTAGCCTGACTATAGTTCCTGAGATTTCCTGTAAGCTTGCCATACACTGTCCAGTATCTCTTCTCCAAACAAAAATGGCTGAGGTATTTTCCATTGAAGCGATTATACAGTTGCCATTTTTGGACAGCACAGCAGATATAAAGCGCTCATTGTGTTTAGCTCTAAACTTTTCAGCCACCTTCCACACACGAGTGTCAAGAAGTTCAATGCTGAGAGCCTTACAAATTAGAATTGCACTTTGGTCTTCAGAAAGCTCTATGCTGACAACTTCACTGTCTTCTCTTCTGCAGTCAAAGTCATCTGTAAGCTGGGGTTTTGCGATTTCCTCTGTGTTCCAAACAGAGAGGCTACCCTCACTGTCCACCATCACCATTTCTTGGGCTGTGTCCAAAATGAGAAGGAATTTCACAAATCCACTTGAAAATTCGGAGGTCACGGTGGTCAGCTTCTCTCCACTGCCCAAGTGGAAAATGGTCGCGGTGTTCAGATACTGCCCACAGAATGCGTAAACTCCATCTGGAGAACACTGCACACAGGTCACTTCGTACCAGCAGTGGAAGTGATAGAGAGGCCAGCCATAAAGCAGATCTATTACAGTAACATCTTTACTGGCCTCCAGCCAAGCAAGCGCATGGTTGACTGATAATGTAAAACCATTTATAAAACTGGAGTCCCCTGCAATTCCACAGTGTTTTGACCCCTTAATTTCCACCTCAGATAGAAGACAGGAATTTATGTTATCATATATCAAAAGAGTGTTGTTTGTTGTAGCTACTACAAGATACTTTTCATCGCTACTAAGCTTCATCCCTAAGATAACAGACGGAGCTGTTGTGATTTGCCTTAGTAACTGGCGGGTTTCTACATCCCAAGTGCTAATGGAGCCATTTTCTAAAGCAGCAATAATTGTGCTGGGATTAAACGTAGGCAAAATCTCGGTGACATGCATGCAGCTGGATGACAGCGGCAGGCGCTCGGGGCTGTAAGTCACATCCATGGAGGAATGCAGAGGGACGATAGAGCAGTACTTGGGTCCATCCTTGTCACATTCTAGGAGGAGATGTCTGAGTTTGGGCAATGAACTTACTACTGGGAGAAGTCTCTGCTGCAATTCAGCAGAGAGTGAACCTGGGTATTTTACTACTTTGAACTTTATGCTGCGGAGGGTACTGGCCAGAAATTTCAGCTCCTTCTCCTGAGAGTATGTGTAAGCCAGTTCTATGTCAGAAAGTGCTTTATCAAACTGCCCTATTCTAATCATGGTGTACAGCCAGCTGAAGTTCATGATGACTCCGTACAGAAGATCATCAGTTCTTCCACATCTTGTTAAGTGATGAATAAGCTCAGTCATTTTTCTGTGATTAATAAAAAAGATATCAGGTTCCAATGGGTTACACTGAAAGACCCACGGCTGATCTGGTGCCTGCCTGTCAAAAGCAGCCTGATCCATGCAGTGCTTGTCATCCTCGTTCAGGCCTCTACTGTCACGGTCAGGACAACCACTCGGATATTGGTCATTGCTGTAAAAAGGTTTCCTTCGTCCACCTGACCAAACACCAAGGAAATACTCTGCCATGACCGTGTGCATTTCACGCAAGTCTTCTTCATTGTGCAGGTACAATTTCTGGGCAATCAGCTGCAAGTGCCTATTTGCCCAAAGAAGCAGCGTTACATTTTTCACCTGTCGCTCTATTAAATAGCCCTGTAAGCCCTCCTTAAGTCTTGCAATGTATATGTAAGGAATTCTCAATGGGTTACTCTCTCTGACTCTCTCATTCAGCTCATACATAACACTGTTGTCAAGGGCTAAAATATCCTCCAGTTCCATTTCACTCAGGCCAGATCTGGACATAGTGATGTAGCCCAGTGCTCTTGACAATAGTCTTGACCCACACTTGTTTTCCAGCGACCAAAACAACTGCTCTATGCTTTCATGGACAGTAACAGAGAGGGAGGACTCATCCACATCCTTATGAGATCTCCAGTGCCTGACCTCTCTGAAGGTTAAGTTCACAAACATAGGCAGTGTGCACTTGGAGAATGCCTCATTGACATAGATCTGTTGCCCTGATGTTACTTTCCTTTTAACTCGCAGCAGCTGATGTTTCAGTACTTGACTACACATCTTTCTGTCCCTTGCAGTCAATTCAATATAGTTGCTTTCTTCATGAATAAGGCACCTCAATTTTTGCAGGATCCCATGCTTGTTTGGCAGTGTTGACAAAATTATCCGTACTGAACGTGGAAGGTGAATGGGAAGCCACCAGAGCTTCCTACCATCATCACTATCTGTTAGCTGTTCTAAAGCATCAAATATAATCACCAGTGGCCTGTGAAATGAAGATTCATTCAAGAGATTTATGAACAAGTCCCGAAGGTCATGAATCTTTTTCGGGTAACTTTGTACGAGGCAGCGATAGTTGACTGCTAGCTGTTCACAAATGCTTTGAAGTATATTCTTCAGATCTGTACTTGTTTCAGTGGATCCCAAAAATCTTATAACTACCACGGGGTCAGAATCTGGTCCCATCTCTTCTTGCAGCCAGGAATAGGCCTAGAATATAGAGCATAATTTAGTTTATATCTCAATGAAGCACAGTAACAGAGTTTATAAATAGTGATTGTCTATATATGAAAAAACATTTAAAAATATTACTGGTTGAATAGAAATGCTTTCACTGTCAGAGTTCAAGGTGGGTGCACTGAATGAAATTAAAATCATACATCATCTTTGTTTAGCACAAAATGGCTTACATCAAAGGGGACACGACTAGAATGTACTCCATAAACTCCAGGGTACTCTATGCAAAATCTGAGTCTCACCTCTGAAAGTAAGTAGATAGAGCCTCTTATAAATAAACTTCCTTAGACACTACAGAATGTTATCCTTGGTCAGGCACACCAGCCTACCACCTAAACCTGTTCGGCATTTATCCTGACTGAGTATAAAGACATCTCTCTAGAGGACACGGATCAGAGTACAGGCTTAACTAGCTAGTTACTTTAATCCCTGGCCCACAGAACTACACTTTACCTTGGTGTACCTGTGACTTTTACTCTAAAACACTGCCACAAAAAGGAAAAAGTATCTATCTCTTGAAGTTTTTTTGGTTAAAGCACTCCAAGCCAGTGAGGAAAGAAACTTCTTTAAATCTTCCCAGTCTATGCTAGCACACTCAGTTCTACATCTCTTAATCTCACTTTATGTTATTACAATATTTTAAAAGAAAAGCCGAGTCTTTAGGCTGACTTATGCACTCAGATATGAAATGAGATCTTGAGTTGCAAATCCCAATTTCATATACGCAGATAATGTGACTCCACAGGAAGTAGATAGAGGGATCTTAAACAGTATTGTTCCCTTCTTCATTTCCTTCTTCATTTCCTTCTGGCTGATATGGCTGTTTCCCAGCTCACCACGCTAAATTCCCTGACCACCCTGCCGGGAACTCAAAGTTGTGACTGTCACCTGCAGAATCAGGTCTGGTGATGCCAGCTTGGTCTTTTTCTGCATCTTGACCTGCCTTGCACAAATGTTTCATTCATTTGTCTGTAGTACTCAGCTCAATGACTTAAACAGTATACACCAGATAAGTAAGTATGGGTATTTTTGCAGCTTATTGCATATAGATTTGTAGCCAGTGTATTAGAATAATTCTGGAGTAATTTCTAATGAGAACATGAGATGGCATGACTTGGAAAGACATACTGCATTTGTGTTTAAGACTAAAACCAGTATAAGATGTTTAGATGGTTGTGGATTCACAGGGCCTCAGAGAAACAAGAAGCAAAAAGATCATTCTAAAAGATATATTGCTAATTCAAAAGATATTGATTCCTATCAGACTTCTAAGAGCTTTGATAAATTATATTTGTTTTGGCTAAGCACATGACACAGATATGTTATTATTGGAAGGTAATATTTTTCTGCATATGTGTACAATAATATGCCTAACATACATGTTATTATTTTTATTTTATATATCAAAGGCTGATAGATTTGTTGAGAAAAGAAACAATTAAACTAAGTTAGCCTTTACACACAGTAATGCTCTCAACATGACCTCAGTATTTAAGGTACTTATTTACCTTCTTTGCTGCTTCAGCTAACAAAAGAGTCTTCCCTGTGCATGGTCCTCCATATATGATAAGAGGGTTAATGTGTCCTATTTTTCTAGGTAGAACATATTTGTGAACAATGTTTAATGCCTCACATCTATATTCATAAAAGGTGGAGTACGTTTTACATAGCGATGAGTGTTGAAGAACTTCATCGTACAGCATGTCCCTCTCCGTGTCAAAATTCTGCTGCACTGTAGCTTGGATTATATCAATCATGTCTTCATAGAACTGTTTACCAAGTCCTTCAATGTAATGGCTCTCCACTTCCTGGGAGTAACCCAGTTTCATGTCGCAGTGGGTGACGGACGTGTACACTCTCAGATTGGACGATGCGACAATGGTAGGAATGAATTCGTCCCTGAGCTTGATCAGTTTCTCATGGGCTTCAGGATCTCGTAGGAACTTCCCAGCTTTATGAACCACGTCCATGTATTTTCCCATCTCTGGAATTTTAACGAAACGCTCAATGTTGGCAATTTTCCGGATGTAGCAAACACACTTCTTTAGGAAAGCTGGTGTTTGTTTACCCAAGGCAAAATCAAGTTCATCTTCAATAGCTGGGGATGAAAAGACAACACGAGAGTCTCTGTCAACTTTTCTTTATAAACAGTTCAAGAACATGCTCTACCCCCAACAGGCAGACATTTGTTCTCTATAAAAAGCCAGAAAAAAACAAACACAGAGAATTTGCTGGGTGCTTTTGGGTTTTAGTCTCAAGCAAGCACAACAAACCTTTTTTTCCCCTCTTTAATTATACAAGAAATGCCAACAGAAATATATTTTCATGTTTGTGGAAAGGTTGGCAAAAAAGACAATAAATGAGTACATAGAAATCGTTAGTGTGAACTTTACCAGAGGAAAGATATCTCTTTGCTTGGCTGTGTTTCATTTTTCCTTTCTCATGCAGCAATTTCACAGCAGTCTTAAAAATCTTCTTAATTTCTTCTGATATATCTTGCCATTTGTTCTCATTCATAGAATTTGAAGAAGATTCCATCTTTTAAAAATATCCATAGTTAAAAAGTAGGTGTAATACATACATATACAACATCAGAAAGAAGTCTAATATTCAAGGCCAAAAATAACTTGGTAATAGAGAAACACATACAATAAACAAAAAATAACTAAAAGTTAAACATTTTATAGTGCAGATGATCATACTGTATTCCATTTTAGAATTTTGAGAGTTAGCTCCTTGGAGTATTTTCTAAATCCCTAGTGTAGGCAGCTAATGCATAATTTTTCAAGAATAAGGCAAATAACACCTTTATAGAAAGAGTATTTTGATAACCAAGCCTGAAATAATGATAATAAAGCAGCAGCAATACTGCTAAAATTATCACTCCTTTAATGAGACGCAATAATGATAATAATTTAAACTTGTATCTCAAAACTGAAAATGAGGTTCCTAGTACCTGTAATTAAGTGCCTTATATTAGCTACCATATTTTAAAAATACAGGATTATATGTGACATTCTGTTCATTCATTCATTGCTATAGTAACACTAATCTTATCTGTCATCAGAGAGGAACTCTAATACAAATTCACTAATCCTTTCAGATAGTATCTTGCAAATGCCATGCTGGTGCTTTCTCTAAAGCAGCTAGGTTTTATTTACTGCTGGTGAAATATTTCAGGAGTCTCCAGTTTTCTAGGAGTGTGGAATCTCTAGGATAAATTCCCTAGCAACTCTTTCTTGACAGTGCTGCTAGTTTCTTTCATATAAGTTTATGAGCTGTAACTCTGTGTTACATCTTTAAGGTATGTTACACCTACGTTACAGCTTTAAGTTATGGACATATTTTTAAAGTTATTTTAAATTATGAACATTAAGTCATTTAAGTTATGAACAGCTTTTTCTTAGTCCTGTGTTAGTAGCTTCAGGAAAAGTACAATGATTTAATAACAAATAGCCCAAATAAATGAAGTGAAAACTCTTTTAAGGACTTCATTTTTTGTACACTGAAGTATCTCCTTAGGTATATACTGGATGTGTAGGAGAGAACTGAGAACTCAGCCCTGAGAAACAGATACCATTTTTATAATCATCAATTAAAGACAAATGCCTGCTTTAAAAACTATAATTAACAGTGTTCAAAAATCTTATGTTAGAATACAGTTAATAAGTTAAAACTATGATATCTGACTTGGGACAGTGCTAAGCACTTGTTTGACTGTTACAGTTTTCTTCTATGGGATAGAAGGGAAAACATGTATTTCCTCTGCAAGTCCTGTTCATTGAAATCTAGCAAATGCACAGTACAAAGCAGAAGAGCCTGAGTTCTCCATGTTACAACACCAGTGAAGGGAAATCTGTACAGCTGTCCCAGCAGCCCTAACAGGTCACAGATGGCCCAAGTTCACTTGCTCCAGCAATCAGAGTGCATCAGGGCAGGAGTTGTGTTCCTTGGTGTTTGCAGGTGCTCCTTCACCGTGTACAGGAAAGGAGCACCACAGCAGCAGCTGTTCAGGTGTGGGCAGGGCTGTAGAACCTAATTCAAAGACAACAGCAAGTGCCTGGCCTTGGGGACTGCCTGCCACTGTAATGGATAGAGAAAAGTTTCATGAGCAGGTGACTATGACTTACCGTATTCTGGTAGTTCTTCAGCATTTCTGATTTTGGTCTGAGGTAATATGCTGGTGGCACTGCGTTCTCATCCCTGCAGTACCACTCCTCTAAAATCCTTGTCTCTAGCTTGGCCTCTACAGCAGCATCCAGGATCATTTCAAATTCTGCTGACTCAACTTCCCCCGGTATTCGGATGTTCCCATACTTCTCTCCCAACAGCCCCTATGTATTTACAGAGAAGGAGGGATTAATTTTTTCTTTTTCATTATAAAAAAAGCATCCTCAGGATCTGAATTTTCTAAAAGTAAATCTGGTAGTAGTGTAATGACCTTGAAATTACTAGGAAGGGAAACAGATACTGTGTGACAGGAATTACTGTTAAGGGTACTGTACTGAGCTGTATTTTACTGTGACAACTTAGATAACTTCAACTAGATGTACTGTCTCTCATAGTACTAACTAGTAGTAAAAATACAAAAGCATTCAAAAGAAATAATTTTAAAATCCCCTACATAGCATGGTATTGACTCATGTATTATTGAGTTCCATTAGTCACAGGTTGAGATTATCCTCACATGCAAAAGCAAATTGAAACTGTGGCTTATGCCAGCAAGGATCAGTGTTGCAGAACCACAAACTGCTTTTCTGTCTCCTAGTTTTCTTCTCTTTGCCCCAGTAGCTGAATGAACAGTGGGGCAAGGAAGGAGCAAATATTGAGCAGAAATTGATCAAACTCAATAAATTTCTGCTCACACAGGAGACATTTTCCTTTAAAAAATGAGGATTAAACTGGTTGTGGTGCTCTAAACATGCTCTTTTAAAAGAAATTTATTTCTATAGTTTATTGTCTGTAAACATTTTGTAAAAATATGATTGTAATGTCCTACAACTTCATAGACAATTGTGTTATAAGAAATACTGTTATCTTTTGACAATTTTTTTCAAATTTGTGATCATCAGATCAATTCTGCATTAAATACTTGGTCCACAGAAGTCAGTGAATTCTTACTTAACTTAAAATTTGATTTTTAAAAATTGTTTCTTAATTTTAAATCTATTCAGCAAAGGTCTTGCATTAATGAGGAGTACTTAACGTGGAGTGGAACCAACAGTATCAGAATCCTGATTTGAATCAGAAAGATCTCTTAGTAAAGGAATGCTAATGCAAATATAGTGATGCCCTAAAAATGTAAATGAGCATGTTTGTAAATAATATCTAAATATTCATTATTTTTAAACCACTCATCATAATGAGAAGCTGTTTTGAACTCTTCCAGTGGAAGAACACCCTGAAAAATCAGTAACTGATGATGATGATGAATCCTGCCTCACTGATTACAACAGCACAAAGCAGCAGAACACTGCTGAACCCAGGTATGTTGGCACATGGTACTCTAGTGGCCCACCACGCCAGATGCTGCAGCAGACATCAGAGCAGTGCACAAACACTTCCTGATCCTTCCAGGGAAAACCAGTTAGCTCAGAGCACACTTGACATTGTGTAAAATAACCTGGCTGATTTTTGCCTGGAGCAGACTAGGGAGAGCTCATGAACTACCGTGCTGCCTCTGCTGGCACCCTCCACAGAGAAGCACTGACAAAGAGCTGGTGGACAGCAACAACTCAGTGTCTGCCCACTGCTCAGGAGAAGCAAAGGAATGTAGGAATTGTGACAGTTCATATAGCCCAGGATCCAGTTTCTGACAAGTCACAGCATCCAAGTCCTCCATGAAGCTTCTCCAATAGGAGAGGCTTTAGGGAAAAGTTGAATTTGCCTGGCTGCCCATTCAGATCCCACCATAGCTCCATTCAGGCTACACATCAAGGACTCAAGAGAACAGAATGAATGTGTTCAGCAACCAGAATGATACAATAATTAATTTAATGAAATAAAATTATCCACTATTTCTAGAATCTAAATTTATTTTTGATTTGTGATCATTCCAGCTAGTTGCTCCCCTCAGAGAGAGCTATGTTGCTTCACATAATGAGATAGCTGGGGAAAATTTTGAAGCTTTTACTGTTCTGATCTATTCATAGAGCCTGTGGTAATTTTGGAGCTCTGAAGCTGCAGAGGTTAAACAAAATACAGTATTATTTTCCTTCTTCATTCAAATGAGGTTAATAACTTATATCATGCTGAATTGGAAAGCCTCTTCACATTCAGGTTCACGTAGAAATCTCATAAATTGCTCTCTGAGGAGCTTTTACCTTGTATAGAAATTATTACTTAGAATTCATTAGGCTACACTTTTTCTAAATGTAAGTCCAGTGGATTCAATAGACAGTTGCCCAAGCAAAGATCAATAGCTGGGCCCTTCATTAACAATACTAAAAAGTCAACATTATTATATCTGATTTTAATGCATTGCATTTAATCAACTAAATTTGTTTTGGAACTATTCTGTGTACTTTTCTGCTTCTCCAATACAGTTTATGCAGCTCCCTCTCCACTGTACTATAGTTAAATAATGACTGGTTTTACTTTAAAATAAAAAGACAAGACTTTTTAATACCTCTCATCTCTCATTGCAAAAGCCATTATGTAAATAATCTTGTATTAGGGATTATCCTCCTGACTACTTGAGCAAAACACAATAAAAGAGAACTTTGACATGATCCAGCAAACCCTAAATACAGTGCTAAGCAGGTGTATCATTTAGAGCAGGGCCATCCAGGCACTGCACTGCAGCTGTGTTCCTGTTAGAGCCCTAACAGAAGTTACCTGAGGTTCTGGTATTAATACCTGACTCTTGTAGTCATTTGAAGAATATTTCGGTAGAAAATGTTACAAGGTAGAAAACTATTCATGGAGTCACTCCTCTGCTTTTTGGTAACTTCAGACTAGCCTCAACCTACAGCCCAGTTTTACTGGCCTTTAATGGAGGCATTGAAGCAAAACTGTTCCTTTTACTGGAGAGTACAAAAGTGACTAACACTGGTTTTCTGAAGGACTGTGGTATCACAGCCCAGGCTGGGAGCAGCAGGCATGCTGAGTAAGTGCAGCTGTTTTCTACTGAGGAACTAATGCTGAAATGCTGGGTTACACCACATAAACACTCCAGGTTCCTGGGGAACAGTTCTTCACCCAAATGCACCTTCCTCTAGATGCACTGCATGTTTTCCATTAGCAGTGGCACTAGTAAATCTAAAAAAAAAAACCTGTAAGTGTTTGCTGGACTTTTAATCCACTATTTGTTTCTAAGGCTGCATGACAGTCTTAGGATGGGTATATTTGCAGGTACAGGCTGTGAAAACTACATCTTCCCATGTTAGAGGTGAGGCTTGGAAGCACCTCCCCCCCTTCACTCTTTTGGTGTCATTCTGGTTAAATTCACATCTATCTGTAATCTATCAGGGTACCACAAAAAAACTCAAACCTTAGAGGCCTCAGGGAGAAGCTCTGAACTGCACTTTTCCTTCAGGAGCTTTACAGTCTGAACTGCATCTGTGTCAGATGCTTGCAGCAGCCTCTGGAAATATCTGCCCCATCTCCATTTCCCTATACATTCAAGTAAATGCAGATTTCTTCTTAGAAAAATAAATAATTATGAAGCAACAAGGTTGAGAGTAAATATAATTTCTCACAATTTTCATGTTGTTTCATACTTAGTCTGTAAATAAGAATTACTATTATTTCAGATCCTTTTGAAATATATAATAGTACTCTACAGCAAGAACCTAAAGCTTCAATTTGTGATAACAACATTGCAGCATTTTGCTGATTATTATAGGGAATTATTTTTAAAGGGAACAGTAATGTTTATGCTGTGTTCAATATCAAGAGACAGTTTTATATGCAGACTCGTGAACCAAAATCTCCCACCTGATGAGTCATTTTCCTTTAATAGTAAAACAACAAATTAAGGACTCATTAGATTGAAGGTGATTGAACTGTATAAAACGACCAGGCTGACAAATGTATAAAGCATTTTATATAAAGCAGCATATAAAGCAGCAACCATTTGTGTCTAAGAAAACTTTACAGAATTAACACAGAGCAACCTCATTTAGGAGCCTTGTTAGCTTCCACAGAACCACAGAATGGGTTCGGTTTGGAGGCACCTCAAAGATCATCTACTTCCAACAGCCTAGGGCAGGGACACCTTCCAACAAAGTCACTCAGAGCCCCACCCACTGCAGTTTCCATCAGGATGCTTTGCTGAGCCTGAGGCTGAAATCAATATTAAATGAAGGTTAAAAAACTACTGTCTAGAAGTTGGGAAATATTTTTCATTGTATTATTCTTGGTGTGGAAAGATATTAAAATTATGGGCACAGTCACAATAATGATCAAAAGGACACAAAGAAGATTTAGATTTGATCTTGAGATATGAGGGATTCACATGGCATGTCATATGATAAGTTCAGTCATCATCACTAAAATATTAATGAATTCTGATGCCATACATTATATTAAACCAGAACAACCTGAAATTTTAGATATACTTAATTCCAGCTAAGATATTTGGTGGTAGTTCTAATAAAAATCCAGCTGTCAAATAACAGCAAATTATATTAATTACCGATTGATTTAATTAATATTTTTAAAAGAAATTATATATTGACATCAGCAAATGAAGCCATTTGAGAAGTCAGATTTGTAACGTTTTATGGAGTGGTTTCAAGGTTCTTGTCAGCTTAAGAGCAACAATTTTTTTTGCCATTTTGCCAACAGAGATGTGATCCAATGATCTTTTGCTGGGCTAATTGGAATCAGTCCTATTTCTTGGTCTTTGTGAGGACACGTGACACTAAAGTGCATACATATGTCCTCTCTGCCTCTTCTCAGAGCAGTCCTGGATTGCCAGCTTTTTAAAGAATAAGCATTCAAGAAATCATCTTTGAAGAAATTAAATCTAACCACAGTTAATTTTTTAACTTAATATACTTCAGTGTGTACAGGACTAAGCACTCCTTAAACAATTTGGTTTTGCAAGATCCATGAGGAATTGGGAAGTATTACTGTTCCTATGTGACACAAGAATTAAGTGCAGGGAATTAAGCCTTGGCTGGGGCTCAGACTGGGACAGGTGTGCAATGGTTAGTCATAACCATAGAGTGGAAACTGGTTTTGCTTAATTCTCCTTCTAACAGAAAACTGAAAATCCTTCTTACAGAAACTGCTCACTGCTGGAGGAGGAAAGCCTTGACCCCTTGTGATGAGGTCCTGACTCACATTTCAGCCTGCTAAATTAATATAAGCCTAAACTAAGATCACTTATTCAAAACAGAACAGCTCCATTAGGAGAATGAGTATCTCACATTATTGAAGAGGTGCTCAACGCTTCACACAGTGGGCTGAAGATTGGAGAGATTCAAGTGCTTTTAAAACACCATGGGGTACAAACTTCATCTGTTGTCAGGGTTTGGGAAAGGCTGGTATGACTGATGTGCCAGAGGTGTCCTCCTACCATTCCCAGTAGAGTGTGGATTGCAGTCTGGATCATGCCATGCTTCAGCAAAACCTCCCCTGAACTGGGAGAAGGACAGGTCTGTGGTCACCAGGTGTAAACCCTCATCAGGCTTCAGGGCATTAATGATGGGGAAGCACTCACACATCCAAGACCCTGCTACTGCAGCTCCTTTCTGTGCAAGTAATCTCATAGCACTGTATAAGCAACTGGATATTAACTGCAACAGAAACATGAATGTTATCTTTCCATGGTTTGCATGACTAACAAGGGCTACAAGTCCTCTGGATCCCTCTCTCCCCTACAACCTCTTACTATTCATTGCCTTCTGTTTATCCCAACTCCCTGCTTCCTCAGCCTTTGCTTCTAGGCTTCCTCCCTTTGGTATTAAAATCTTCTTATGAAACAAAACCTTTTTTTTTCCCTTTAAAGCCATACATTTTTGTCAAATAGCCATTTTTTTCTCAGACAAATACATTTTTCTCTCTACTGCTTACTGGGATATTCACACATGTTAGCTGATGCAATGTATGTTACTATGTAGTGGATCAGACTTCTATAGATAAAAGAGACATACAAAGAGAAAAAGTAAGTGCAATATTGATTTATAAATTTAAAAATTATAAATGAAATTTATAAATAAAACTTACATTTAGGACCAGGCTTAAAAGACCTCAGATTTCATCCAAATATTTTTTCTAAAAAGCATACTTACTGAAATCTGTCTCCATCAATTTTTTCAGTTGCTATGTTTGTACATATGGAGACAGAATCACTTCAGCATAACTACAAGAAATGCTCCATTATTTTCAAATCTTACTTTTGACATGCATGCTAGCCACATTTTGTGTATTGTCTTTCATACTGAATTTGGAGGTGGTAAGACAGTGAATTTGCACGTGCAAACCTGCCTAGGAAGCCATTCAAGTTAAGGAAGGCACACAGAATTGTAACACATTGGTATGTTTACCCTTCTTGCCTGCAGAAATATGGGCTTAACTGATGTAACCAAATACACAGTAACCTACATCTTGAAAATCTGAAACAAATGGTCAGGATACCAGTTTTTAAGGGCCTTCTATTTAACTTCCCATCCTAAGAAATTTAGTACAATTATAGCTCTTTCTGGTTTCTTGCAAGTATCTGATAACTCTGTTCTAACAGTATCCTGTAGAAAGCTTATGTGATATAAAATGTGCAGGTGCAGGCCGAGATATTTTTTGGGGAAAAAAAAAGAAAATTAAAATAACAGGATTAGCTGGGTGCCTGCCTCTCAGGTCTTGAAACCAATAATTTACTACCAAAAACGAACAGAAAAGAATGTCCTATTTCAATTTTTTTTTAATAACTTAAGGGAACAATAGCCACCTCCTTTCAAATTCAAAGCAAAAATGTTAATGGCTAAACAATAGTGAATCATCAGAACTAAAGCCAGAAAAGTATGTTTATCTCAATTTATCTCAATGGAATATACACATTAATTGCTTGTGAGGGCAAACTCCAAGCCATTGTACTGGTAACTGAAACCAAGGTGAAGAAAGCTGTAATACTAAGCTTAAACTAAGCCAAGTTTTAGGAAGCTGGAGTTCCAGAGTAGCTGGTACCCAGGAGCTGTCCTGAAAAAACTGCCTCTACTCCTTTTATTGTGCTTCCAGCTGCAATGAGGTACAGTGGAAGGACCTCATGATAGAAACACACAGAAAACATCCTCCAAATAAATAAATACACTTGATGGCTGTTCTTGTCCATCAAAACAAAAAAGTTATGTTGCATTGGTATTAAGTCTCCCAAAAAATACTATCATTAGAAATTAAAAATATGAAAAAAGCACAAAAATGTCATTATCTGTGATTTCTGGCATGTACACATCAAAGTGTCTTTTAGAGCAGCATTTTTCTTCTCTGCCAAGAGTTGTAAGGCAGTGCAGCTTATCAGATAGAACATTAGAGCTGCTGCAGATCTCTTAAATCTTCTTTCCACCTTTACTACATCTCAGTATGGAAACCTGTAAGTTCCTGATACTTTTGCCACTGACTCAGACTGCCTATCCATAGAATGAGGCTAACAATAGCTTGCAAAATAAGCATTTTATTTTGAGTATTTCTCTTTTTATATGCAAAGGATGTGTATTTATGTATCAGCAGTGATGGAACTGTTATTTTACACTGTTTGTCCTTATTAGTTTTTAAGGGAAAAATGATACCATAGAGCAGCATCAAACATTTTCATTTGCTTTTTCTCAATAGGTTGAAGCTGTGAATAAATAGAACTAATTTTAGGACTTCAGCTGACTGTAGAAAACACAAGAAATACAATTTTTAATTGAAGTTGCTGAAGCAAATAGGAAACTGAAGGCATAATAAAGACATTTCTGTACTGAGAATTGTTTTTCCACCTGCCTGGATATGTATTTGTGTTCCTTGGCTTGAGAAATATTGCAGTGTGTTGCTTCACAGAACCATGCCCTAATTTCTCTCTTCCCTTTCTCCCTGGAGGCACTGAAGAAGTACCCTGGGGGGACTAGATGAGTTTCAGAAACTTGAGACAGGTCTTGGTTTCAGTTCCGTGAAAAACAAAAAGGACTGTTGAACTACTTTGTAAGAAAACTGACTGCAGTTGGGACTGGAAGGATGAGGTGCAAGTGCTGAAGTGTTTTGCTGTGAGTACAGTTCTTGACATAGAAGGTGTAGAAAAGAAGAAAATGATGGTAGAGTTTCTTGGTGCTTGACCTGTCTCTCAGGAAAGAGAGCAGCCAAATCTGGTTGTAAATGAGCTAATTCCCTCAACTCTGAACTTCACCCACAGTGCAGTATTTTTATATCTCAAAGCTCTTCCCTAGTGGTAGGAAGATATGAAATAAGGATGAATAATTTCTCAGGACACAGTGTGTAGGAGCTACCAGTCTATCATCCAGAGTGAATGTGCTTCCTTAGAAGAAATGCATGACCTACTTCCCCAATACAGTTTGCTTCATCAGAACTCTCATTTCTCCTGGCTGAGAGAGTATCAATGGCCTTCCTCCACAACCTCCCTGTCTTCTACATGATCATGCAGCACCAGCTTAGTTCATTTTGTGGCCTTTTCCTTCATTGCTTATCATTGCTGGGTCTTTGATCAGCCCGAGGATAGATGCAGGTGAGAAAATCAGTCAAAAAGGATATAATTAGGGAAGAGGTCAGTGAATAAAGATGGCATAGAGGAAGGACTAGAGATTTTGCCTACCTCTGCCTAAAGATCTGAGGTGCTCACTCACCCTGATTCTCCTCCAAACAAATGTGTTAATCTCACTTCACTCTATTTTTGAAATTGCATGGGAGATTTCTTGACAGGCATGTACATTTTTCCTTTCACATAAAACTCAGGACCTTGCAGGTAATTCCTACTGCAGTCCAGATTTCTGTCAACTCTCTGACAGGTCCTGTAACACTTGACAAGAGTGAAACTGAGTAGAAAAACAAATCAAAAAGGTTAGGTTTAATAAAAGACTGTAGCACATAGCCTAGACTGAAGTCAATAATCCTGTCTGTGGAAATCACTACTCTTCTTACAGAGAAAGGTGAATGCACCTTTCTTGGAAACGGCAAGATCAATGTCTTTTAGAGAAAGGCATGGTGGTGTAACTTTCCCTACTTTGCAAAGTAATCACAACACCCATCCAAGCCTAAAAGAATTGGGATTTGAAACCCTGTCTTGCATCTCACAGGTGAAGTGTGGCTAATGGGGAAAAGCTTCTCTTACTCTGTGCTCCTGAGTTTTCAGGGACACAGGTATGATGGAGTCAGAAAGGAAGAAGATACTCTGAGCCTATCAGTGTAGTCAGCTGGGAGGACAGGGCACTGGCTTTTGGACATCTGGAATTAAACCTGGCACTCATCTGCATTCTTACTGCCCTCTTTGGTATACTTCATATGCAAGAAGGGGCCATATCTTTATTTTCTGTGAAATATGCTCTTTCTTGTATTTTTCAGAAAAGCAGCTTAGTTTCTACATTCCCATTTTGGGATGGTATTTATGTGTTAAACAGTGAGCAAAGAGCTTAGATTGAACTAAATTTGAGCAAGGCAAGAAGGGCTGAATAAGACACTTAAGGGATTGACAGAGGCATCTAGTCTGTAGTAACCTGCAAAGCTGCAGCAGCTGAGAATGGGTTTCTAGAACTGCAAAACCTATTCAAGTCTCACTGTACATTCATACAGACTTATGTGTTTATGCTTTTTTGTAAAACAATTAAGCTGTGTCTTCTTAGAAACACACACAGCCCCTGTGAAGGTATTAGAAAGTGTTAATTAATGAATATTATCAGAGGCAGAGATAGCTGATGGTGTCATGGAATTTTCAACACCCCTCATGACTTTAGGAAAACTGGAGCTAGCTGTAACATGACGTGACATTTCACTGCAAATTTATTTTTTTATTTTCCCCTCTTATTAGAGCTAAACAGATTGGTAATCGTTGAGTCTACAAATTAAAACCTAATTGTGTAATTAAATGCCAACAAAAAAAAAAATACACAACTTTCATAGAGTAATTTAGTCACTGAGAGCCTGATATAACCCATGATTCTGTAGTGTTGAATAAAGCACTTGAAACATTGTTAAATAAACATGTTTTACATATAACATAAATGAAGGCCCTCAGAAAAATTCTCAGTATAGGTGACATTAGTTCTAGCAAATTACAATGCACCCATAATTTAGACTTTAGCATAGTATGCAAAACAAGTACCAGAACATAACATCAATTCAGCTTTGCAAGTACATGTGGAATGGCCTATATTATTTATTTTGACCGGTTCCTTGATTTTGATAACTTTTATTTATGATTTTTATTCTTATGTGCGAATTGCAACAAATCATTCTTTTTTCCAAGCCAGCTGGCATTGGCTTTTGTTATTTGGGACAATTGGTGGCTGGTACTCTCTGGACAGGTACTTTATCAGTCTAGTCCTTCAAAGATGAAAATAAATTATTAGAAAATTCCTTGCACAAGAAAAATATAATTTTCCTTCCCCAGCAATACTACCAGTATGATGGCTCAGTACACTTCACACAGATGTAGAAGTACCCATCTCTTTTTCATGTTCTTATGTGATTTGCATGCATTCCCTGCTTTTCATATGCTTGGAGGGAGAGAACACTTTTTACTGGTTATTAAATTAAAAATTCAGAGGAGGACAGAAAGGACAGCATAGCTGCAGGATGAGAAGAACTATTTCCTATGAAAAGAAAGCAATGATCTAAACAGTTAAGGAGGGAATGCAAAAATGAAAAAGGTATCTTTAAAGAAACTGAACTGAAGGAAAAAACTGAGGCAAGCACCAAACCCTTTAGAAAATTGACAAAGGTTATGGATTATCAAACCCAGCATAATATCAGTGTGTCAAAAATCTTTACAGCCAATTCACATCACCAAATATCACAATGAAATTGCTATTCCTGAGAATCTAAATTGTATTAAATATAAATCCATCTTTTCATAAAACCGTCTTTACAACTGCCATATTTCAAAACTTATTCTTCTTCAAAACTACCCAATATTAGTTTTATATTTATAACACAGATGAAAAAAATCAACTGTTTGAATTTTCTTAGCTTTCAGTTGCCATACTTCTTCAAGGATGGGATAAAATGATATAGTGCCTTTCTATTGGGATATCTTCATGACTTTTCTAACACTAATTTTTACATATATTATTTGACTTACAATTAATGGTAACCACACAAACACTGAATGTTAAGTACTGCCTGCAGGTAATGGGTCAGATCATTAGCCAAAAGTTAAAAAATTCTGCAGCAGATGTCCATAAGAAATGAAAAAAACATAGCAAAAATATATATATGCCCTTCACTTGAATGAAAACAGTCTTGCTTGTGCCATGCAATTGTATGACTGAGAGGCAGAGTGTAGGGTCTGCCAAAGCATGTGGCCAGCTGATGAACTGTTTTTCCAGCCATGACTAGCACTGGTATACTAAGATATTTTAAAACAGTTTCAAGCATCAAACTAATTTCTGTACTATGCAAATGAGCTAACAAGAAAAGAACATTTAATTTACTCGCAATAACTGTAGTCTCCCTAGTTTTCTAAGCAAATATTCTATGCTTCATTTTTCCGAGGTGGAATGAAATAAAAAGGTACTCCATCAGGTTTTCCAGTTACAGAAGAAAGAAGCTTATTACATTGCATATTAACAGGACACAAAAAAAGCACCTTGCACTGAATCCAAATATTTTATGAGAGAAGAGGCAATAACTTGAGGATGTGTAACAGTATCACCATGAAGAGCACTCTTTTTCTTATTTTACTCCTTAAATTAGCATCTTTCATTAAAGAAAGAGGGATCCTATGAAATTATACATGCTGATTATTATAAAAAGAAAAGGAGGAAAAAAGAAAAAAAAGAAAAAACAGACCCAGCTACTGCTAGCTGGATTTAAACAGACTGAAAATGAACTTGTTATTTTTTGGGTAGGTGTTTCTTTCTGGGTCTTTTATTGGAGAACCAAAGAATCTCTGAACTGGATGTCTGTATTTGAGAAAAGGGAAGGTATTTATGCTAGGTGCAAGCAGCACTATTAATACCTCCCTTTGAACTTACCAGCTGCTTGCTAAATATTGTAAAATATGCTGATTCTTTACACAGAAGTAGCCTTGCAAGGTTTAGAATTCCCTCCATCCCTTTCATTTCTGCAGAATTGAATTTCTGCAGAATTCTGCAGATGCTGGATTTTTGATCTACAGATTCATTTTCAGGGGAGGTCATTACATTTAACTGATTATAGTATTACCTCAGAAGATGGTTTAGTAAAGCCCTTGAGGGTCATGAGAAAATAAATTGCATAAATCTCATGCAGCCTATTTCTTCCTCTACACATTACACAGAATGATGGAAATATGACTTCATGTTAATCTTATTCTCGCTAATATGGTCATTCATATTAAATATAATACTTAACCTTTCTGGAACACAGCACCAGAAATTGTATTTCTGTCAAGAAAAAGAAGTACAGTGACTTAGCAGAAAATATGTGCAGTCTTCTGACTGAAAATGCAAGTTATTTTTAGACTACATAGAAACCCATGCCGTTTCTGTGTTACATGGAAAAGCTGTCTGATGAATCTTGTTTCCAATGGGCTAAGTATAAAAAATGGGGAAATACGGAAGATTTAGAGAATCAGATATGATTCACAGGAAAATACATTCCATCCCTAAAGCAGATGAAGGAATTCACTTACAATAGCTTAATCATGTAATATCCCCCCATGCTTGATTTCACTTTCTGTGTGTATCTGTTGTTCACAGCTATATGGAAGGGGAGAGATATCTTGTGCCTCTTAGTCTGGAGGTTGTGAAAGAAGACCAAAGCTTGCTGGGAGGAAATTTGCATATTTTGTCTTTAAAATTGATCATTTTGTCTGTTTTTGAAGGATTTCAAAATATACAAAGCTCTATTTTGATATTTACAAAAGAATCCTTCCTGTTGGCCAAGTCCATCTAAAACAGGATTAATACCTGCAGACTTTACTCCAGATCAATGCTAAGAAGTTCTGTGGAGCCATTCCTGATGTGACCCCAAACCCAGTTATATTAGAGGGAGTCCTTACTTGAATGGCTTTTAAATTAGATGCAGAGTGAGAAGAAAAGTAATAATTTGATATTTCTTTCTCAAAATTTACTTAACTGGAAGAGGTGGACTGGACTGTTCTGCCATGTCTGGCTCCAGGTATTTCTCTTTATTCACTTAAAAACTATAAATAGAGCTGTGTCCTTGGGGATAATTAAATACTGAAATGCCCAAGCACAGATAACTTCTGTTGAATTCCCCAAGAGCACTGGGTACATAACATTCCCCCTGAACTGGGTGTTTTAGTACAGAAACACTTGACTGACTTTTGCGTCCCTAACTTAAAGTATGTGACCATTTTCCCAGGAAAGCAAAAGCAAAATATAACTCAGGTATTCCAGACCTGTGTGTATTTAGTTTTTACATTAGGAATAAACCTTAAAGTAACACCACAACTAAAACTGGTGTTGAGGAGATCCAGCAGAGCAGGAATAATATAATTTGGAATTTTCTCTGAGCTGGAATGCACTCAAAATTAATTATCAACCATTTGTACTAAGCAGAGAGAGTGCAGCAATATACTTCATGGAACAATTAAAGCATGCATTATTCTGAGGAATACAAAGATACAAACAGTAGAAACATTCCACTCCATAATTTACCATACTACCTCTTCAATTTCAGTGTGATTTAAGGACATGCCAAATATTGTAAATTGCTAATATTCTTTTAAAATCCTACTGGAATTCCAGATTTATAATGCTAGGTTCTTTAGGTCTGTGGAAGTTGAAAGAGTTTTGTGCTTCCCCAGGGACTGTTAAGGAAGGGGAGCATGTGTTACTCCTGAATTCAGGCCTGTCATTGCTTCCTCCTGCCCTTGCCCTGGACTGAAAGTGCAGAAAACAGCTTTTATACATCCCCAGTAGGTCTGTGGAAAGAGGAGCTTCAGAAATACTCGGTGGGTACCTCAGCAGACCAGTGGGAACACAAGGGCTGATGCAAGAGCTCAGGTTGCATCTGTTTAGATGTAGCAACTCTTGAGGACATGGTGAGACCAATTAAAAATGTTTGGTGATTCTCATATTTCTAAGTGATAATCTGTTCTCCATCAGCAAACAAGGAAGACAACTGGTTATGGATACCATTCACAGGTTCAAAGTAAGAACAAGCTGCCAGTAATTTGAGAGGGCTCATGTAAATTCCAGTTTTTGTTCAGAGTAGGTAGAGAATGTTTTTACTATTTTTGGCCCAGATGTTTTAGACGATAGGTGGAGATAACCTTAAAGGTTTGTACAATCCCAAGCATTAATTGAGCAAACCTTTACAAGTAACAGACTGACATTTAATTTCCATTTGTCTTTTTCATTTTACAATCTTTCATGTAAGGACATGTAAGGACAGCAGTTCAGGCAGAGACTGTGTGGTGCTATGCAGATGGAAAAGCACCTGTGTGTTATAATTTGCAGGATGTATATAAATGTAAAGGTTCCACTGATGCACTGAATGCATTTTTTTCTTTGGTATTGTTGTGGAATGTAGAATTTAAGCCGTTCACAATTCAATAAATATACTGCATTTCAATCTTCTCATGTAGATTCCAAAGACAAGATTTCTGCACAAAATTTGTATGAAAATTATTTTCCCCTCATAAATGAGTCTTCATAAATTATTCTGTAGATCAAAAATAGCATAGTATGTATTTAGCTACAGTAAAAGCTATGAGTATTTAAATGATTTAAATGATAATAGGCAATGATTTTATACAGCAGAAAAAAACCCAAACAAAAACCCCAACCTAATAAAAAAACCCCAGCCTAACCAAAATCCTAACAACTTCCCTCTCCCTCACCTGAATAAAGTATTAATAGATAAGTCAGGCAGCAGTTAGGGGAAGAACTGTACGTTCCCAAAGTCAGTGTTCACAGGAAATTAGTTTTGCATTTTTTTTTTTAGAACTGTCTCCTCATTGTGCTTATGAATATATGTGACTTTTGATTTTGTTGCTTCATATTTGGAGAAAAGCTTGGGACTTCCAACTCATTCACTGCACTAATTTAAGGACTGAATTTCATTTTCTCTCCATCCAATATTACAATGCAGGCAAAAATTGCCATAAAGAAACACTTTCTATAATCAACATATACCAAGTAGCTAATTGTGAATAGTTCCATTTAATCCCAGATCTGCATCTCAATTCCAAAAGTGGTAATTGATAAGTAAAAAAAAAACCCAAATAAAACAAAACAAAACAAACAACAAAAAAACCCCCCAAAAAAACAGAAAAAAAAATACCAACAAGAAACCTACCAGCTGAAAAGAAGTGGCACATTTTATAGAACTTTCTCAAGAAATGGCAAGTTGCCAAAAGCCTGCAGTGCCAAAGTCAATTTTTCATTATGTTACTATAAATTAAAAATAATTATGCTTGTTGGAGTAGAATCATCTTCAATTTTTGTTGTAAATGAAATAAACTCCATCTCACTATGATACAGCAGAGCAAAAAACAAATGTGCATAAACAGATTTCTGAGGTTTTGCCAGTCTAGCCACCGGGAGAGCTACTACTTTGGCCCATACTCTGAAAACCTGAAATAAATATTGAAGTCATTGGCTCACTGCAACCTCTTTGCTAACTGTTTCATTCTGTTTAAAAATTCTGATTTGGCTGATTTCTTTAGTAACAAAATCAGGCAGGCACTTCTTAAAAGCTTCAAGATTCTGAACTGCTAAAATATGCAGCAATAATATGTGACAAGGTTTCCTTCACTATCAGAGATTTTACAAATCCATGTCTAAGGACACTGGGTGTTGCTACATGAAAAACTACATGCCTTTCTGTTCCAGCTCATCAAAGGGAAGATAGAAAAATAAACCCAGAAAACTAAATATAGTCACACAAGATGAAAGCTACCCAAAACTCTTTGGAGATCTGGGCCAGTGTGTGCTTGTGTAAAACAGTGTCATGACAGCATCAAACCCAGCCCCCCTCTGTACTCTACATGCTGGGTTCTTATGGAAAAGTCTTTGCTCTGCAGGGCTCTGAAGGTAAAAAAGAAAGTGAGGCAAACAGGTGAAGGAGTAAGAGCCAGAGAGATGGTTTAAGGGTGCGATAGAAGTACAGAATGACACATGCCACAGGTTGCTCCCTGTCTAATCTTTGGCATGGACAGATGTGATCTCCAGCCTTCACAGCAGGCAGTGTTTTGTATCCCCTCCATCCCACTGGATTCTGTGGTTTCAGTTCACAAAATCTTTAACGTTCTTCCCTTAAAAAAATAATCAAGGACTTGCAGTTTTTTCTCTGTCTTATTATAACAAGGCTAAGAATTAGAGTTGACTTAGCTATGTTTAGGTACAAAGGAGAAAAAATTAGTACCTTTTGTAAAGTATTTTCTTGGCAAATACATTATGGAAAAGAAAATTTGGCACAGTGAAGGCATGGTCTTAAGACTGTTTTGCACTGAAGTCTAGCAAGTGACCATGGAGACAACAATCAGCTGCATATCAGCATATCATAGACTCAGAGCCTCCTCAGGCTGACTTCCAGCCTTTTCACTCTCTAATACCAGGCATCCTAAATTATCCTGGGTTTATGACATGAAACAGCAAATGCTGATCAGAGCAGTTCTTCGCTGCTGCTTTTTGTAAGTCTTTCTAGGCCAGCTGAAAATGCATGTGTGAGAGGTACCAAGAATTAATTAACTGTGGCCTCCTTAAACACATTGTCAATAGTTCTGTTGTGAGAGTTGAACAGTCATACCCATCTTGCTATGAGGACTGATCATTAAAGATCCTTCTTTCCTCTCCACTAATACTGAGTAATCACTGTTAATCTACAGAGCTGCATAGGGAAATATTTGCACAGCAAATGCACAGCAATGAACACAAAGTACTTTAGAAAGAAGAAAATCACGCATTAGTTGCTGAATCATGCATGTTAGGATAGATAATGTTACATTTTTCTTGTAAAGTAAAACATTATTTTTATACCCACAACAAAACATGGACCTGCAGAACTTTTCAAGCAATCTTCCAGCAGCTTCATGCGAGTCTTCTGCAGCTCAGGGCTGTCCCATTCGTCTGCTTCAACTCCCCAGTACAAGTCTATGACCTGGAAAACAGTGTGCAACATAGTCACTTATCATATTCCCCTTCTACCAATCAAATTAAAAATTAGCTGTGCCAACATCCTGTGCACTAAGCTTTGCTCTTCAGCCAGGTAAAAAGCAATGAGGTCTACACCAGTCCTTACACAGACTGGCAGGGTTTCCTCATACAAATGAGAATTCCAGCCTCTTACTTTCCCTCCCAGAGAATCCCTCCTGGGACAGTCTCTCATTTCATAGTCATACAGAGATTAGCATGACAAGATCTTGATTTGATGTACTCTTTTATTTGCTACTAGATTGCATATAATGGATAGGTAAGAATAATGACAAAAGAATTGAAAATATCTTGGCTCCATGAAAATTAATGGGAATCTCGCTGTGGATCACAGTCAAGACCATGACTTGACAGCCAGTGTCACTTGTAACCACAGGATATAAACCCATCCTGTGCACATGGCTCAAAAGGTAGAATAGGAGTGGTTTTAAATTATCATACTTCCTTTGCTAGCTGATTTTTGTACCTTGGAAGCAGAGATTGCAGAGATATGCAATGGCAGAGAGCTTGCTGTCCAGCCTTTCATATTTAGCTACCGACTCAGTTTTGTGACCCTAATTAGTTGCAAACAAACTCCTGGAAGAAGCTATCCATGTTATACTTATTTGAACAAATTAAGTGATGACCTGTGATTTCACTATATATTTTAACTAAAAGGCTGAATTCTTACAGTGGGAAATCAAATTTAAAAATATAGTGATCATATGTATGAATTACTTTTGGAACAAAACTCATGGTACAGGCTACTTTCTCTCATTTACTACTGATTTTTAACATCTTGTATGTAACTTTAACAATACAAAAAAGTACAAATGGATAGTTTAAAAAATCAACCAAAATTGTATTAATACAAGAATATATTAAAAATAACAGTTTATTTTAATATTGGCTGTTCTGTGGAAGCACTCTGCAAGAAACAGAATAATAAAATTAGCTGTTGTCCAAACAAATTATAAAATTAGCCTTAAGATTTAATATAGGAACTAATAATGAGTTGATGTAAAACTAAATTTCAGCAATTTACAGCTGGTTAATCTTCTTGGGAAAATTCTCCTACCAATACCAAAGTTTAAGACCAAATCCTAGAGCTATTTATGCCTACGCTTAATTGCACTACCAGTAGTCTCATTGATTATTTCTGCCTCAAAAGTTTGTGACTCATTCAAAATCTGCTGGAGTAGGCACATTGTTACTAAACATGACAGGTAGTGTCCTGTGTGACTCATGATGAGTGAAAAAACCCAGGTATGCAATGCATTGAGTGTAAATAAAGATATTGAGTGTATTTTCTTGGCAGTGTAAGTGTAGTTTACACTGCCAATAAAATACACTCAATACCTTTATTTTTTACAGAAACCCTGGTGCAAAATTCTGCTGGAATATGCATTTTTCTGCTCTACAAAACTGCATTTCAGATACCCTTCCTATTTCCCTCACTTCCACAGATTTCTTTTCTGTCCTTTCTCTTTTAGTCTCATTAGGAAAAAAGTGTTCCCTTCTTCCTCTCTACTTTCTGTTATTTATTAATACAACTTTATTATCAATCTTCACATTGTATTCATCTGTCTGATTACCTGCACGATGTATGGTGAAGCTTAAATATTCTCATTATAAAATTCTTAAATGCAGATCTTAGCATACAGTAAAAAATGTTTTAATTACTTGTTGAATAGATTTATTGTGCTGCTGAGGTTCTTCTGAAATGTGAAAGCAATTTCTATTTTAATTATTATTTGATTTTATTATTTAATTAACAGAAATCACATTAATTCTGTAAATGTGAAGAGGAAACTCCCTGGAGTACCAGATAATGTGGGGGCTCAGTGGCTGTTTGTTATTTTGTGGGGTAACAGTTTTGGTGCACAGTATCTTAACATGATACAATTTTGTCCTGCAAGAGGAAATATTTCACCAAACCTCTGAAGACACCAAGAATTTCAAAGTAAGGTCTCATCAGTTGCTCATTATGCTAACTCAAATAAATAGGATTTACAGAATTAAAGAAATGGAACAAGGAGACAATTATATCTGATTTTGAAGTCATGTTTTTACTTATGCTTGGGAAAGCTGTGTGACAAACACTCACTCAAACTTTCAGTAAGGTTATATGACAGCTAGTGCCCTCTGAAAGAGCTCCTTACCCACTGCAGACTGACACTGGTCTAGTTCAATTCCACACCAGTCACCCAACAAGAGACTTTTCATTCATAATTCAGTGTTTCCTTTTGCTTACTTCAGCTTTTGTCCTATCAATCCTACAGTTTCACAGATTTTGCTTAGGAGATAAAATTATTTTATTTTTATCACTTCCCAGAGAATAAAAAAGAACGAAAAATTTCATTCATGCAAAATTCTACTCTCCTTCTAGCATATATATACTGTTGAAAATTATTTGAAACAGTTAATTGTTTTGAAGAAGTGTATGCTGCTAATTAACTATGTTTGGTTATCCTCCCAAAATTCTCTGTTACAACTACTTTCTATAACCTCTCCATCCTCTCCTGTAAAAGTACTGTATTTCAGGTCAAAACCACCCTGCACTCTGGAAGACTTTATCTCAGCTTATTTGCCTTCTTAGCCAATAAATGTATCATTTTCTGAAATATTTTCTGATACAATGAAAAAAAGGCCATCAAGCTAACAAATTCATAGTGTGACTGAATATAGCCAGTTCTGCTTCCACTCATATGGTGATTATACTCGTAACAGCTCCCACCAGATTGATGACACCTCACAGATCTCATGCTTTGCAACAACTGAAACAATTCAGGTGACTCAGTGAAACTCAGAGTAATGCTTGCAGTCAAATGCTTTTCATTTGGGTCACGATTTATTAGGTAGAGGGTGTCCTGAATAGTGCATTTGCAGTAGTCACAAGTGAGGTAATTCTTGCTTGAAGATTACATATAAGGATGAAAAGTTATGTGCTCTGCTCTGTAAAGAGAAATATAAATTTACCCCTGTAACTGAAAATTACATAATACTTTAGCACTGCACTAAAGACTGTAGTCTTGATTTTGCATGCTAACCTAAGAAATTTAGTGTATCAGGATTGGAATAAGAAAAAAAAAAGTCTTGCTAAAGTCTACCTCAGAGTCTCTTTCAAAAGGCTTTACTACTTTTCCTTGGTTATTTTTGTGCATTTTCCTACTTTGCTTGCACAGATATGTGATAGCTTTCTAGCAGTTTTCTGAACTGTGTCAACAGAGCTGTCTTTCACATCTCATATCACATAAAGATGCTCCTGGTGTTGAAACTATATAATAAAATAATTTGCTTCCATGAATATCAGCTAGAGTAAACTTAATTATTTCTCCCCTAGAGACTGCATTACAATCTGTTTGAAGAAAGACACGTGTCCTCTCACAAAGAATTCAGTAGACTATGATCTACTTGGAAGAGACATTTCCCTCACCAAGATGTCTCCTAAAAGGTAACAGAAACAGAAATATTTTCTATGAATATCACATGGTAGTAATACAAGAAAAATATTATTTAAATATCTTTCGCTATTCTTTTCATGTACCACTGCAGCTGGGACTTCCCAATCAGCTGATGAGCTAGGACCTTCAGATGAAATTCTTTTATAGCCATAATCAAAAATCACTGGAATTTATCACCATGCAGATTCAGCAACTCCACTGTGACTCAGGGAATTAAAACCAAATATCATAATTTAAGAACTTGTTATTTTGATTAAGAACCAGCTGCATGTGCATCAAGAATAATACATTGGGAGGAACAGGATGTTGCATAAAAGGCATTAGCTGTTTCCAACTAAGCTACACTCTGGAGAGATGAATTTTTGGGGTCACTAAGTATGCAAGGAAAACTTGTGGATGCAGAGCCAGAATTTTTTGAAAACTGAAGAACATTTTTACATCACAAGCTGTATTTGTTTCTCTTAGCAGAGAAACAGTTCAGGCCTGCTGACATATAAGGGACTGTGAATTAGGACATGCCTGATTTAAAGTACCAGTGATGCCAAACAGAACTGTTTTAAATCAAATAGAACTCTTCATTACCAATTAGCTCTTGCCAAAGATGTGTATGGGTCTGTGTCTCTCATAGCAGAAAGGAAAACATTAACTTTCAGAAGAAATGGGAATGCTACTGTTGTCCCTTCCAACCCCAACAACTTTGTGCATGGTTATAAAGTTTTTGTGTGTGAAATAAAGTTTTTATAATTTTCTATTTTTCCAATGGTATTTTAAAATGTTATCTGTTCTTAACAGAGTTAATTTCAAGATAATGTAATGCAAGATTCAACACAACAAAACCTACCTGAAATTCCAGGCCATAGTTTTCTCTGCAGAATTCTCTCAGCTTAGGATACACATGTTCTCTTAGGGCCCTCCTTTCTGCTATTGTATCTGTGTTGTGGAAAAAGATGCTATTAACAATATTTATATAAACTCTTCTTTTAGTCAGAGATACAGATTTTTTTACTCAAAAATGAACCCTTAACACACACAGGGCAGTAATGAAAATCAAGTTTTGGGATCTAGTCCCCCAAGTGTATGCTGCATAAGCACATGGAAGTGTTAGCATGTATAATAATACACGTAAAATCACATAAATGTGTTTGCATGTGTCAAAATTAGGCTTCATACACACTTTAATGTTGCAGTGTATTACAATCCAGTGGAGCTGAATTCACTTTGTAATTCAGCAGTCAGAATTTCTTTATTGTTTTGACTTCTATTTAGTTTCCAGAAAGCTGAATTTTACAAATAAGAAACACTTGGAAAAAAGAGATATACCAAAGATGAAAGAGATCTCAATACTTTGAAACAAATCAATAACATGAACTAACAACATTGTATCAAATGTATCACTTTCTTCACCATCTTTAATCTAATAGCACCTTAAAACCATTATTTATCATGCATAGCATTATTTATCTTTTGCCCAGGTGATTCCACCTATAATACCAAATATTCAGTTCTGATATCATGTTATTATTACCCTGCAAAATGACATGTTTTGATAGTGAAGTAGAATATGGCAATGACACCAAAATTATTAAGTTCAGTACATCCAAGTTAATCTAAACACATTTATATAAAACATACCACTTGCACATATGGTCAAATATGAAGTAAATTTGGTTAGTAGTGAAATTTTGTATAGATAATAAATTTTATTCTCTTTCACAAGACTACAATATGTGATGGATTTTGCTGGATTTTTTTAGTTGAGACCACACAGAGATAGCACTGTTGCTAAGTTATTTCCAAAAATAGAACATAACTGCTGTAAACCACTAGCTCTGAGTGCCATGTGATGAAAAATGAAGTGTTAACTTATGAATGATGGAGAACATCTGCTGCAGGTAACACATTATCTGCGCAACTGCGCTGAAACAAAACAATAGATTATAAGTGATTTGACGTTTCCCATATTTTTGCAAATAAGAGACACATATGCAAATCTAACAATGCTTTAGAGCCACAATCAGAGCCACAGCTGACATACCTGAGTCAGATGTCTGTTCATATAATCATGGTCACAGATTTATAATGCTTTTAGCTAAAAAAAATCTAGGAAAGTGTGAAATGTAATTTAATTTATTACACCAACTAATAATATCCTTCTCACTATTTCAGTGTATCTTGGAAATATTACCTAAATGTGTGGCATAATTACCACTTATTTTCATGAGCAGAAAGCAATCCAGAAACATCCAGAGAATTATTTCTCCTGAAATCTTCATCAGGGTAAAAAAGTCTGTTACTGAAAGGCTCAAAAGTGCAGTCAGGTTTAATTAAATTTATCTGAATTACCACAGTTCTTCCTTTACAAACTTTTGATGTGGAGTCAGAGACTTTCAGAAAGCATCCCCTCTAAGTGGAATAACGTAATAGAATGTATTTATGCTTTAATGTTTTACAATATGCTATGCTTGTGTGTTCTGACAGTGGTCCAAGAAGTATGAAAGTCCTTGCTACATCACCAGCTTTCCATGTGACTGTCCACACTCCACACAAGGTGAGATCCTAACTCTGAGTGTAGAGCTCATATACACCCAATCTGAACACTGTCAGTACCACTGAGACCCTGCTCTGGGCTACATTTGGATGAGTGTAGCCACAGCTTCTCTTGGGCAGTCACTTCTCTCCTCTCCCTGGCACTAAAGAGGCTGCACCAGGAGCGCTGTGCCCAGCTCTGGGCATCCCAAATCAGGAAGATGGGGAGGAAGCTGGAGAGGCTGCTGAGATAGAGGCCAAAAGCACATGGCTACACAGAGAGATAGAGTGGTCTGGGTGTGCTTAGTCCAGCAAAGAGTGAAAGAGTGAGCCAATACAGCCCATAATTAATGCATTTACAAAGAGGATGGAGCCAAGCTCTTCATGCCAGAGAGTACAACAAAGACAACCATAACATATTTTATCTTGGAAGTTCAGGCTGGACACCAGGAGAAGTTCCTCTGTCCTTGGAGCTCTTCAAGACTCAACTGGACAAGTTCATGGTTCTGTTGACAGCACTTGAGGAGAGAGGTTGGCCCAAGTGACCTGACCTGAGTACCCCTTGCAACCTACAGCAATCCTCAGGAGAACTTGCAGGTTTGGCTTAGTTATCCAGGCTGACTGTACACTGCCTGGGAGGACTTGCTCTTGTCTGGGCTAGTGGGAGCAAAGCTGTAGAGTAAAATGGATGGTGCCAAGCACCCAATGTCCACGCCATATGTTTTTTCAGAGCATTTTGCTTTACACTGAGCTCAACCCTCACAAACACTTGGAATGCATTTGGTGAGAACCTGGAGTTATCTTCCTGTTTTTTATCAAAAAGGAATCCATTTCATGCATCCCTAGACCCCCCCTATGATGTGAGTCAAAGTGTACTAGATAGTGATGATCAAGAGATTCACTTCACTTGCAGATATGGCTGAATACAGATACATCCTACAAATATTTAGGAATGGAGTGAAAAAACCAGCACTCTCAGCTCAGAGCTGCCTGTGTTAGTACATAAAAGGGATGGATGAGTTGCTCCCTCCTTAGGATCCACAGTCATTAATTTTCTCTCATACTTTAGTGTCTAAGTCATCCTTTCCTTGCAGAATGTAGTACACAGCTAACAAGGCTAATTAGTCAGAGGGTTGCATGATGCCAACACAGCAATATTATTTTGGCTCCAAAGAAATGGTGTTGCTGTACCTTGTGAGAAAAGCTAAATGTGTAGTTTGCTTTATTTGAAATATTAGTTTTTTTACCTTCACAGTAACTAACACCCTTAGATCAATCAGTGATAGAAGATTATTTTCTTTGCCTTAACACAGGTTAATTTTGGCATGCAAGTTTATGAAACCACAGAGCATCATATCGTCATGATCAAGTAGAATAAACTCTGTTGAAAACCAACTTAATACTCAGTTACTGAGATAAACCAAAATTATTCTTACCTTTTTAAATGAAAATCAATCATGATTATAGCTTGGTTATCTGGGAAGCAACAATCCACAGTTTTGTTTGCAATTACTTAAGTGTGATAGCAGACAGAATGGTCTTAATAGGGATATAAAATAGGCTAAGTTGCAGAAACAACAACAAAAAGAAAGTATAGGGAAAAAAAGCAGAATTTAAGAATAAACATAATTAAATGACAAATGGGAAATATTTTGCCTGAGGTTTACAATAGATAAAACCATGCTTTTTGTTTATGCCTATAGGATTTATACCACAGAAGCCCACTGGCTCTAGTTTTAGAACATGGTGCTGTGCCCTGCAGCTTAACATGTAGAGTCTTGTTCAGAAAATGAAACAACACACTGCAGGAGTAGTGCTACTTTTTAATATCTTAAAAATGAAATATGTAAAACATTCCTTCAACTAGAACTGTGGTCGGGATAAGACCCTTGGCATATCCATTTTGTGTTTTTATTCCTACCTCCATATCTAATGGAGTGTGCTTATCTAATTGGAATTTGAGTCTGGTGCTTATATTAATTAATTTTAAGAGTTTGAAATAAGCATTGAAACTTTAAGGAAACAGAAGTGTATATAGTTAAGATGAACCCTGGTAATTAGTATGGATGGCAGATAAGCTGGTTTAATTAAATATAATCTAACTTGATTTAAAGTGACAGCAAATCTGTGAAGCTGGCAATTCCTAACAACATCACACAGGCAAATTCCACCTTCCAGGCTGCTGCTGCAGATGAACATATTAACTAAATTACATTCTTCTAGCAGCAAAAATGAGACAGTAGTTGTGAGATGAGCTTTCTACGCCTCTTAATGTTAATTCTCACACTCAGAAATACAAATAGTTCACAATAAACTGTGGAAATGAAACTACATCTGAAAAAACATAAGAGAAAACTTAAAAACCTCACCCAACCATAAACTTGTCTCCAGCATTTAAACAAACCCAAACCCACAAGACAGTGACTTGCTGAGTGCACATCTTCCATACAAGAGCCATCTCTGGCTGCCTCCTAAGCCATTCCATAATGACACTGTCCTGCCCACCCTACACACTGAGGATGTCAGTGCACCCTCCTTCTCCTCGTGCTCCCCAGGGCAATCCTGAGGACTGAACTGAATTAGTCACATAGCCATCTACATCCTTTCTCCTGTCCAATAAACACAACTGTTTGTGTGATTTCTGAAGGCTTCTAGCTCAGTGAAATCACCGCCAGGTTTCATTAGAGAATGCTGAGGTGCTGCTTCTCAGCGTGAACTATTCCCATGCCAAAGTCTGACCTTCAAACACAAGCTGTTCTGCTATTAAAGTGACTTCTTTTATTTTAATAGAGCAAGTTCGTTTTCCACTCTAGTGTTAGTAAACAGAGGATGTGTATTTACAAAGAGTTGCCAAACATTAATCTCCGGGATAAAATAAGTCATGGAACACAGCCCTGTTGAAGAAAATTTCAAAATGTATATGCAAATGAACAGAAAGAGTTAATGTGGCCTGATGGAAATTGCCCATTTCCAAGCACCAGTTATTCTGTCCTAAGACCGAACAGCTTATCTTCTTGCTGGTGCTGTACTGGTCTGAGTTCAGACACAGTGATGTGAGCGTCTGTTCTAATGTATGTGGGCTGCAGTCACACATTGACTACTCAGTCAAGGCTTGATGCAGCTGAACAAGGATTGCTCAGCTCCATTCTCCTACCATGTGTTGCAAAGGAGGTGCCAATGTGGGGACAGAGAATCCCACTCCACCATGCTCCAAGGAGCAGCACATTCAAGCTGACAATCTATTCATGGAAAAGTAACCTGTGAGTAACCATACCCATGCATGATGCAAGCTAAGGCCCTCAAGCAGAGGAAAATCCTAGGCAGGGAGGGTGTTTGCTTTGCCACTGACTGACAGAGGAACATTGCAATACCCAGCTTGAAAGAGCCAGCAGGAAAATTGTTGACTGACATAACAAGTTGAGACAGGCAGCTGAACCTGGATGAACCAAGGCAGAAAAAAAAAAGGACAAAAAAAAAAAAAAGAAAAAGAAAAAAAGCTGCTCTTGCAGCTGTTCAAGGCACCCAGAAATGAATGTCATATGGGGTCACAGAGCTGTCTACAGGTGTCATCTCCAGGCAGTCATCCAAGAAAGAGCAGCTCCTTGTACACATGGAAGAAACAATTTCTGTATCACTTCCTCCATTCTTGGTGTTCTCGTGCTTTGCAGTGGGTCAAGACAGACACTGGCTGGGGGTTTTCACCTCATTCTTTCAGCCCACTTCTCTGCTGCCATAGTCTCCTGCGCAATTCACACCACTGCATTTATTAATACATCATGTGGAGCCTCTTGTGCAACTACGGAAGCCCTGGATGAGCAGTGAAGTTCTGATCTAGTCCTGAGGGCATGTCCACTAAGATACCCAGATTTGTCCTTTCTGTAAGTTTCTAAATGCTTGGATTTGATAGAAGGGTAGAACAGATTCTTGCCACAGGATTTTTTTTTTGTAATGGATTGCAATATTAAAAAACAGTGGGTATTTTATAACCGTTGTCTATGAACTGCAGTGAGAATTTCTGCACTTTAATTACTTAGCAGCAGTGCCAAGTAAGAAGTGGCTGCCAAGTCTCTTAATGCTAGCATGTTCTTGACTCATATGACTGTTCAACTGAATAATTCCTTTTAAACCACCCTTTTCATTGATAATGCACAACAGCATCGTGCATCACCCGTGCTACTAAAAAATTCGAATACTAGGAGGTTACATGTCCCTAAATATTATGGCAAATTTGTCTCTGAAAATAATACCATAATAAGAACTAATTTTCATTTCTAGAGCACCTTTCATCTCAGAGCATTTTGCAAGCAGTAAGTGAGTTCGAATCATGTAGCAGGTAAGAGGGGAGAAAAAATACTTGAGCTCCCTACTAATCTTCCCCTCCTAGAAAACAAACTCCATAGACACTGCTGTCATTTATTTCTCCTGGAGTTTCTACGAGGAGAGAGTATTAGAATAGGCATCCAAAGCTTCCCAAGGTTAGGTAGCTCAGTATGGGAACAAGTTGGTCTGGGTCAATTCTCCCAAAACAACAATGCCAGACTTGAGGTCTCTACTGGCTGTCTGGAAGGCAAATATGAAACTGGACAGACTGAAGATCATTCACTAATCCAACTAAACTCCACAAATAAGTAACCATCCAAATAAATTCTGATTAGCAAAACACTCCAACATTACTGTGATGTAACAGAGCTGCATGTCCTCACTCCACCTGATGGACAGAGCTTTCTCATGAGATGTGCACAAAGTCTACATGACTCAACCTTCTCAGATCTTAAAAAAACATAAATACAAGACTGGACTAAGCATTTCAGCCCAAAGGAATTTCTGCTTGTCATGAAAGTCAGAAGAAATAATGAAAAATAACATTAAGATGGTAAGTAATTCTGAAATGTGTCTCTCATGCGGGAAGAAATGAGAGGATGTGATTACAAATTTGTGATCTACACCAGAACACTTAAACAAACACACTTGCAAAACAAAAGACCTAACTAGGCAGGATTCAAAATGTAGGGTGTAATTATAAGCCTAAAACTTCTAGTTGCAGCAATTACCTCTTCTTTTTAGCCCCAAATCAAACAATACCTGATTTAAAATGAGGCATGGTTTTCTCTAAAATGTTCCATGTTGTCAGATCAGTAAGATGATGAATGTAGAAAACCACATAAACAGTAGGTGAACATATGCAACATGCATTTTAAAAATTATATATTTTAAAATTTTTTAAAAAATTATAATGGCTATATTTTACAGTGTAATTTTATAAAATACCCTGCATCTTGACTTCTAATATGCTTAACCAGTGCCACCTATTGGTTTAACACCCAAACAATTGAAAAAAAAAGGTGGCTAGTAAAATCAGAGGGGTCCTGACCCATGTTAAAATGAAGAATTTAAGTGAAACATCAGTATTAAACTGATACAAGAGAAGGGGAAATGTGGTTTCCATACCCAAATATCAAGATTCAAAGTTTCATTATTCACACGATTGCCTTCCCAATTTGAAACAAACCTTGGTTTCTGACATTTCTATTTTGTGTCCAGCATGCTCACATGAAACAAATTTGGAATTGGATCCAAAAGCTGGTGAAGTTAATAGAAAGATCTGCTAATCTCAGTAGATTTTCAATGAAGTTCTACATTTGACATGTATTGAAAGCCTGTATCTTTTCATACCTTACTGACTGCCACAGAGTCTGCATGAAATCTCTCAATCCATAAATAAATCAACCAGTAAACAGTACATACCCTTGTGTCACTCTAGTGGTGATGATATGGATGGGGACTCCAAAGCAGAATTTTACCTCATAATGTGTCCTAATTAACTAACTTTACATTGTCCCTTGCGAACACAGCACCCTCATACATAGATGTTCTTAAATAAAACAAGAAGAGTTAGGTTGACCTGAAATCCTTTCCCAAGCCTGCATATTGTCCCTAGACTGCAGCTTGGGTGCATAGGTGTCCCTGTGTCCCCTGAGTGTGGTTTGTGGCAAACACAGAAATGCAAACACGTCTGCACATAAATGCCACGAACAGCAGGAACTGCAGGGGGAGAGCTCTCTGCACTCTGCACAAGTGGACGAATTAAAAAAAGTCTAATTCTTTCATTTAATAAGACAAGTTAGGAAAAGCTCCTGAAAACATGACAATTTGCAAGCCATTATTGTGGTACAATTAAATGATGCGACAGGAGAACTGAAGACACAACATACTAAGAAACACCAAAATTAAGTCTGAAAATTATCTCTGCAGAACATCAAAGGTTATGAGAAATAAGCACTGGAAAACAACAAGCCCTGTTAGGACAAGAATTTGCTACTATGATCAAAATTAATGTGAAAGGAAAACTTCTTGTGAAATCTGAAGGAGGAATTCTGAATGAGTTGTGGAAAAATGAATAACAGAGGACAGAAATAAGGGCCAGTGCAGTAACAAAGTTATGGGCAAAAATCCCATTGATTCATTGAAAGGTGTCAACTCACACTTCAAAAACTTATGGAATTTCCCAGAAAGCACAAAAAAGGCTTACAACACGGGAAAATGCCTTTACAATTACGTTATGTGTACACTGCAATAGCTTTGCTACTTTTTTTCTCACAGCACTAGACCAAAGAAAAAACCATCAGGCTGTGTTACTAAGGCACTTAAGGCAATGAGGCTGTGGCATCAATATAGCAAAGGGATGTCATAGACATTCTTCCTCCTAACTGCAGGTTCAAGTGCTTGAAGAGAATGAAGTAGTATTTGCAGGCTTTAAGAAGGCATAAATAGAGCAGAACCTAAAAAAACACAAGAAAGCCAGTCTCTTAAAAGCACACACTTATTTCACAGTACAGTCTGGTACAGGACCATTAAATACACCTCATCCTGAAGAAATTCCAATAAACACTCCTATGTGACTTTGCATCTGGCAGTACTGCAAAACCATGGAAGAGCTCTGTTGGCTCCTGAGTAAAGTTGCCCTTCTCTTATCTAAATTTTGTACTTTAGGTGCACAAGTCATGGAGCTCCAATCCAGCTTGCATTCTTCCTTAAGTTTGGTGTAATACAGCCACAGTTTGGAACACTGCAAAACTGGTGAGGTTGGTTGGGACAACTGGAAAAGCACGACTGATAAATGCAGCCTACTGTGTGGGCTTCAAGTGAAAGATATGAAGACTTTTATGCCAGAAGATGAAAAAGTCTCACTTTTGGGTGTGCAGAAGCACCAACATAAGAGTTGCTGCTTGCTATCAGGGCAGTAAGTTTGCATCAATATGTAGTAAGAGTTTTCTTTGCAACAGATTTTTTTCCTTGATGCTAAATGGAGAGGATTAATAACATCACTGAACAGTCACAATAGCTCATGGCTGTTGTAGAAACTGTTATCAAAGATGAATAAATGAAATGACAAGCCCAGCAAAGGAGAGCAGCTGCAAGAGGGCATTAAGCCCAGGATAGTGGGACCACATGAGGGAGGGATGTCAGAAACTCAACTACGACTTGCCTGAAGAAGAGGATCTCAGCTGATTTTAAAGGACTGCTTCACTTACTGACAGACAATTTCAACCTAGGTATTAACACCCACTTACAGGCCCTGTGGTGCAACAGTTTTTAAGTTGAGAATTCCAGGTAGGGTCTGCATTGAAACTCATTGAACATGGCCAAATAATTTACAAAGCAGGCTCATTTTGATGGATTATGTAATGTCTGAGAGGCAAACAGTGATTGACATGTAAAGGAAGAGTGATTTATCAGACCTTGTTCTCCTTATCCTTCCAATTCCAATGATTCATCTAAGCATTATTTTTAGTGAAGATTATATAATCCAGTTGAAAAGGCCATTTTTAATAAATTCTAAAATGTACCTGTTTTTATCAGTCAATTATTCCTCTGATGCCTTGATTTTCCTAGCTATTGCTTTCTTACACTAGGTTTTATTAATTTCTTCTGCTTGCTAGCCACATTTTGTTGCTTAAATGTAAAGGTAACAGTAAATTTGAAGTTTAACAATCTTGAGTTAGAAATTGAAAAAAGGACAACACATATTCTAGTCACCTGGAGAAGAAGATGTCGATGAAACAAGTAAGGATAATTTCTCACAAATACCTTATACAAGTATGATATAGAAAATAATACTTAAAGAAAACTTCCAAATGGCATACCAATTTAATTAATCAATGACTGAACTATAGAATGTTTCCCAGATTAGCACTTTCAAATTACTTTAGTCATCCTCCCCAACTCTTTGCTCTTATTTTCCTGATAATAATACCCAATGAGTTACAATTACCTTTAAGGAAGGATAAAGACCTTCTGTGATGCTATGGCCTCAATGGCAGTAGAATCTGGCTGAGAGGGTGGACTTGACTTTATTTCCCTTTCTTGTACTGCCAAACACTATCAGTCTTTCTCAGTGCCTGCAAAGGTATTTGTCCCCTGGCCACAGAATAGAGAAAAATTAATCTTTTATCTGCCACACTACACATGGTTAAAGGCAACTGAATCTATAACTGGAGATTTGGTCTGAAACTATTTTGAATTTACATAATGACTGTGAGGAGCTGACTGTGGCATTAACATTGGAACAATATACCAGCAATGGAATTGCTTAATAGAATTATGTAATATTATACATGGTTGATTATAGAAAGTGTAAAATAGAACATTTTTAATTAAAACAGGTAGAGTATAAAGAGATTATTTGCATTTTAATCTCTGTTTTCTAGAAAAAGGGAGAGGAATAAACAATGAACTGTGTTTTCTACATGTCTCCTGTTCTCTTTTGAAAAGTATTCTTAACTCATTGACTGACATTAAAGAAATCAGACCAACAAATCACTAGGTAAATAAGAGAAATCCTCTAACTGTGTCTCCTCCTTCCATTCATAAATAAACCACCAAAGCAAAAGCAGTAACATGAGCCATAACATTATAGACACTTCAGAAATGCCTCATTTCCAGAAAAGCTTCACCTGAAACAAGCAGACCACTGCAGGACATACATCCATGATAAAATTATCCTTACAGGAGTTTATTGAGTTATATTATCTATCTTTTGTATGGATGCTCAGATTGAGTTCCGGACATCCTGGTAAAAAGTTGATGAGGAAGAAACTGGATTTGAGAAATTTGTGAATTACATACACCAGTTACTGAAAGTTGCTGAAACTCATTCTAAACAAGGAGGTTTTCAAGAAATTTTTTACTTTTGGTAATGTTATTGACTAACGAGCTTATTTTGTGTCTGTATGTTGCATGTCAGCATGACCATAGTGCTATTGAAGACACACCACTGCAGCATGCTGTACAGTCTGCTTTCCTGTGTATTTTCCTAACTGGTTTGGAGACAGCTCATGAAGAGTGAGATAACCTGTCAGGAATGGCACAGGTATGTTTGCTTCTGCTTCAGACAGGAGGACAGATCTGAAAGCTTCAGGAGGTCTCTTGCAGCCCCTTGGTCTGTGATTTGCACAATAAAAAATAACTAATGAAATAGCTGTCTAAGGTCCCTTGGGCCTCTGTTACAGCCACACACACCTGTGCTTTAGATGGCAAGTAATGGAACTCAATGGCACTAACTTTGCTCACCACAGATGGCTTAGTTCTTTAAAAACCCAAGTGGAAATTACTTGCATTTCAAAGTAAATAATGATCCAAATTTTGCTAGTGTTTTGATGTACCAAATTAGGGATCACACAAACAGAAATGCTTCAATAACTTGTTTCAAGAGCACTGCATAATTCTTCATCACTTTTAAGCACAATGCAATATATATAGATAAAACGACCATTATCAAATAATAATACTATGCTTCTATAATTTTCCCAGTATTTTCTAGCAATCACTCATAAAAAGATCAACACCTACTGCTCACTGATATCTGAGCTATCAGAAATATTATAGAGTGAAAAATAGTAATTTTCTTCAGAACTTACTACTTTGTCTTGCCAGAACAGTACAGGCTGTGAATCTACCCACCAGGACTATTATCAAGGAAGAAAATATTTTTCTTTTGATCTCCTTCTCTAGAATTTGTGGGGCCTTTATTACACAGCAGTAGGTATGGAAACATAAAAATATTAACTCCAGAATTTCAAGAAAATCACTTATATAGTGGTCATAAAAGATTTATGTTTAATTATGACAGTAAAGCAAGATCCTCTAGATGTGTCATGTTGGCATAGTTAAGTGCAAAAATTCTTGATAATAAGGTAAGTTTTAGATTAGAGTCCTGCATAACACTTCTTTGGATCAGACTTCACACCTTATTCTCCTTAGAATGCCGAATGCTGTAATTTCCTTATTTATTTCCTATTATGGCTCCATTTTAATAACTCTGTAGGAATAAGGACATTCTGATAACTAGGTCTTCACAGTTAACCTCTCTTTCTATATACAGATAGACAAAAATGGATCATTACAATGATGGTTTTGGATAAAGTTACTCTTTTAGGGAGATCTGCTTCTAGGTACCCTTTCTCCACAGCTACTCTCATGTTTTTGGGGTTTTTTTTGAGATCTCTTCTTTGGGTGAATACACATGGTCTTGTTCATAAAAAAAAAAATCATTAAAAATTCCCAATAAAGTTAGCAGGACTAGGCACTTTACTGGGGAATAATGCAACTCAAGATTTGGGAAGGTTGTTACCTTTTCCAAAGTACCAAGACTATTGACTTATTAGTAAAGCAACTGGACAAATTCATGGAAGCAAAGGGCCTCACAGGTCATTAAGCCCAAAGACATAATCTTCATCACTTTGTCCCTGTTGTGATTTATTATTCTTTCATCATACATCTGAAATTGCCAGGGTCAGAGAGGAGTATTGGGCTCCTTTGGTCTAACTCACTAAGCCTGATCTTACTGCATTTGCTCCTCAATTATCTTGTATGTAACAGCTGATTTGCATAACTCTGCAAGTATGGATAACTCCTCTTACCTAAAAGTATTTAACCCACATGGTTACTCATTGGTTCTCAATCACTTAAAAGTAATCTTAATCTAATATTTCAAATTTAACTTAATTTTAAACTCTGAAACTAAAGGTATCCAGATAGGGCTCTTAGTCATTAATTCTCCTTTCATCTTAATGTTTTGTAAAACATTACTAGTTAGAGACTAAATAAGAATTTCACAAATAACATTGCTGGGTATCATCCATATACTATAATTATCTCAACTATCTCCTGTTTCAGTATGGAGATTCATAAAGCCTAGATGAGACTGTGAAGGTATTCCATTGCTAGTAGGGTGAAATGGGCTCTATGAATAAACATTTTCAAGGGTTTAATCATAACACAGAGGAGTGTTACTTTACTGAAGACTGCAGCTCTGCCACTCCAGGAAATGCTAGGAGCAGGCTGAACAAGAGTGTTTGACAGGCTCTGAGAGTTTGAAATTTGGCATGTTTAGCTATTTCATCAGTCCCCATGATTGATACACACAGCCCCATGACTCTGGAATAAGTTCAGTGTGGAAGTCCTGCCATTTGCTAGTCTTTCCAGTTTTTGGCAGGAAGAGTATTTGGAGCACTCTGATAAATCTAGTCTCTAAAGGTGATTTTTTTCTCTAGATGCATATTCTGCCCAAGAATGGCTGTAGCTGCTCAGGCCTAAGTCTGTCCAGCACAGTGTCCCATCTCCAACAGAGGGTAGTAATAGGTGGTGGTAGAGGGAGTTTAACACCAGGTCAAAGATAGACGGAACCATTTAATTATGGTGGTGATGAGGTACCTTACAAAAGTTGCATTTGGTACATGTCACTCTTACCCAGCACAGCAGCAGGTACATGGGCACACTGCACTCTTTTGGGCTCTCTTACTATTTACTCAGCTGCACTGCTTGTTTCCAGCTACCTGTGATGTAGCCCTACTCCCCTTTTGACTACAGATTTTGTAAGTAAAAACTTAACTCTGATATAAACCCTATATTAATAAGAGTAGTGTCAGGCCTTATTTTAGAGGAGCACTGACATGAGCATGATTAAACTGTGTTCTCTAATTCTATTATTATCCTTCTTAAATTAAAATTCTGGTAAAGGGATAAAGCCGTTTTCATGAAAAGTACTGCCTATATTAAAATCTGCCAGATTTCTTTGTAATCCATGCACATGACTATTTATGATACTATATTTATATCTACCACCTTCAATATATTAAAACCTTAAATTACTGTAGGTAGATACCACTAATGCATTATTACTGCAGCCTGAAAGGATTTCACATCACAAAATACTCTTTCAGCTGCTAGATCCAAAGAAATTTCATTTGTTTTAGATGAAAAAAATACCGTTTGTGCACTGCCCTCATATCTTGAATTGGAAGTTTAGTAACTCCTTGAAGTTTTCTTTATGTGACATATGTTTTAAAATTCTCCATACAAAACTTCAAGTCTAATTAGGATTTCCTCTTGCGTGTTCACAAATCTGTGGACACATGCCCACACAGTCATGTATGCAAGTTTCTTAAGAGGAATTATTTTGCTGCATGAGCTTAGAGACAGAATGTCAAGCTATGCAGTTATGTACCTTTTGTACTACACTGCTCTTATGTGATTACACAAATCCCACCACAGAATACACGTGGCCTCCTTGAAACACAGCCTTGGAAATCCTCTTCAGCTGGCTTCCCAGCAGACTGCTGCTCAGCTGAGAGGTCATGCCACTGCCCTTGAGCAAGCAGAAAACAAGGCACTGGGATGCTGCCTGCTTGGTGCTGTCCCTCATTTAAAGGTCTCATACCTTGGCAAGGGAGCAATTCACAACAAGGACCCAATTCAACACCACTGCTGTTCATCATCTAGTACATGATTTGAGAAATTAATATCCCATGGAATTTGCACACTTGTTTCATTGTCCCTCACTGTACTTAGAAACTGTGTCAAGGGTCCAGAAGCTCCCCTTCATCACTCAGAGAAAGCCACTGCCCCCAGGAACGAGCCAAGGTCTAGCATGCAAATACACCTGAAGAAATAAAGCAGTATTTGCCAAGTTAGGAAGAAAAAGAAGAAATTGCAGGTTCTGCTTTGTTTTAATATTATTTCTTCAACACTATGAAAAAGCAATCACACTCCTCTGTAAAGCTTTTACTTTTACAATAGTATTCAACAAAATCTAGCACTGCTAGAAATACAACCTTGAGTGGTACCCTTCAAACATACCCAGTTCTCACATGAGAAATGAGCACTACCAACAAGTTTGAATATAATCTATGACAGTGTGACTTGAGTGTCACACATCCATTTATACCATCCTACACAGCTTAGAGTATTTCATATAATTTATGTATATGTGTGCATACGTGTGTACAGACAACTACTATAGAAAATTACAATTTTAATATTTTTAATATTAAAAATAATGGACATGTGGTAAAAACGTTTAAGTAGATAGTGTAAATACCTAATCCATTTGAAGCTGATAACTCCAGGTGTTGCCACTAGGAAGATGACTGAGTTTCAGGTAATTTTTCTTATTTCTAAATATCAAGAACAAGCCACAAACCCAAAAAATTACGTATCTTGCTCTTTAATTAAAATACCCCTACCCAATACCTCTTGATTATAGTATTGCTGCCAAATGCACATCCTACCTCTTGAGTACATGAATGAAAATTTTGTGGAAAATGAAAGAAAATTATCAGTGTTGCCACTTGCCTATTTAGTACATTTAGAGCAAATCCTTAGCCCAGTCCACAGGCTACATAAGCAGATAACTCACATGAAGAACAGGAGGACATGAAGAGCAGTTCTTTTTATACAAATTGCCAGATTTTTACAGGTTTTCGAGTTTATCTGCATGACAGAATAACAGGAACAAAGGCTTGAGGATCTACTTACCAAAAAAACATCTTGTACTGGTTGGTTCTGCCTTGCAAAAATCTTAAAGCCTACATAAGACTTGGCCATATAGTCTCAAGGAAAGTCATATCTTGCTTTTTGCTCAACCCCACCAACAGTGGAGTTGTTTCATAGCACAAGAGAAAAGAGAAAATTATACATAGAAGCAGAAGTACTGAAAATGGCAGGTTTCTTTCCAACTTAACAAACTGTCGGTATCTTTAACCTCTGGATCTCCTGAAATAAGACATATTTCAAATCAAGGTTCACACCAAACTTGGGTACTTGAATGATTTTTCTCCCCTAGACTCTGAGATACTTTATCTCTAAAACAACTGAACTCCTTTTATTTTTTTCTATTTTTTTTCCCCCAAGTGGTAGCTTGGTTTTTGACTCTCAAACACTACAAGTGATGTGCGTCACACAAAACCATAAATAGGTATAAAATTAGGTAACCAGAACTAACACTTAGCACAAAAAAAGTCCTGGAGTTATTTGTCTCCACATCTCCGCAACACCTCCTTTGCAATTTCATACACTTGAACATCTGTGGTTTTCTTTAGCTAAGGAATAAATTCCACTCAGATTATATAAAATTGTCTTTATAAAAAGATCTTCATGTAACATATCCAAGTAGGGACACCATATGGTATTTTGAGACTGGTCAGAATGGACCATCATTAACAAAGTATTGCTCTGGTTTTTGGGTATCTTTCCACTTTAACGTTTTCTCAATTACATTTTCCTTAAGGAAAACAATATTTCAGGTATAAATAATACAGTAGACCTCAAACATGCTAAGAATGCCAGATTATGCCTTTCTCTTATCACAAATGGCAATAACTTTGTAAATAAAGCAATCATAATTCTTCATCTGTTTTATCTTCCATCATGTTCTAAACTACAAATTCACATTAGTTTTTTCCTTTCGCATATACATCAACATAGATAAAAACACATGTAACTCCTGCAAAGCAGCCTACAACAACAGGTCCAGATTAAAACATTGGTAAAACCTGTTTCTGCAGTCATTATTTAATTCTTCTCTAGTCAGCAAAACTAACTGCTGGCGGCAATTTCGCTTTACGTATCACGAGAATATAAGTAAATTTGGCATTAATCACACTTCACTAGAATTGAGTGTTTTTCAAATTAATACATTTTGGATGATGCATGTCAATGGAAATAAACTAAGATGAAAAACTGAATAATAAATCAAGAAAACTCAAAGTTATTCAATAGCCTAAGACAAGGAAACCTCACTCTGTCAATTCATGGGGAAGCTGGTGAAGTTCCAGCTGTACAGGTTGGTTTTACACTTGCTTGTACAACATAATCATTAAAGTGGTGATAATATCAGTAGTACCTTCTAATAGAATAAGATCTTCATTTCATATTTCTGCATGTCTACATAGGACTTCATACTTAAGATTGTTAATCATGGCAAAACTAGTAGCTGGTTTAATAGTTTTAAAAAATGGGTACTGGAGGCACAGAAACCATGAGGAATTAAACAGGGCTGTTAAAACAAAGCTTGTCCATGATCTCATCAAAGTTGTTTGTTTGTACAACAAAGGGTATTAATAAAAAATGGCTAAAAACTATGAACTGTCAAAATCCAGTAACAGCAACCCAGTGCTGGAACTTAGGAGATATTCAAGGGTGCTGCTCAGAGGAGAGTGCAGTATGTAGCTGAGAAAGTGGCTGGGAAAGGGATCATCCTTACTGTGTGAAGTGCTAGGTGCAACCTTGGTTACACTTTGGGATAAGGCTGGCTAACACCACCTGTGTCAGACACACTCATGTTCTATATAAAGGTATTATCATCCTGTCTGCAGTGGAACCACCTGTGTGCAGGATTTGGATTTATACACATCCCTTGTCAGTGCATTCATTTGTTTCTACTGATTACTAGGGCATCTTCACAACAAAACTCCAAGAGCTCAGAGTAAAAAAAGTAGATATGTCTTAACTAATAGAAGCAATAATAAGACTTCAAGTCAAACTAGCAAAGGGCTGATTTCCAAACTTTCAGAAGAACCAAAAGGATTAAAAAAGTTCAGAGTTTTGACTGCTCGTTCCAATTCACTGGATTTCATTTTCAGGACAAATTCCTAACTCCATTTAAGTCACACCAGTTTCAATGAGAGCTTGTAGTATTTCCTTGCACCACCACATAGCTTCTTGAAACAGCCAACTTTGCAACTCAAATCATTTTCTGTTTGAAGTGGTGCCAAGAATCATTGGACTGTTCTGAACCTATATAGGGCTGATATTACAGCTCCATGTAATGGAATCATAAGTGAGTTTATACCTGTTGTTTTTCACATGAACTATATGTTAATGGCAGGCATCTACACAGGCACTACTGAGTAGCAGAGAAACTGTCATTAACTGACATGCTGTTGACAGTACACAAATTTCTACAGGAAACAGTAAAGCACTTATTACAATCATCATGATGGCAAATATGACTTACTTTTCTTATCACTTTGAAGTAATGAAAATATATTGAGGAAACCAAAACCAATAAAAATCTTCAACCCCTCTTAGCCAAAATGCCTGTTTAAATGCATATTCAAAATATTGCTGATTCCTTGTATCTACTGAAATGTGAAAACAGATTTATTTGTATTCAAATAATACGGCAACTTCCATGTTTCTAAAGATCCAGTCATTTTCAGTGACATGAAGATGGATTAATTGATATCAACAACTTGAGCAAGACAATACTGCTAACTACTAGGGGAAATACAGTTTCATTAACCTACAAAATATCCTCTAGAAAACAAGACTTCAAAATGAAGCAATCTTGCTCCTACTACCCATGCTCACTGTCTCCACTTTCTCTTTTTAGGGACTTCTAGTTAAGAAATTTTTCAAATAACCACTTTCCCAGTTGCATAATAAAACCATAATGTATTTCAGTCATATCAAAGTATGTTTATAAAGAACAGACAAAACACTGATTATCAGAATTCTCCCCTACACACTTACTAAGTATAATTCAAGAAAACTTCTTTTAGGTTTGTACACTTTCAGTGGTAGATAAATTTTTCTTGTGACTGTAACAGGATTAATCCCTACACTTCTCTGACACCACAGTTCAAGTCTACCTCTGTGAGTCTGGGAGCTCACTGCCCTTTTCAGGAATGCTCTGCATCAAGAAGAATGAGTATAAACTGTGGTGATATGCTGAAAATTAACAAGTGAGGCCTCAGTCATGCAAATATAAATTGTAGTTGAATGTGTTAAAATTTACTGAGTACAAATACTTCAACCTTTTCATCCAGAATTTTTGCACCGTGAAAAACTTTCAAGTGTTTTATCAACAACAGTTCTATTTCAAAGTACTTTACTAAATGTCTAAACCTCATTATAGGCCAATTTCTTGTTTATCTAAGCTTCATTTTTCAAAAGTCACATTCAGTCAGTAATACTTCAACAACAATAAATAGTAATGTTTTTTTCTTGTCATTGAGAGGCCTTAAATGTTCGTAAACAAAACTTGTAACCACTCAGAAATTTGGTCCCCTACTATCATTTTTGAAAGAAGCAATGTCATAGATAAAATATTTGGCATGAGGAGTGTTAATCATTGTGACCATGTGAGACTACAAGAAATATAATGTAAACAATCCTAAAATGTTTGAGTTGTTTTCTTTCAGTATTGGGATTTTTTTAAAGTTGATATTTTCAAATTGTAATTCCAGAGTAAAATCATTGAAATGGAGATATACAGCTTTAAATCTCAACTTTTAGAATTAGTTTAGTGGGTTTTCTACGTTAGCAAATATCTAGCTAACATACCAAGCTACCCTAAATGCCAATCACATCACATGCAGAGGCATCAGCAGCTTCCCAGTTAAGGCAATGCTGGCCGAAATCCATTTCTAATGAGTAACATATCTTCTAAAAATCCACAGTAATTTTCTTTCAGAGCCAAATAGATTTTTTCCCAGTTATCACTATTTTTATATCTCTTTGCTTAGATTGCAGCAATAAACTGCAAACATCTTCATGCCTTTCTTAAAGAATATCATCTTTTTAAACAAACAGGGATGTTGAATATGAGAGCTGAGAGTTTCCTTGTGTCGAAAGCGAGAACGAAGTGCTGGAGGTGTGGGAATTCTTCAAAGCAGTACTATGCCCAGTTTTTTTTGCTTGTGAGCACTATTTCTCATACTCACGTAAGTATTCGTGCCAAGACAATTTTCACTTCAAAGTTCAAACTATTTTGTCGTTTCAGGCATGATTTTTCAGATCTCTGATGTTTGCATAAAAGGTGACAGTATTGTTGAATTAGAAGTCTTGGGGGGAAGGCGGTGGGTGGAGGTGTGAAAGATAATTGTGAATATAGTGGGCTCATCTTTTACAGACAAGTAACGTCATAAGTGTGAATGCTTAATTTATTATTTCCGTGCTTCAAGTGGGAATATGCTTCAGCAACTCCTATCTTACAAGTGGGAATAACACCTCCTGAATGTATGCAAATTACTCGAATCAAAGGGTAATTTTAAAAATAGGCTTTAAACAGCAGGATGCCTAATTAATTCAGATACTGAGTATACGACCCCGACTTTATTTAGCTAAAACTGCAGGTTTCAAGGCAGGCTTCCTTGGAAGCAGAGTATACCCGGGATCAAAGGATCACCTTAGCTGTAGTCTCAGCCAGCTTTCATTGTGCTGTAAAACCTATCGGAAACTTATTAACCAGACCCCCAGGAGAGCTCTACAAAACATGCCCCCCGTGAAAAGCCTCCCCTTCGCTAGAAAGCAGCCCGTTTCCGTATCTCCCGACCCCCGTGTGCCCTCCAGATGCCCGACAGCGCAAAAATGAGAGGATGCCCCGCGCCCCGGTGCCTTTCAGGCGTGTCACTTACGGACATAAAACTTAAGGAGCGGAGTACAGCGGTGCCTGCGAGCCCCCCTCCGAGCCCGTACATCCACACCCGGCAAAGCCCGCCCCAAAACCCGATGGTCGCCTCGCCCCGCGCCGCACACCGGCTCGGCGGGCGGAGGGGGGGGCTGCGGCCGTCCGCTGGGAGACGGGCAGGAGCCGGTGTGGGGCACGGCACGGCCCGAGCGGGCTGCCCGGGAGCAGCGGCGGCGGAGCGCGGCCCGGGAGCGGCGGAGCGCGGGGCCCCGGGGAGCGGCGGAGCGCGGGGCCCCGGGGAGCGGCGGAGCGCGGGGCCCCGGGGAGCGGCGGA
>JAOTQP010001652.1:46872844-46883485 GCA_026413545.1 Cichladusa arquata
TTAATCCTTGGGTCAAAAAAAAAAAAAAAAAAAGATAACATATTTGAAGACACTGTAAATCAAGGTAGCACACAGCTGTCATTTATTTTTCATGAGAAAAAAAGAAAGGTCTATTTTTGTTCTTAAGCCATCTTTTCACTTTTCTTCTTTTGAAGCACAATGACAGTTAATGATTAATAGACACAGTCCACACTGCTGCCAGCAGGAAGCCAGCATAAGTGTGGAGGAAGTCTAAATAATTGAAGGGAAAAGGTGACAGAGGCAGCCATTAGTTCTTCGGGATAAGAAATTCTTCATTGCCTGGCTATTTGCCCAAATGAAAGGAAAAATCTACTGTTTGAGCAGCACTATGTGTAGACTTCATGATCCACTTCTCTTGGAGACAAAAGAAGCAATTGGGTTTTTTAAAATTAATAGAAATTGGTGCAAAATCCCCTCATTTTTAATTGTGTCACAGCACATTATTTGGCTTGCAACACAAGCAGCTTGTCAGAAGTAACTGGGCAGCATTCCAGAAACAAGCACCCTACAGCAGAATGAATGATATCACACTGGACACTTGCCTTCACAGAGTAACTCCCCTCCTAGACATCCTGGTGGTCACAGGGGACCCTGTGTACTTGCAAAGAAGGCTAGTAATATTTAGGACTATGCAAAAAAATGTGGAAAATGTTGAGCATAAAACTAGCTTCACCAAACTGGGTGACAAAACCCAAAATTATCCAAAATAAACAAAACAAAACAAAAAAATATTAAAAAGTAATAATTAAAGAAAATTAAATGACCAAGCTTTTGTTTGTTTTCTGAATTGTGCATTCTGGAACTCTGTGTCACAGGCTTAAATAGAGAATATTATTTCATGTTCTTACAAGAAGAATGAGGATCCATTCCAGCATTTTTTGAACAAACTGTGGATTACTGTCTCATCTGACACTTTGCATAGTTTATTTTCCTTTAATTTTTAGTCATAATTTAACGAGTGTCATATCACAGGCTGTCCTATCTTCCATAGAAAAAGTTTTCTAGAGGAGCTGTTAAGTGCTTTCATTTAACTTGTGATGTAAAATGAGAGGGTGGAAGCAGCAGTTCCATCCAGCTGTAGATAACATGACATCTTGGACAAAGCTCTGCAGGCCTGGGAGGTGACTGCAGCAGTAGCAGTGGTGCCATGGAAGGGGGTGTGCTGCTGCCTTTGGTGTGACAGCTGTGGGAACAACTGTGCTAGCAGGCATAAAGAGAACCATTCTGCAAAGAAAGTTTGAGGTCCTTGACTGTATTTTCTTAAAGAGTTTGTGTCTGCTACTATCCTCCTTCTTGATGAGGTCTTGATGCCTCTACTCAGCCTGGTGAGTGCTCATGTGGAGTGCTGTATCCAGTTCTGGTCTCCTCTGCACAAGGATCGCCTGGAGTGAGTCTGAGAGGTAAAGAAGGGCTACACAGATGATTAAGGAACAGGAGCATCTCTCTTGTGAGGAAAGGCTGAGGCAGCTGGCTGTGATTAGCATTGAGAAGAGACAACTGAGGTGGGACCTCATCAATGTGTATAATCAGAAGAGAGGGTGCCAAGAGGATGGAGCCCAGCTCAGAGGTGCCAAGCAATAGGACAAGAGGCAGTGGGTACAAACTGATGCACAGGAAATTCCACCTGAATATAAGGAAGAGCTTCTTAAAATTCAGGTGACTGAGCACTGGCACAGGTTGCCCAGATAGATTGTGGAGACATTCAAAGCCCATTTGCCCACAGTCCTGAGTAATGTAGTCTGGGATGACCCTGGTTGAACAGTGAGATTGCACCAGATGACTTCAGTGACCCCTGCCAACCTTACCTGTTCTGTGATTCTTTGATTCTGTGAACTGGAATTAGTTTTTAAGGCTTTTTCATCCAGGATCTCCTGATAGCTTTTTGTTTTCTAATATCTATAAAAAATACAAGGACATCTGCCAAGCATAAGCTTGCAGTTAATATTCTGGTGAAGAGCATATTTTCATTGCACAACTTTTTTTCTGCACAGGCATTTAGGTATTTACACACCTTCACTGAGTGCTCATCAAATGGAAAGCCTGTGATTTTGTATAACATTAATGGCTCTTCACAACTAAAGTTGTATGTCTACTTGAGGTATTCCAGAAAAGTGCCAAAACAACAGAAAGAAGGGTAGTAGAGGTTACTGCCCTTTTAGAGAAGTTTTAAACGAAGGGGAATCACAAATGCATGTTTGATTCTTTTTGCAGAGGAGTCACACTCACTGATAATAGTAGGAACAGAGGCTGAAGAGAGAAACAGGAGTTAACGGATTTTATTTGAGAGCATAAGATAGTACCAGTTCCTTGGATGTCAATGAGAAGGCCAGACACAAAAAGGCAGAAAAAATAGAAGTAAAGTAGCAAGCAAAGTCAAGCTAGAGAAGGTTATGGAGGAGGAATGAGGCTGTGGCAGGAGAAGATGGTTGAATGCACAGGAGTAGGAAGAGCTCCACAGTCCAGACTCAGAAACATTTAACTTATTTGCAGACAGCCCTTATGTTATGTCATGAATGAAAGTCAATGATATATTCTTTGCTTATTTAAATCTGAAAGATCTATAATAATATTTCCTGGAGGTATTTTGCCTTCAGAAACTCAGGATGTAGCAGCCACCTTCCCACAGTGACAGTCAGTGTAAGAATCTGCAGAGAGGCCGTGTCCTGATCCCACCACTATTTCTCAGCTGGTAAAGTTGAGTAATTTTCCTTTCTCTGCTTAAAAATGTTGCAGCAAAAGGCAGTTGCAGGAAGATACCAGAGCAGGTCCCAAGTGAAGGGTCTCAGAGAGGGATTCTAGAAGGATGTGAGGCAAGAAAAGCACTTTGAAGGATGAAGGATGGAGGGGAGCCTGAGGACTTAACCTGGGAACATCCAGGTGTTAAAGAGGGGGCACATCTAGTCTTGGTGGAGAGTGAATTGTTTTGTTGGGTTGAGTTTGCTGAAGAAACTCACATGATTACTGTGATCTTCTAGAGGAGGTGGGATATAACTATTTCTTTTGAGAAATATTTTTTATGCACATAGTTTGTGTATTTAAACTATTACAGCAGTTCTAATGCTATTCCTACCAGAAATTACAGAAGAGAGGCTTAATTTTAGTTCATCAAATAACACATAGTAGGTCTTCAGAGATTCTCAGTGAGACTGGGGAAAAGTAAAAATCATAAGTAATCTGTTTTGATTCCTACTTCCATTATTTCTTTCCTAATCCTGAGGTTTTTTTTCCCCTACCATTTTAATAACTTTGAATTTAATACATTATTTCTAAATATAGGAAAGATGAAAACTGCAAGAGTTATCAGTAAGACTGCTTTCATATTATACTTTATGAGGATAGCTTTCATAAAAACTCCACCATATTTACAATGGATATTTTCCTGTGTTTCTGTGACTTCTGTAAGTCTCTCCTCATTTTGCACAGGAGATATTGATGCATCAACCAGCTTGCTTAAGTTGATGACAAAGTCTGTGTTAGAGATAGGTACCACCAGATTTCAAAACCAAAACTAGTATTTTAAATGCACATTTTGAACAGGTGACTGCTCAGATGGATCATCATAATAATTGCAATTTGACTTCCTCACATGAATCTGATTAAAATAATATTTTCAGTGCATCAATATACTTAACTTATTCTATTATCTTGTGCTTATTTGAGGTAGAAAATGTGCTGCAGGTGCCTTCTAATTTCATTTTTTTTCAGTTGGCTTGCAAAGAGTTTAATCAGGTTTTATTCACTAAAGAGTATCTCCATCTAAAGAGTTCTCTTACTGACAGAAAGGTCAATGGAATCATAAGGGAACCATCAATGTTTCCATTCCACATCCATGCTGTAAAGTTTAAAGATGCTCCTATTCCATTTGCTAGCAAGAACTTCCTCAATGTTTCTCAGAAGCAAAAGAGTCTTTTTCTCTGTTTAGTGAGAAATATCTGTCTTTAAAGCTCTCAGCTCTAGAATCAGATAAATGGGCACAAGTGTTGGCTTTTTCAAGATCCTCTACTGATGTACAGATGTGCAGGCATTAATATATTGTTAGTAAGCAAGGTCACTGATCAAGGCTGGGTCCTTACCTTCTGTAAGTATAGGATGGAAATTTTTTTTTCAGAAAAGAACTGGACTGGAACCATCTTGTTTTCAAAAGCTACCAAGTAAATAGTTTTTAAATATTCACGTTTTTTTCAAAATTAAAAATGCTTGCTACACTTTGGAGATATTCTGTGAACCTCTAACCCTTGTCAAATTCATATTGGCCAGGTGCTGTATTCACTGAGGAGTGGTCTAAAATTGTGTTGGCTAGAAGGTAGGGGTTTTGATTCCCAGCTCCACTGCAGAGCCAGAGTCTTGGGTTTTTATCAAAAGATCCACTCTGAAAATGTGGACATTAAAAGAGATGTGCTCCTGTCTTTGGGAAGGTCCTGGGGATGGGCACACCGTGGAGGGATTTTGATTCTGCAATAGGCTCCATGACCTAGAACACTCAGGCCTCGAACACTCAAGCATTTGACAGAAGATTGTCAGGTCCAAGACATTTTTAATAAAAGTTTGTGTTTCACACATTGACATTTTCTGACAAATATTCATCAGAACATTTCCACTGAATTTAATTCCTAAGTAACAGAAGCCATAAAATTTCACCAAGCAGTCCTCAACAATAGGATGTATTTGGGTCAAACTACAGCATGCATCTCCAGTGCTAAATTAATATCCTCTCTGCTATTGTTAGTCCAGGCACTCATAGCTAGTCAAAGCATAAGATAAGCTGATATTGAAAATTACTGAGCAGTGGCTAAGACAAGCAGAGAAGTGTTGGTATATCATGTAATTATCTTGATACATGAGGAGGCTCTGTTATTACTTTATCAATTTATATATTTTATATAGGGAAAGCCACTGTACTATGACTTTGGGCTCATTTATATGCCTTTTTCTAGTCAGAGTTAAATGCAAATTTTATGAGAAAAGTAACCTTGGAATGTCCGACAAAAAGTATCCAGATTATTCAGATATTCCAAATAGAGCTTATGAACAAGCATGATTCTCTATTGATTTAATTATAAATGGTGTGGGCAATAATTGAAACATGTTTCCTTGAAGAACCTAAAATCATATTTTAAAAGTATTCTTATAGTATATAACTGTAGGTTTTCTTAGGATCTAAGCTTAAGCTCCATATTGTATTATCACCACCATATGGGTTATCTTTGACTCACCCACCTAGACACCACAAACTGTTGGTGACAACGTCTGGAGCTCCTGCTCTGATTCCATGCTAGATTATTTTAAAATAGAGATAGCAACGTTTCAGACATACTGTCCATAGATGTGACTCTGCTGTGGGAGCACAGTCTGACATATCAGTACAGCTACTTTACTGCATTGCTGGAGGGATAAGATTTTTAACACCTGTTCAGATAGGAATGATACATTTACTCCTCATATCTCTACACTGAAAACTCATTTTGCTCTGAAGATAAAAGCAGTTCCTTCTGTCAAATCATCAAACACCCCCATTTCCACCCAGGAACCTGCTGACCCCTTAGAAGCAATCCATTCCTCCCAAACTCAAATCATCTATTTCCAGATGGAACAGGTCCATGCATTGGAACAAAATTATGAAGAAAGTGATTAGACTAAAAAAACTACATGCATGCCTTGGTTGCCACATTTTCAAATTGCCCCTAATATGTCAATCTCTTTAGAACAGGGCGGTTGTATCTCTCCTGTGGGAGGAAAAATATTTGAGCTTTTTACGAGAAGAATGTCATCTTCTAAGAGGTTACAGAACAGGATGGAGAAGGTTTGTTTAGTATCCACAGAGCAAGTGACAAATATGAAGGAGGCCAAATGCCAGGTGAAAAACAACCTGGCTAGATCACAACTTAGTTCCTATACTCCTTGTCGTATTTTTCACTGTGTGCTTGGATGACTCCAAATCCAGTTTGTGGTGACACTGCAGCTCTGTAGGTACACAGGAATGTGGAGCTGGGATACAGGTAATGCACAGAGACCAGCCATGGGAAGGACACATAACACCCATGCTAAGGAAAATGTGTTTCTTGAACACGTACTGGAGTATGTTCTGTGTGTAGCAGGCAATACCAAGCCATCCATGCATAATATGAAAATGCCTGCTAGGGAGATATTCAGTCTTTAGAAGTAATTCATACATAGAGGTCCAGAAAGCAGAATTTAAGAGGCTCACTCAAATTTCTTTCATGATTTTTCTACTCTAAACAAAATTTTGGCTGAGGATTTTGTTTAGAAGTCAGAAAGCTCTGTAGAAGATAGGGAAAAAAAAGGCACTGGCAAACTAGATACTGTTAAGCTAAATCATACTGTGCAGATCTTCTGTAAAAAATTGGCTCCTGAAGTTACTGTGGTCCTTAAATTAGGTCCTTAAATTAGGAAGCAAAATTATCTGCACTCTGAGAAAATTAATTCATTTCCTGTTCTCTGAGATATGCCTATTGTGGGAGTAATTCTTCAGTGTCAGTTTAGCCACAATATTTATATGTATCTGTACACCCCTTTGGAGACAGAGCTGGTAATCCATCCTCTTAAAGGCTTAAATACTTCTTTGATACTAAAATATTTTTCTTTATTCCATAAATATCTGGTGTCACTGAGGTGGGATATACTGCCTCATGTAACAGTGAGCTACAAACTTGGAGCTAATGGGTGATGTCAAAGTGAGCCTTTTGCAAAGCAATTAATGTGATAAAACTTTTAGAAACACATTCTGTAGGCTTATAAAAAGATCTGTCAGCATTGCAGATACCTGGCAAAAGTTTTCAATTCCTATAGTTGGCTTTAACAGCTATAATGGGGTATTTTTAAAATGTTTCAGGAACTTTTAGCTGTGCTGATCTCAGCAGAACAGCAAATATGGTACTGTGTAGAACAAGCACTTTTCTGGGCATTTATCCACCCACCATTTATGTCTTGACCCCAAACCCCAACTGCACTGGCCTCTGCAGGGACTATGCCCTTTAGATTTACCTGAAACAGAGTTATACAGAATTATAGACAACTAGGAACTTACTGTCCACTTAACCGTGGCTCCTCTGAAGAGGAAGAAGGGGACCTTCATTAAGTTCAGTGGATATTGGTTCAAAGTTTAAAAGTGCCTTATCTCTTCCCTTCATGCCCCCATCCTAACATCCCAAACCCAGGCTAAATACTGCAGATGGAAAAAATGACCTCTCTGATTTTTCTTCCAATGGGTTTTGTTTAGTGAGGAGAAGGTACCTGTGTCTCAGACTTTTTAAAATGAAACAGAGTGTCAATAAAAGTAGCATCATTCTGGTAATTGTATTTACATACTAATAAATGCATTGTGCACTTCATACTAAAACAGAAGTATCATTTTAAGTTGGTCTTCTTATTTAATTTTCCTCTTCTTAGTATTGACCAGAGGAGTCAATATGTTCATTCTTCATCACGCAGAAATTCAACAGAAGTAAACTTAAATGGCATTTGAACACGCTGGATTTACCTTGCAGGATTTTACATGAAGAAAAATATGTGGATTATGTCACTGTCAGATTGCTGTCCCATGTAAGACATGAGGACAAGTTGGATCAAGGTAATATTTGTAGAATACAAGACAAATGTTATTTCAAATGCATGCTGATATTTATTGAGATCTTGCACAGTCATCATTGGATTTAATTCAATATAAAGGTCTGTGATAAAAACAACAGCAACAGCAGCATCTCTTACACTGCTGCTCTTGCTGCTTTGGGGATTTTAGCAATAATACAGAGCAATCACCAAGGAAGAGAAAAAGCTTGGAGTACTCAAATTGTGACATTGCACCAGAAGAAAATAAAAAGAAATTGGCAATTTTTACAAATCAATCTTACATTTCAGTTGGAGGGGAAAAAAGGGTGTTAACATGCTTCAGTATTTATTTGACATTCTATGTATTTAAGGGGACATTTTAATGCTGTTCATGGTATATCATCTGTTTTGAATATGACACCACTCCAACTGGTGTTACTCTTTGTGTATTTCTGAATTGAAACTCATGAAACTCACTTTTTTAGATTTTAAATTTTGTGATCTTGGCCTCTGTATAAGATTTTGTATAATTTAGTTTTTTTTCTTTTTTTTTCTTTTTTTTTTTTTAAATGTCACACCAATGTACATTAAAACATACACTGGTATGATGTTAAGGATCTATTACTGGCTTTTGAATGAATGAATTTTAACTCAATACCTATGGAGTGTCATTTACCAGCAGATAAGCCAAAATTTGTGCTATTTAGTTCACCAAGAGGTGGCAGCCTTCACTCAAGTCCCTCCAGACTTGTTCTCTGCTACAGGTTGACCAGATGTGTACCTGGCATTGACATGCATGCACAATGGTTGGTGAATATCTGAGATGGATCCTCAGACTCTCTGAATGCTATTGCTATTCTGTATTATTGATTGATAATAACTGGGAAAAGACAAAATGTGTGTCAGCTATTGTTTGTTTGTTATCATTCTTTCTGTGCAGCTTGTATGGAAAATCGAACTGGAAGAGTTTTAGGTAGGATTTTTGTGGGTTAGTTTTCTGGAAGTCAGATATCCAGTTTAAACAATTATTTGGGCTGTCATCTTTCACAAGGAGATAAAATCTCCTCTACATTGCATCCTGAGATTCTTTAGGATATATTAATTGAATAGCTGGTTAAACATGCCCATCTCTCCCAGCAGGCTTGGAGGAAATTGAAGTAACTAATTTAGAGTGGGTCTGAAATTGAAGAATGAAAGTGAGATGTCCTGAATTTTTGTGTCTTTAAATTCTATCTGAAGGCAAACATAAATTTTCATATTTCTTCTAAGGTCTTGTGGGCATGTGTATGCATGAAGGAAGCCCAAACAAAATATTCCTGCTGATCTTCATTTCATCCTGTTTATATTAGGAAGAGATGGTGAAAAAAGCTCATCCCATTTTTTTCTGGACATTTTGGACCTTTGAGAAGACAATGTTGTGATTATTTTGTGAAGATTCCATAAAATTTATAGCTAAATAAAGTTTCTAAAACATTATTGAGGCCAAAGAGTATCTAAGATGGGACTACATATTGTGAGATTTTGATTCCTTATATTTTGCATTGTGAAATGTGCAACAGCTTTGATTTTAGGTTTTCTGACCTATGAGGATGAGTATTGATAGAAACCAGATTGAGATATGATGCTCTGTTTGTGGTTTAATCTCCCATATGCCTTTTGAAAGCAGATAAGTAATTTCCATCATCATTTGCCTTAATGAAATTTTAGAAAAACATGTTGGAGAGTGATTTCTCTCTTGGTCATAGCAGTTCTTGACATTTACAGAATTCCTTTGGTAGCTGAAACAGAAACATCACAAGATGAAGCCAGGGAAGAGCAGAAGAGTTGGTACAGATAATCCAGATGCAGTGACTGTAAGATAACACAGCTATGTGGGTATGCTGCCAACATCTCATTAGATCACTACACTCTTCCCCTGTTTCTGTGACCCCCACTGACACTGTGCTATCACACATTACTGGCTTTTGTGTCATTCTGGAGGTTCTTGAAAAGGTGATTTAAAACACAGGGGGCAGTTGCCAGTTTTTAAACTGCTCTCCCATTCCACAGTTTTTACACTAACAGTTTTGAGGAAAGTAGATGTATTTCATCTGTGATGGAGATGCTCCTTGCAGTTTTCTTATTTCTAGGAATAAGATCTGAACTGTACATTTTTATTAAGAAACTCTGAAAGATATTTGTAATGGTCTTAGTATTATTTGTGGACCTCAGAGGCTTCTCATTCTGAGTGGAGACAGCATCTGCATGTCCTAGGCTATTCAAATAAATGAATGTCTGGGCTGGAATAATCTGCATAGGGATGAAAAGGAGAGGAAGGTTAAAAGCTAAATGAGATCATTCAGAAGATTTACAATCAGCTGTGAAAGCTGTTTCCCTGAACTAAAGCTAATCAAGACAATGAATTTTCATGTTTGTCTTGTACTGCAGAGGAAATTGAATCAGATGTCTCCTGGGGATTCAGTTATTATTTGGTATTGACATGCTGGCACCCACACTTCTTCAGCTGCTGGCAGTGGGAGAACTTTGATGCACGCTCAGTAACAGGCAAGAAAGTGAAGAAACAACATTTCCCAACAACCCCTAATGTATGTTATCTGATGCAGAGAGATCCAGCACTTAGGTAATGAATGCATTCATTCCCACCTGTTGAGTGGTCAAATTTTGTCAGCTGTGTGGGACAGATTTGGGTTTTTGGATCTCTCCTGGGCTTTTTTCTTACTGCTAGGAGTAGGGGAAATGGCTGTTGCCTGACACAAGGAGCTGGTTTGCACTGCTGGGCTGTGGATTGGGCCATGCTTGGGACTGGTGGCAAGAGATGAAGGATTTGGACCTGCAGCAGCAGCTCCTGTGGCAAAGCACAACTGGGGCAGAGACAGGAGGAGACACTGCTTGAGCATCATGCTTTTTGAATTATTTTTTTAACATAAGTCTGCTATTCTATTGCTGCTTCAGCTTTTTTTTTTTTTTTTTTTTCCCTTTTTGAGGGGGGCCCAAAATAAAAAGTGACCCTTTTAGTGCCTTGGGTAAAGAGAGAAACTACAAAGTAATAATTCA
>JAOTQP010001652.1:46891772-46905087 GCA_026413545.1 Cichladusa arquata
CTGCTGTATCTATTTCTTTTTTTTTTTTTTTTTTTTTTTAACATAAATTATCCTTATAGATTTGTGAAGAACTATATTTATGCTATACATATTCATGCTTATTTTCTCTTAAGCTATATCAAGGAATTAATTATTCTTACAGGACTTCTTGTCAACTTTAACCTGAAGGCTATTCTTCACAGATGATACCTATGCATTTGAGCATTTTCAAAACTGAATTGAAAGGTGAAGCTGCCTGATGGTTTAACATGACAAAGGGAGAACTGTAGTATTGCTGAATATGGAATGTATTACTAGAGACCATGAGCCTGCTCCTTCATTTATTTGAACCTGGTAGTCTTTAAATTAGAAATTAAAGTGGGTATTTGCCACAGTTGCCTTGATTTGGTAAGTTTGCAGCTTGTCTTCACAGGTGGTAGTGGCTACATGTGTTCATGTAAAGTGATTTACACAGCATATAAGTAAATCCAAACAAATTATTATGACAATTATGGGATTTTTCTAGTCAAAACAGAATAACATCTTCCCCACAACTGCTGCCAAGTCCCTCTTAAGAGCTAGCAACTCCCTCTGCTGTAGATTACCTGCTCTGGTGAATTTATTTAGTTGTCTGCATGATTCCTAACATGGCAGTGTCCTGAATCATGTTGAAGACTAATAAAATTAAGAAGCAATGACTATCTGCTTTAGAATGATCAATTAGTTCTTTTTGCCTGTGCTGTACCCATGACTGTGTAATATTTTCCCAAGAACTCATTTATGACTTGGTTGTGATGAGCTCATGACCTAATTTTAGATATGATCAGCTTTTGTAACATTACATCCTTGGTATTACTGCAGCTGCTATTATTTGTGTAAATGGCAGTTTTTGAAGCAGCTTCCTTCTTGCAGGATACACGATCTATATACACTGTATTCTTGGGAGGCTGTGGTCTTTATGAGAGCTGGGAGACCATACCAAGTGTGTGTCTCTAAAGAAAAGCAACAGAATTCTCAAACATTCCCCCAGATTGCCCAACTGCATTTGTGTCAAGTAAATTAAATAGTAAAAGAAATGTTTGGGAACGAGTGAATGAATTACTTGAGTTGATTTGCATTACCTGTTAAATTGCCTTTATCTAAACCCAGGATTTTTTTTTCTCAGTTTTACCCTTCCAGTTTTTTTCTCTATCCCACTATGTGGGGCTTGTTGTCAGCTGGGGTTAAACCATGACAGCTAGTCAGGGAAATGATCAAATGTTGGTCACTTTATGTTCTATTTGGGATCTCAAAATGGGTTTTTATTTTATTTAAGTGTAATGGGCAACTGCAAGCAAACTGAGTTTGCAGAAAATGTTAATAGCCAAGTTCCCATTTGAATGCAGGTTTCATGCCTTCTTGTGATTAATTACAAGTTGTGATGTGATAGAAATTTCCCATTAGAATTGGGTAACAAAACAATGCCCCGCTTTTCAGAAATGTGTGAGCAACTGTTAAATGTTTATAGCCTAATGATATTGTGACTGGGATAGCTCCAAAAGTACTTGCAAATACTACTGGACATGGAGGCAGAAGAAAGGAGAAACCTTAGCTGTGGGAGTCAAGTGGGGGTCAAATAGATGAAAGGATTTTTAGAAGAAATAAAAATAGAATTATCTAAAAGCAGCAGGCTTGCCTCTTCCTATTAGGACTTTTTAATGTAGAAAATGCATTACTGCTCTGCTTGAGTCAGTGTGAAAAGCTTTTAGGTTCAGCTCTTTGTATAGAGAAGGAGTGTTACTGTAAGACATGATTTAAAGAGGAGGAAACGTGCTTGCTGCAGTTGTCTTTCAGATATACCCTTAAAATCATAGTAAATGTATGAATAAGGGTGGTGGTGATATGACATAGGCAGCCCTTTCTCCTGACTTGCTGTCTCATATCTGTGCTTTCACTTTCCTAATTTTTGTTTAGGGTAAAAAAAAAAAAAAAAAAGAAAAAGACAAGAACAGCAGAAAATAAAAATCCACAAAAGATTTTTTACCTAAAGTGCTTTTCATCTTCTGTGAGTAGTTTTCTCCCTGGAATATCTGGAACTGAAGACAGAGGTAGAAAGCATGTGCAATAGCAGAGGAGTCTCAGAGGGTGTTCTTAATTTTTTTGATCTTGAGAGCTGCCCTTTTCTAAAGGTGTGAAAATCCCTGGAGGTTGTTTCCCCATGCATTGCAGTGAAAAAGTGAGGAAGGTGAGAGGCTACCTGTGAAACAGAGCTGCTGGCAGCTGCCTCTCCCTCTTGGGGTGCAGGTGCCCAGGTGAGGTGCAGAGGGGATGGTGAATGCAGTTCCTGCTGCCTCTTCCTGCTACCTGTCTCCCTTTCCTGTGGTGTCAGTAAAATTACAGCTCCTCCAGAGGGATTGAGATTTTTTTCTATAAAATGGAGAGAAAAGACAGGAAATCCTTCTGACCATGCTGAACTGGGGGTGGGTGCACCCAAGGTTTATTCTTTGGATCTGTAGCTTTCTTGTGTTGCTCCTCAACTAATTTTTTGTTTTGTATGTTCATAAGCTTTTTTCTTCTGTGCTGAATGAATTTTGAAGGGGTCTTTATGCTTAGATAGTGTAATTTCTTGACTGGCTATGTTTAAATAGGATAAAAATGTTGAAACCAAGTGGGAAAAAAAAATCCAAGTACTTAGGAGTTCCAGAATAAAGCCATAAAAATGGCTTAAATCCCTCACAGCTGTCATATCCCAAAGGTAAAAGAATTATATGGAAATGTTGAAGATGTACCATCAGCTTAATTGAAATGTGAATGAAGGCAACAGTGGAGTGTTTTAATATATTTGTAACCTGTCATTGGAACAGACTTGCTGTGAGGTGACAGAGATAGGTTGTTGTGATGCTGTATGAAAGACCAGCTCACTAATCAGAGGCATGTTTATCTGAAAATCTAATTGGTATCTGAGCCTTGAAAGTGTGGCAGGATTAAAAAACTAGACTGCATATTGAATCTCGAATAAAATCCCATCAAAAACCTTGTTGCTCTTTCAGGTGGTTTTGTGTGGGTATGTGTCACACACTATCACATTGTAACATAATTTCATTGTGTATTGTAAACATAATATACTATTTATCGAGATCTGGCATTTTTATATCACAGACTTTTTAGCTGTATAATATATATGCGTTATACTGATGTAAAAATGTACATTTAATGTATATATGTGTGTATTAGCATTTTTACAACCTAAAATATGTATTTTGTGCTTATTTCTGATCTCTACCTTTTTCAAATAGTGTAATTATTGCTTTTAAAGATTTGTACTCCTTCTTAATGCTGTTTTTCAAGGAAGTCAGAATCAGGCCTTAAGGACTACTATTTTCTGCACAGATATTTCAAAGAGGTTAATGCAAATAAAAAATAAAATATGTTAATTTAGAAACTTAACTGACAATTTATTACTGTCTTGATAATGAGAAAGTGCAGTGCATGTCCTTTCACAAATCCTTTCCTAGCCAGGGAAGGAACTAGGTCACAAAGTTTTATTAGAGAAGATGCTTTATTTATGGCTGTGAGATGAAGTTTAGTGTCCTCCCTCCATGAGATACCCTGTAGCTCTGAAACACCTGCTATGAATGCTCTAATTCTTATTAATTTTGAATTAGAAAGCTGTCTTGGAAGAAATATGGAGACATTTATATTAAAAAACTGAGATTCAACTGAGAAATAATTTAATCCACAATTTCAAGTTCAGTTAAGCCAGCAGCCTTTTTGATTAGTAGAGAGAGCATATTTCTTTTTTGAAGTGAGCATACTCCTTGGTCTCTTTAGTTTTATCCTTAATGTCCATTGGGAAAAAAGACGCTAATAAATACAGGTTGGATGAGTGACCTTTTTCCTTTTTGAAAATTACTTTCTTAATTTGTGACTGCCACCAAAGAGTAGGCTTAGTGAAAGCAAATGCAGAGTGAGGTGCTAGCAGTGATTGCATTGCAAAGCAAGGAGACATTTCTGCAAGGATTGTCTAATGAGGGAAAGGGAGTGTTAGCTGCATGGGAAGAGGTGACATTTGGTTGCATGAAAGCACTCTAGGGTTCCTCATGACATTTGTTACTTCCTCAATAATTTAAAATCAGGTGGTGAGTAATGCTGCTGTATTTATCTACCCTATCTAGATTGCTGAACGACAAATTTCTTGAAGTTGAGGGAACTCCTTCCTGTTCACCAAAAGCCGTGCAAGGCCAGTTCAAATGTAAGCAGAAATAGGTCTTCAATGTGAGAATCTGAACTGATAGGCTAAGCTTCAAAATCCTTTCAAAGTGCAATGATGAAAAGAACTTATATATACTTGCTAAGTAGCTATTTCCTTAAGTCCTAGTCTGTAGCTGTTGCCTTTCATGATGTTAGTGGATTTTTATTTGGAGAAAGGATTGTTTTTATTGAATTTATAAAGTTCTAAATGCTCCAGGGCTGGTTTTTCTGATAGTCTTGTCATTCTTAGCAAAAAAAGAGACTGGGTCAAAGCAAGAGAGTGTAACAGTTGAGGTGTAATTAATTTTGTTTGCTGGAACTCATTACCTTTTGTAAATCTGCATTATTTGAATGCTGACATGCTAATTCATCTTTCCAGAATTGCAGGCTGAAACTGGAAAGTTCTAGTTTTAAGACACTTAGGTATCTTACACTGATGAAAACTAGAAGGCTTAAAGGAAAAAGTTCAACTAAGAGTGTCACTCAGGGCTTTCTGTTACAGACCTGTACAATTTTGGATTCACACCAGCAGGCTCACTTATCAGAGGAAGCTGGTACACAAGTGATACTCATTCCCTGGTCTTTTACATTCATGTAATTCTTCACTCTATTGGAAAGGGATTCCTGAAAATTGTCTTTGCCACTGGCAGCAAGGGTAATACAGCCTTAAGAACACTTGTAGAACAACTGTATTGTTTTCCTGCCTATTTCCTCTAGGGGACTGGCATTCTCCATGTTCCTCTTGGCATGTAAGGTTTTTCTCTGTGTTGGAGCTACTCTGTAACAGTAAAAGCTTATTTCTGAGAGAAATGGGATGAGTGGATTTCTTTCATGTAATTAACACAGAATTGTTGACTTCTGTTTTGTTTATGACTGCTTTTATGAATGATGGTATCAACAAAAAGATTGAATGAATCCTGTTCTTAGTAGAAGCAAGAATTGAATGTAGGCCAAGTAAATGTTAACTTAGAGATTAAAAACATTACATTATTTGAGATGTGCTGGTATTTTTGCAATTATTTGGATTCAGGATTTCTTCACACGGAGGAGCTGAGTGCATGTACACTTAGTTATCAGTTTCTGGGTTTAAATTATTTGCTACAGGATATGCTGATTGTGGAGACTAGGAGGAATCAAAGCTGAGATTTGAAAGGGATTCATGACCTTTGCTTTGAAGAGGATAAAGAATTTTTGAAGAGGGCTTGTTGGAAAGCCTCTTTCAAGTATTTTGCCAATCAAAGTGGCATTTGAAAGTTAGCTGCCCGTACAAAAGTGCCAGACAGGCTTTTCCAGGCAACATTGCACACTTGACTAATTTTTCCTTAAGAGATCTATGTGCTTTCCATTAAGAGTCCAGTGCACTCGAGGCTACTGAAACTCACTCTGTAAATAATGTGGTGAGCAGTGTCTTAGAGCTTGATGATTATTGCAGGGAGAAAACAGTTGACTGAAATAGTAAAAGATAATGGCTTGTGTGCTCTTGAGAAGCTTGGAAACTAATGTGGGGGAGTGGAATCTTGTAGTGAAAAATGTGTACCCTGTCAGAAATTAAAAACAAGAGTGTATCATATTGGAATTTTTCATGGATAAGGTCCATCACAAAGTTTCTGCATCGAATTCTTTATTGTGCATTTGTGGGATTGTGGAAGATTATTAAAAAGGACCTAAGTAGGTCATCTAGTCTGAGGTCATGCTCAGGGTGGGATTGTGGTCAGTGTTAGGTCAGCTCAGCTGTTGTGTGGTCTAGCCAAATCTTGGGAGCCTTCAGGACTGGAAATTCCATGACAGTCTTAATGGATCTGATCCAGTGCCACATTAATGTCCAGATGCTCTGTCTAATTTCAGACTGAACTTTCAGAAGCTGATGATTGATCCAAGTGATTCGTGGAAGTGGCATCCATTGAACTGTTTGCTCACAAAATATGTCAATACAATCATAGGATGATTGGGGTTGGAAGGGACAAAAGATCATCTAGTTCTGACACCCCTGCCATGGGCAAGGACACCGTCCACTAGTCAGGGTTGTCCAGAGCTTCATCCAGCTTGGCCTTAAACATTTCTGTGTTCACATATATATATATACACACACACATATATAAGGATGGGAAATCCTCAACTTCTCTGGGCAATAACGAAGTTTGTTTTGTTTATTTTTCTCTGCCAGACTTGTAATAATGCATACTAGATTTGAAAGATGATTCCAAATACTTTTTTCAGAAGCTAACACCAAGTGTGAATGTAGTTACAAAATAGCCTCTTGTCCCAGATAGAAAATATTTCTATTTAACAAATATGATTTTTGGAAAGCATATATTGAATTTGCTATTCTTGAAGGTAGAGTAGAAAAAAGGTGAGCTTTCCATGTCGCATGAAGCTCATATCATGCAAACATTGCTAAATTTCTTAATTTTTGGATCTTGTATTATTGATCTCAATTTAATGGTTTTGAGTCAATTTGCAGAAGGTTGTTAGGGAAGATGTCACAGAAAGAAGCTTGATCAAAGGAGCTTTTAAGGAAATGTAATGTAGTATGGCTTTCAGTCATGATGATAAACATGCTGTTTGTGGACAGTATCATAAATATTGTAGATTTGATTATACTTTTAGAATACCAAATATATTGTAACACATTCCTTGTTCTCTTACCATATATGGAATGCTGTCTTTAATATTTTAAAGCTCCTGGAGTATGGCTTGAATGGTTCATCTCCAAAAGCCTTAGTGTTTCTACTCTTGTGACTATGAAAAATCATTTGTTGTTAACCTACAACTTTGTTCTTGTTACATCCTGCATAACTATAAAAAAGTATGATAAATACTATGATTTTTGGTGAGAAAAGAGACTATAGCCATGCTTAATCCTTGCAGCTTTCTTAAAAAGTATTTTCCAATCTAAATCTGGTGCAAGATCCTTGTGTTGGTTTATCAGAATAAACATAGTGGATGAAGCTGCTGTTCTTTCTACAAACACTTGTAATGTGTTTTCTCTTTTCCAGATGCTGACATTTAGGCTACATCTACATTGCATGAGGCACTGTCCCTGTAGAGCTTTGAATGAGGGTACTTAGATGATCAAACTGTTAGAGATGCATCACAGCACAAAATCTTTGGGATAAATAATCCTGTTGAGAAGCAGAAGGTATTTTTCAGGGGAGTGCTATGCTATTTTTGGTTTCTTGTTCTGCAGATATGCTCTAAACCTTCTTTCTTCTAAATAGCATGTAAAATATATTAAATATATATGTATCTTTTTCCTTATCAACCATGCAGCTACATATTTTTCTAAAAATTTTTCTGGTTCTTTCAATGAGAATCTGATCCAACAAAAGCATGTTTAAGTAGAAGTTCAGCCTAGTCCAGGAGATCACCAACTTTAAAAGCTGCTTTGCTGTCACTTTTGTGTTGGTGTGGTGTAGGGTGGATATGTAATTTCTTTTTTTTTTTTTTTTTGATAGGGGAGTGGTGTTTGAGCAGAATACTGTTTTGTTCTTTCTGATAAAGGCAGTGTGAGTGTATGGACCAGGGATGTTCTTTCTATTGATGAGTAAATCTTTACTGGCTTTATTTTACACAATTGATAAATTATTTGATATTGTGAGATGCGATAGTAAATGAGTAAATCTTTACTTGTACTAACTATGGTAAATGAATCAGTTTTATGTGCAAATAGTGCTGCTGAAGGTCGTTTCTCTCTACTATCCCCAGATGTATCAATTTAAAATACTTAATTTTGTTTTTAAAAAGTCCTAGTGAAATTATAAAAAGATATATTTATTACTTTCAAGGTGATCTGTTTATTATTAGCAGTGTTCTGGAAAAGGTGTTGGTAGCAATATGGGAATTAAAATAGAACTTTCTGATGGGTACAAAGAAAATTTTTAGTAAGATTTAATTTTTAAAAGCAAATGCTGGCTTTACTTGAGCTGGATCATATTAACATAGGTGTCCTATGTTTGTAAAACTTCTTAACGCAGTGTTAAGACTGAAAATGAACTTTGGATAATCTAGTGTTAGGATGAAAGACATCCTTGCATTATGCTTCTTCATAGCTTTGTAAGTTCACAAGCAATGGCATGGCCTTACAATTATAAACAGTTCAATGTTATTTTAAAACTTAATTTGACTTTTATTTAATGGTAGGCACAAACTGAATATCAGGTTCAAGGAAAAGAACTTTCAGCTGGAATGTTCTGTGGGAAAATGTGACCCCAGAAATAATTTCTGTTATTAGTAATGAAGTAGACTTCACTGCAAAGTCTTTTGTGCATCATGTGAGCACAGATGTTTTGGTTTCATTGATATTACCAGTAACCAAAACCCAAAGTTAACCTTTGTTTTGCTAGTAGAACCTTTTGGGTGTGTTCATTCAAGGCTTGTCTTTATTCTAAATCTTGGACTTTGATACTCAAGCACACTTTTAACATCCTGCATGTTCCTGTCTGAAGCCTGGCAGCTGTGGTTGGACCCATGTGAGCCTGTGGCTGTCAAGATTTCTCTTGTCTTTACAATCCACATTGACATGTCTTGACAGCTTAATATTTGTTAGTCAGCAGAATAATGCTTCTCAAAATGCAAGCAAGCACTTTGGGTGGGTACACAGAATGTGTTTAGTGTGAAGCCACTGTACCCTGAGCACTTCACTACAGTTCTACATAGCTGCATCAAAATAATTTTAATTTAGTTTTAAGTAGAAAGTTTACAGATATCGCTAATATTTTAGGTATGTACTGAAGCACAATCTTCAGCAATGGGGGTAGAATTAATTAATTGCTCCATGTGCTTGCTTGATAGAAAATTTTGACCTAATGAAGCTATTACATTGATTTAGAGAATTTGATTCTTCCCACAGTCTTTCACTTAAATATCTGTGAAAAACAGATCTGTGTGTGTTTGCAACATTCTCCTCAGTGAAGAGAAATGCTTTTCTTCCCCTTAGGATGTAATTGTAGGCTTGCTTGCTTAGATGATAATTAAAAAAAAAAAAAAACCAAACTAGACAAAGACTTATTAGGTGCAGGTTGGTTTAGAACTTTATCTTGTGGAAGTAAGGAATTGAGGGAACAGTTCCAAAACTTGAGCCTGAAAGTAATATTTCCTTTTTTTGGTCTAACAATTACTATGCAATCAAATTTGGATATGCTCAAAATAACCCCCACAAGATTAGGTTCTGTATCATTAGGATTATACTTACATAACAATTATTTCATAAGGAAAACACATGCACCTCAAAATGAGAAATGAGTTAGTGTTACTGAAGCTTCCTGAAATGGATGCCTAAGTAAATTAATTTTATGTCTGAATACTTAATCCATCTAAAGATTTTCTGATAGGATTCTAGAAGTTAGCAAGTAATAGAAAATGGATTCATTTATTTGTTCATTTTTTTGGCTTTGAGCTGATTTGAAATAAGTGCTTTAAAAAAAAAAAAAAAAAAAAAATGTAAGTTGTGTAACATTTGCTGATTACCACCATTACTGTGATAACTTTCACTTATGGCCAAAACAATCCTCTTCTGGAAATGCAGAATTGCAAGACTTTGGCTGTGTGGAATAAAAGGCATGTCTCAAATGACCTGTGCTTGCCAGACTTCCCAGAGGGAAAGGGTGGTCTGTAAGTGGGGTGTGTCTCTGCTCATCCAGCTCTGCAGGAGAGCAGGAACATCATGCTCTGAAAAAGAATCTGAAAACAGAGATGTGAGGTGAAGGGATTAACATGTTGCATTTGCCTTGCACTCTTAGCTTGAGGTCCCTGTTGTTACCTTGGGTTTATATTGGTACCATCTGCATGCTGACCTTCAGTCTGGTTTTATCTCAGAGCCAACTGACTGCCTTAGCAATATTGCACAGCAAAAGAAATTGGGGAGGCTGGCTACTCTCACACTCCATTCCTAGGGCAGTATGAAAAACTGGCAGCTGCAGTGCAGAGAAAAAGTTTAGAAGGTACTTGGAAGTAAAACTGTGTGGAGTAATAACATTTGTTTTTCTTCTACTCTCTTAAATTAATTGGCTTCCAAAATATTCCTCACAGAAGGTTGAGAGAATTTTTCTCTAACCTTTTGTAAATATGTTAGCTTTTAGGATTCATCATCCAACTGGGAAATACTAAAATATTTTGTTTAAAAGAAAAAAGTCCCCATGCAATAGCAAGTATTTGAGTACTAGATTAACTGGAAGAAATCCAGGTGACTTCTTAGAGTTACCTGTTGCTAACAGCAATCATAATTTTGTTTTGCTGTGCCAATTGAGTTTTCACTCTCAGCATGGGTGGAGTTAATGGCAAAATGTTCTCTTCTTTTTACTTTCAGAGATTAGAAAATACAGATTAAACTGCTTTATGCTGTGCAACCCCTCATGACCCCATAATTGTGTCCCTGTTCTAGCAAAATATACAAACACAGTCTTGTGGAAAAAGCAATAACTCTGTTGCTGAGAAAGGCACAGAAAAACCCCAGGGTGCCAAGCTGGAATGCTCCAATGCTAATTATGACAGTCATGCAGATCTGGAAATAGTTCAAGATAAGATTGTGACTTTCCATCACTGCCATTAAACAGAGGCTCTGTTTGGGCATTGTAATCAAGTCATCAAACCTATCTAGGAAAGGATTGAAATTTGCCCTCTGAAAGTAGAAATTCTTAAGAATTATGGCTCTTTTGGAAATACAATTCTCTACTTAATGTCAGGAGGATATTTCTAGTCTTTAGAGAATGTTGTGATTCCAAATATTCACATAATTCCTCTAGGTTAAGTTTTGTATTGTCCAGGAGGAGGTGGCAAAGATGATTAAGGGACTGAAGCATCTCTCTTATGAGGAAAGGCTGGGAGAGTTGGGTCTGTTCAACCTCAAGAAGAAACAACTGAGAGGGGACCTCACCAGTGTCTGAAGGGAGGATGGCAGGGGGATGGAGCCAGGCTTTTATCAGTGGTGCCAAGCAATAGCACAAGAGGCAACGGGCAGAAATTGATGCACAGGAAGATCCTCCTGAACATGAGGAGGAATTTCCTTACTGTGGGGGTGACCAAGCACTGGAACAGATTTCCCAGAGAGGCTGTGGAGTCTCCTTCACTGGAGATATTCAAGAACTGGACACAATCCTGTGCCCTGTGCTCTGGGATAACTTTGTTTGAGCAGGGGGATTGGATCAGATGACCCACTGTGATCCCTGACCCACTGCGATCCCTTCCAACCTGACCCATTCTCTGAGTCTGTGAACAGGAAAGGGAAAACAAAACAAGAATCAGAACTCCTGTCTTAAACAAGTGTGGGGTTTTTTGGTGGGTTTTCCACTTTCGTCTAGCTCTCTGGAGAACACCTTAGAGGTGTATCTTATAGAAGGGTCTGCTCGGGGAACAAAACAGGGATGATTTTTTAGTACCTTCTAAATGGATAGAATATTGGTTAGGGACCACTATAGCACAGATGGCTTGATTCAATTGTATAAGGGAGTAAAGTGAGCATTCTTGAAATATTTGCTTCTTTTAACATGACTTAGCAATGACATCTGTTCAAAGGCTCTTTTGAAAAAGGCAGGTCAATGAATCACTGTGAAATTCCAAATTTAACTTTGCTATTTTGGTTTGTTGTGATTGGCTCATGCTGCTTTTCTGGGCATACATGGGCTATTCTCTTCAGTGTGAGAAGTGATTAGTATTCTGAACTACAACAACAGCATCTCATTAAAATCATTAGATATCTTTGAATCTACTGGCAAAGCCTTAACTTCTGTCTTGCCAGTTGTGACTCAATTTTTGTTATACTGCAGGAAGTTTTGCACTGGGAAGTTTTTGTTCCTTGTTCAACTCAAGAGAACTGAAGTATTATATGGCTGCAGGAAAAGTGCTATATAAAGGGTGAAACTGAGCCAATGATATTTTCAGCATCTGTATTTCCCTCAGCTGTTGTCTGATCTGTGGTGGCTGGTTGGGATGCTGAAACTGCTGGAGTGGAGGTGCTTACCCACTGATCCCAACTATATTCCTGAGGACCTTTTTCTGATACTGTTTCTTCTAAGGATCATACTTATGCAGCCTTGTCCAACTACTGAGAAAATTCTAATGCAACTAATTTTTTTTTTCACCCAAAATTATTTGCTGTATAAACCACCTCACCATTTGCATAACAGCTTCACCATTAGGTATCAGGAAATGACTGTGTAGGTGTTATGTAGCTTGGATCTTATATTTTTAGAGGAGGTCATTGCTGCAAAGTACTGAGGAATTGTTAGCACCTATCTTGTGAAAAGCAAGCATGAGTAAAAAATAATCACCACCTGTAAGGCCTTTTTAATTTGCTATTTAAAAGCCATAGATTACTTATTTCAACATCAACAAGAATACAATGAAAGACTAAATGAAAGCTGACTTGTAAAGAAAGCAAGCCTTATGGTCTGATTTCAGAGTGTGATAATGTCTCTTATGTGCTGCTCTTTGAAGGATCATGGAAAAGGTGCTGTACATTTTCAGCAAAGTCTAACTCAAAAATTAGAATTTGAGACACCGTGGCCTGTTCTTTACTTAGATTGCAGCTGTTTGATTTCTTTATGGACCAAAATGGTCTTTCAACTTACCTGTCAGTTACAGAATCTTAGAATAATTTAGCTTGAAAAGGAGCTGTGGAAGTTGCTTTGAACGCTGTTTCAACAGCAGGAGGCTGGAGATGCTCAAAATTTACCTGAACAATCTGAGGTTTGTCCAAATGAATTTTGTTTGCTTCCAGGAATAGAGTTTCCACAATCTCTCCAAGCAACCGATCCCAATACTTGACTGCTGCCATGGTGAAATTTTTGTACCTAAACAGAATTTTTGTAACTTTCTTGCTTCTGTACACTTTGCAGAGGAGGTCTGGGTCCATCTTCTCTGTGTGTTTCCATTAGGTGACTGCCGTCTAATTTCATTTCAAAAAATGAATAAATAAACCTGCATAAGGCAGTTTATAGAAAAAAACCCTGAAAATCCACATAGCACAAGATGGACCCAAGACAGAGAGCATCTTAGTTTTTGGAATAGCCCTACTTATGCATGGGAACTCATTTCCAACTAAAAGCATGTGTTGGTCCTACTGCTGCATTTACTCATGGGTAGGGAAAAAAAAAAAAAAAAAAAAAAAAAA
>JAOTQP010001652.1:46905107-46915683 GCA_026413545.1 Cichladusa arquata
TATAAATGAATATATTAATGTTAATGCTTAAAGAAGACAGAACAGTATATAAGTCTTATTGTATTGAATAATGTGCTATTATTTTTTTCTTTTTGGTAAAAACCCCAGCATACTTAATTTTAGAATATATTTAAACCTCACTGCTGGTGAAAACCAGTTATCTGCTATATGCTGTAGAATTGGGATGTTGTATTGGAAGTGGAGCTCAAAATAGGGATTTTATCATCTCTGAATGCTTTGAAAATTGACTGTAATGTTCAAAACAGGAAACTATATCCTTTTAGCTTTCTTTGCAAATACAAGGTTCTGTTGCTTCTCAGACTTGTAAGGGATGTAAAGGAGGAAATCTAGGCTGTTTGAACTATTACGAAGCTGTAAGTGCAATGAAGACATACAGTGTTTCACTCTTTCCATTTGCACTTTGAATAATCTCATTTCCCAGAACAGATACAGTATTTCAAGCCAAATTTTATCGTATCTTAGAGCCCTCAGGACTTTTATGACTTCAGCTACTGTAATCTCCTTTCTGTTCCTTATTCTGTACTCGAGTTCTCGATTCAAGTTGTGAATCAATTGTGTTGCTCCTACATTTATGATAGATTGAATAGTCTGGGGGAGTCATGCTCAGCAAGGTACACTATCCCTCTTAATTTTCTTAAATCAAACTTGCTTTGAGAATTATTTTGCTTACAAGTAGATGCTATTTCTTTCATATGTTTGATAAAGTAATTTACTAAAATGTAGTCATTGTTTCATAACCAATATAAAGAACAATGTGTCTTGTTTTATAAAGAATTTTTGACTTTTATGGCAGATTCCACTGGCTGTTCTCATAATTGAAACTTTTTTTCACAGTTGCTCTGTAAACTGTAAGCAAAATGTTGCTGACAGCTGAGACATAGTTTCTGCTGTAACAAACTGCATCTTTAAATTTTAACCTATTTAAAATACAAATAAGTGAAGCTGCTCTAGGTAGAACCTTTTGAACATGGCTGTTGTTATTATCAGCACTGAAACTTGCAACAGTAAAATATGAATCTCTTGGATTATTAGTACTTGGACCTTGCTATGTGTTAGCACATGCCTGGATCCTTGTACCCATGTGCTTGAGACCTTGTAATGACATTGGCAGAAAACAAGATTTAATACGAGGTTTCTATAAAAGTTCTTTTGTGTTCCTAAAAAAAGTGCCTTTTGTGTCTAAAAATCTACCAAATACGCACCTTTTAGGTAGAGCATAAAGATAATGTGAGGGATGGGGAGGAATTACTGCAAAAGAAAGAAAGCAAGTTCAGAAGAAACTATTTTTCTTTCTATTTTCCAATAGAGATGCCACAGATTTGAAAAGGAAGACTAACAGGAGTGGAACAGCAAAACATAAAATATTAATTACTTGAAGTTTCATAGCTATGACCATGAATAAATGGTAATTAATAAGGATACTGGGAAGCATCTGACGTGAAGGTCAGGCAGACTTATGCCTTTATCAATGTATAAGTAATTATATTGCTCCTTCTAATTTCTGTAGAAAGAACTGAGCTGTGAAAATAAAGGCTTTTAAAGTTTTGTTGGAAAATGCTATGTTGTTGAAAGTAAAAAGTGCCTTGAAAAAGAGTAAGAGACCAGATACAGGCTACAGAATAGGAGATGGACAAAGACACAGATGCAGTCCTCAATGTTGAAATTTGAAAACTGAATAAAAAACCAGGTGTAGAAATACATTAGTTGAGGATATTAGTGCTATCTTGCTACCACCTTGTACTATCATACTACAGACACTTAACTGTGAAGTCAGGATATGTTCTGACTTCTGATGTATTCTCTGCTTCTGCAGTTCATATTTTTTTCCTGCATAAGATATGAACCTCCTGTAGCTCTAAAACAGCTAGGAAGCGAGTCCTGCACACACTCTACAAAACTCCTGCAACATGAAGTGCTAGCAGGGGGATAGCTGTGAAATTGTAGCTGACAACAGAAGCTCCGTGGTAGGAAAAGCTCTATCATTAGTGCTCTGCAAACCTTTTCAAAGTGAGCCACAACCTAAAAGGGAAGCTAAATTGGTAATGCTGAGGCCAGGTGCTCTCAATGAAATGGTGAAAGGCCAATATAAAATTATGAAGCCCTGGTTATAACTCTGCATGTAACAAAGCTAAAGAGAAGATACTTTTTCCTTCTGAATTTCAGCCCAATATGTTGCTCTAACAGGTCAAAGCTGTTTGAGTTTACACGGTGGGGATAATCCTTCTTTTACAAGAGATCTGTTGTGACATCAGGCAGCATTTGTTTGTGTGATGTGAGCTGTGGCAGTAGTTGTCTGACAGCTCCTTGGGTTTTTTGTGTTTTCTCATGTTCCAGTGGTTACAGGATGTGACTGTAGGCATGTGATGTGGATTTTGCTGTCTCTGTTGCCAGGAGCGATGTTACACAACGCCTTTGTACAAACATGTAACCTGTAACATCAGCAGTGTTTCCATGGCTCGTCAGAGCTGTCCTCCTGTCCATTGCTAATGGCCTAAAGCACTGTAGAGAAGAAAACCCCAAATATGATTGTTATTAATAAATTGGAATATTTCAAGTGTCAGCTTCTTTTGAAGGCTGATCAATCTCTATTAATGAACTTGTCTCAAGATCAGATTTCCTTTGCTGGAGAGCTGTTCATTCATGGATATGTTCTCAGCTGCCCACAGCAGATCCTGGGGCACTCAGCCCCTCTCCTGTGTGTGGTTGGTTACCATGCAGTAGTCTCTAGCACATATAAAAGACCACAAATCCTAGCCCTTCCCTAAAAGACATGAATGATCCATATTCTACCAATTTTTTTCTGTCCAAATCTGCCATGCTGCATTAAGCCATAAGCTCCAAGGAATAGCAATGGAAAAAGGGCTGTAGCTCTACCTTTCTTGGTCTCATCTCAAAAGCCACCAAAGTGAAAATATCTGAAGAGCTGTAAAATCTCTCTTGTTTAAGTTGTCTGGTTTTCAGCACAGTAACAGATTTGTTGTTCTAATGTTATAAGCTCAAAATGACAATGTTTTCTCATTTAACATTACTGCATGCTGGGAGGAGGAAGAAGATCAGGTCTCGACACCTGCTGCTTTCATGTCTTGTTAGGAGACAGTCAATTCATGGAAAACTTCATGCTGGGTACTTAGAATAAATAGCAACCAGCTGCTCGCATTTCTTTTGCAAAAAGTCAATCGTTATAAACTCCTGTTCACTGTAAATTAATGTGAAGAGGAATGTCCATTTCTTTAAGTGAATGGTTGCTCTCTTATTTAGTTGTGGAATGGTACTGTCTCCCTCTGCAGATAATTTATCTACTAGAAAATCTCACTAGGATCATGGCCCTTTCCCATGACTTTCAGAGGTGTCTCAGACCTTATCAGGAAGGGGGTCAACAGGTAAATGAATTGCTCTAGTGGTTTTAAAGGCATTTCTTTCTTGCAAACATCTGGTAGCCTCATGACACTACTGAGGGGGTAATGAGGTGGTATGCTGGTTTCAGCTGGGGTAGGGTTAATTTTCTTCACAGTAGCCAGTATGTGTATATGTGCTGAATGTAAGGTTGATTATACAGAGATTTTGGTTATTGCAGAGCAGGACTTATACAGAGCCAAGACCTTTTCTGCTTTTCATAATTACATGCTATTAGTTAGGGATGTGTGGGAGGTTGGGGGCAGACACAGGCAGGAGAGGTGTTACAAATTGACCCAAGGGATGTTCTAGACCATAGAGAATCGTGTTCAGTGTATAAAGTGAGGAGAAGGGGCAATGGGGAGGATGTTTGGAGTGCTGGTGTTGGTCTTCCCAAGTCACAGCTACCTGTGATGGGGCCCTGCTGTCCTGGGGATGGCTGAACTCCTGCCTCCCCATGGGAAGCAGTGAATTAATTTCTTGTCTTGCTTTGCTTGTGTGTGCTGGTTGTCCTTTCCCTATTAAACTTTCCTTATCTCAACCATGAATATTTTACCTTTTACCCTTTGGATTCTCTGATGCTGCAGGGGGGAGTGGGTGAGCAGCTTTGTGGGGTTAAACCATGGCAGCTGGGCAGCTTAGGCATGGCAGACACTCATTTTGATGATGAAAGATCAACCAGGAAAACATGTTTTGCATATCTCCATAAGAAATAGCATGTCTTACTCAAATGTCTGGAGTTGCAGAGTAAGTGATGTTGGACAGGATGTACAAGGATCATTGAGCTCAGCTCCTGGCCCTGCAGAGAACCATCTGCAAGTGTCACCCCATGTGCCTGAGAGCATTGTCCAGATGCTTCTGGAACTCTGCCAGGCTGGTGCTGAGAAGGTGGACACAGATCACCTCCCTGGGGAGCTGTTCCAGTGCCCAACCCCCCTCTTGGTCAAGAGTCTTCTTTTAATATGCCCTGCCAAAACTTCAGGCCATTTACTCAGATTGTGTCTAGAGAGGCATGAAATATATAGCTATAAATTAAGACAAATCCCATCTTTTATAAGTTTTGATTGAGAATAGCTGTGTTGTTCTTCTGTGGAAACAATGTTAGATGGCTGTACTGAATCTATGTGTTCTTGATGAAGACATCTTTAAAAGTGGTCCAATGACTGCAGAAAACTTATGCAGAAAGGAAATGCTTTCTTTTGTAGTAACTCTGCTCAAGCATCAATTTAGCTGCTGATTTGAGATGCTAATGATTTCCGAGTATAAACAATTTTTAGGTGCGTTGAAACTGTTTAAATTGCATTCTTACAAGTGAAGGAAATATTCAGAAACTATTTCTGCAAGGAAATGTGATGTGTGGTGCTGTTGACCTTCAGTCATGTCTTAACAGTTGGTTTCATAGCAAAATCTTTGATACATGAGAACAGCTCCTTTAAATAAGGTCTCAGCAGCTCTTCTGAGCCAAAAGCCAGGAGTAGTAAAGCAATAGCATTTCTTTTCAGTCAGAAAGAGAAACAGAAAACTTTTCTGAATCAGAATGTGATTAAAGAGATAATGAAATCCTCTTTTTGGAACATACTCTTTGGTTTGTATTACATTTCAATGGGCTGTCCATCCAGGAAGGAGAAGGAGCACACTCTCATGGGGCCCTCTGTACCTCTCTAGGGAACTCATGGGAGGACTGAGGTAATTCACACTACTTATTCCTCCTGAGATTAAACAGGAAAGTGGCTTCCAATTATTAATTAGGAAATTTATAGATTTGCAAAAACAATGGACTTAATTACAGGATTTTAATTGTAGTATATAATAGGATGATTTCAAAATTGACTCTAAGTTTTCAGTTGAGTAACACTTCAGAAAAGCCTACTGCAGTGACAGCAGGCACTGAATTTGCTGCAGCAAGGAAATCTATTCTGAATTGCTCTACAGGTTTGCTCTTGGTGTTGGCTGTGGGAGTAGCTGTGGGCATTTAAAATGCAAATGAGAAAGGACATCTTTCACTTTAGTCTTAGTAGACATAAGCAGCTTTCCTGTTGGAAGACTGAAAAAACCATAATATTCTATACATCGTAGTCCAAGACGGTATCTTCTCACTGATCACCTGATTGTTTACTGATGTATTTTTGTTTTCAGTAAAATTAAACACACACAGTAACTTAATCTAAAGCCACTGCCTATCCTTGATTGAAGGAATACTTGCATGTTTCTCTTAATCTTTCTGGAACATTAATTGGTCTGAGTTTTAGACAGAATCTGCTGCTGCAGTTGGGAATGCAATTTGATTTATCTCTTGTTTTATTTCCCATTGACTACATAGTAGCTGTTTGGATCTTAAAAAAAGTTTAATCACTATACAATGCAAAAATATTGAGGAAAAAATATGGACATGTTGGGCTTGAAATGTATTTTGTATCTCTGTAAAGCCAAAAGAAGTGGGAAATCGCCTCTGGTTTTGAGAATGTCAGTACCAATTATGGAAGTGAGCTTTATAACCATTTAGCTAAATCACAAACCAGTTTGAGACAGGATAAGCAGCATCTCAGAAGTATTTCTAAAGTGACTTATATATTGGCAAAGTAGTGGCTGCACAGAAAAGGTGAGAACTGCATCATTTGCAGAGGACATGAGGATGGAGCAGAGATATTTATGAGAAGCTAGCTCCAAGGAGAAGCTCTGGCAGAATGGAAAGAAAAGCCTATTTGTACCTAAATTTCCCCTTTAGATCTTCAGGATGCTCTCAGGTCAATACTGGGGTTTAAGAACTGTGACTTTTATTAAGATTCACCAAAAATATATCTCAGGAGGATTTTGAATGAGGGTGCGTGTGGGGGGGAGGGGGATGGCATATTGGAGTGTGAAGGCTTTTTTCTTTTTTTTTTTTTTTTTTTTAGGAGAGTGGGCAGCATGGAGGGAGTGTGAAAAAGTAGCAGGAGAAGGAGACAAACAGGCGTTTCTGACTAAGTTGTTGTGACAGGAGGCAAGGTCCAAGGGATAATTTAGGATGGTAAACCTTTAAGACCAGACCTAATCTGATATGGTAATGTGGAGGAAAGTACTGTAGAGGTTTGATGGAAGGATGTAATTTGAATAAAGAGAGAGATTGAACAGATGTTTATTAGAATTTCCAGAAAGTAGTGCTGTGAGTACTGAGATGAAGTTTTAATGTTTTGAGTGTGGGTGACTGCTAAAAGCCATTGGACAAAGAAAACTTAGCTATCCTTTATGCTGATAAAAGTTTAGTGAATGAGATGTGAGTGAAAGTGTGAGGCTTTGTTGAGCTGCAAAATTAAATAATGGTGACAAGAGATGGTTTGTCAAAAATAATGGAAAAATGCTGTTGTAAGAGGAAAAAGAGGTATATTTTGTCCCTATTAAGCTTTGGCTTGCCACCACTCATTCAGGACATGTGCTAGCTGACAAAGGAGAGATCAGATACACTAACAGGTGCAAAGGCATTAAAAATCTAAGGAGTAAAGCAGATGGGAGACTGTCAAATAAGAACACAATAGGTGAGAAGCAGCAGGCTTTCAAGTTCTTAGGACAGAGGCACAGCAAAAACTGAATTTCAAATATTTTGCTGCCCAGCAGCCATTGTCACCTACCAATTTTCCCATCACAGTCCAGGCTGGTTTTTCCTTGCCTTATGTTATATGTGGTATTGTGAATCCTTAACTCTCATGCACAGGAGAGATGAAGATGTCTTGTGTTGTATTAAGATAAATACTTTGCTTTAAATGCAATTTGATCAAACTAATTGAAACAAAGCTGTTAAAACACTGAAGACTTGAAAAAAATGTATTTTGAGTTATTAAAACCTGTAGGTAAATTCAGGGCTCATGGGCTCATATTTCTCTATGGCAATGGAAAGTTGTCCTCCAACTCAGTTTTAGCTAGGTCAGTATTTTCTTTCCATGGAGCAATATCCAGGCTATCCAGACCTTTTGATGCACTGGAGTTGCACAGAGGTCCTATTTAGAGGTGAGTTCTTCCTATGGATCTGCACCAGAACTGTGTCTTGGCTTTTGTGGTACTCGTGAGCAGGCACATGCTGCCAGTGGCCCTACTTCAGACCTGCTGGTATTTAACTGGGTTCCTTTCAAGGGGATCAGCTCAAGCTAGGGGAAGATGAGTAGTGTTGATCTGGACCTTTTCCTTCTGCACTTGAAGGATCCTGTCTATCAAAAGAGGGATTTGTATCAGAATTTGTATCACAAATGTCAGCCAAGTGATTTTCAGTCTGAAATTTCAAGCAGCTCAGAAGTACATCTAAAGCCCTGAACAGAGGATGATGTAACAGTGATATTTAACACAGCCCTATTTCTTGAAGCAGAGCTGGCTCTCCCTTGCCTAGATGATTTGTCTTCAATATTAAAAAAACACTGAAGATTTTCTGGAAGAAAAATTGTGTGTGGCAATGGAAGAACCTCAGCACACTCCAACTAAGGCAATTATGAATTTAGATAATGTTATAGTTTCCTTTTTTGGCTTATACTTAATCGTGTCTATTTCACAATTCAAGTTTTACATAGTCTTTTCCCACTCAGTTTTGTTGTTAAAGATCCACAGAGTTGAAAACAGTCTACCTTTTAAACTGCTTCCTGTAGTGAGGCGCTTCTGCTGTTTAATTTAAATACAAAAAGCTGTATGTTTATGTCATTCCATTTCTTGACATAAAGCTGGTGCAATTTTAAATATGATTTAAATGGAAAAGGACTGAAGGCAGTCAAATAAACATATCTGCCTCCATTTTTTGCAGAAACAACAAGCCTACCAGAGGCTTTTAGCAAGCCTCAAGCATGCCCGTTATAAGATTATGTACAATAACACTCTATTAAAAAAACATTTTAAGATACTGTTAGTAATCCGTTAAATCTTCTCAGACAGTTTTATTTTGACTTTTGTGTTTATGGGCTTTTAAAGCAGACTTTAGAGACTGATAGAAAGTTTGCAAGTCAGTGTGAAGTTTTGGTGTTGCCTTGATAATCCTGAGCCATAGTGACACTTGCAGCTGGCTAAGGGCCAGGAAAAGCCTGCAACTGTGCAAATGATGGCTGTAGCAATTCCCAGGGCTGCTCATTGTTGGACACTGCATGGAGAGCAGTGATGAACCTGTGCCTCCTGCTTTGTACCCCTGTGAAATCAATGGAAGTTTGACATCCTTATTAATGGCTCTGTACATGTAATTCACTCTTATATACCCAATCTTATTTGTAAGAGTTATTGGTGGAAGAAGAAATCTGAAACATCTGCTCTGCCTGAGTCGGATTACAAGATGCTTTGTCAAATAGCATCTGAGAGAGTGCTGTGGTACAGACACATCAGCTTTTGAATCTGGTAGGGATCACTGGCATGCTGCAGAAAAGCCACTCAGCAGATGGTAAGTGAAAACAACTTCTGTCCCCAACAAGGTGGGATGACTTTAAATCACTGAATTGAATGTAACAAAAAAAAATTGTCAGTTATCCACTCTGACTTAATGTTTCATAATAGCACAGTTTGCATTTTTGGGCAGAATTTGTGCATCTTAATTTTTTTTGGTACTTTCTTTTTGTGCTTGATCCCATGGTGTTGCTTAGTTGCATAGAGGACTTAAAACAGGTTTGTTTTTATCTTATTTTTTATTTTGGTTTGTTTATTTTGCAAACAATGGAAATGGATAAGTTTTCATGGGGATTTGAATTACCCATGTAAATGTCTGCCAACAGGCAGGAGGAAGACTATTCTTCCATTTGCTTGATGGAACTACTTCCTCTTAGGATTTTAATTTTTGTTTTGTTTTTTCCATGAGTTCTGTTTACCACAGTCAATAGTTCATTTATATAACCACTGCTGTCAATTTTAGAAGGCTGGTGTTTTTCATTTGTGTATAAGTGCTTGAATGAAATGTCAAGGTTTGGAAACTTAGGTGTAGGTCTCCTACTGTTTTAGAAATCCACTGTCATTTTGCTATAAAAAGGTAATGAGAAATCTTAGAGTATTAAGCCAATGGTGGGGGACCACATCTGCATACTTTAGGACAGCTGGGAACAGGAGATGTGAATTTTTGTTAGTGATTCTGTGTACTTTTCTTCTCTTTGAGACTTGACTCTATATAGCCCTTGCATAAAAATACATGTTAAAAGCCAGAAGTTGTCAGTCAAGTCTAATTAAAGACACTTGAAAAATTGGAACCTATATTTTTAAAATAAGGGTCTTGTGTGGAAAATACTTCCAAATAGTATTTAAATTTCCCTACACTTACATAGGTTTTTTTCTGAAAGAGTGAATGATGAATATCTGGGATGAAAATCAAACACCTGGCAGTGGTAGGTGCTTAATTTATCTACATTTCTTAAAAATGACAGTCTGTTATGAAGAAAAAACTTGGAAAGGGAGAATTTTTCCCTTTCTGGAGTACCAGCTCTCTCAGGCACAGCAGAAGAGCTATTGTGAGACTCTGCTGGAGGTGCTGAGTTGGCTGTGATGCCATGCAGTAACCTATAAGAAGGGAAACATGTGAATTAAAAGAAATATAAATGTCGATGATGATGAATTAATGTTTGCTTGCAGACTGCATGGGAATGTTCATTTATAATTATTTTAATACATATATATATATATGTATATAAACTTGCATATGGAGAGGCATCTTCAATGAAGAAGGGAATATAAAGAACAATCAAGAATTGTACAAAGGCCCTTAAGTTATCAACCATATTTCCTTATTAATAAACTATAAAGTGTTCAGATTATTCAGTTAAAGGAAGAAGCAATAAAGCCATTAGGTGATTTGATTGGGAGGGATCTTTAAAGAACTAGTTTATTTCCAGTTACAGGTTGTAACCAAGAGAATGAATGGAGTAATCATGCTTTATTTATACTTAGTTGCTTATCCTAGTCTTTTTCCATGAGATAAATCATCTATGGAGAGACAGAAAGTAATGCAAAGTAACGTTGAATGAAATAAGTGAAACATGAGATGTTTTGGCAGCAGATCAAATCAGTTTTCAGTTGTGGTGAGAAATGTTTGCTTTAGTATGTTTCTCTGTGTACTACAGCTTCCTTTAAGTTTTAGTGAGTAATAAATACAGATATAGTACTTGATGAAAAATTTTTCATTCTTAGAGTTTTTTTGCTTGTTTTTTTTTTTTTTTTTTTTTTTTTTTTTTTTTTTTTTTTT
>JAOTQP010001652.1:46915783-46955384 GCA_026413545.1 Cichladusa arquata
TTTTTTTTTTTTTTTTTTTTTTTTTTTTTTTTTTTTTTTTTTTTTTTTTTTTTTTTTTTTTTTTTATAAAATGCTTTTTTGAAATAGAGAGGAAAGACTAGTTGTGCAAACCGGTAAAAGTGACTCAAAGTTACGGATAGGTCTGCCTGGGATTATGTCTTGGAGTCTTACTAGTTTCCAAGCTCTCATATTGTCATACATGTTCATTTCAGTTATTGAAAGACAGAAGGTTTTCATAAGATGAACCTTTTTCTCTGAAAACATGACTTTTTTTTTCTTGTTCAAATGGTAGCCTATTCCATCTTTTTGGGCTCTGTTTTAGAAAGGTATTTTATTTAGAAGCACTAACAGTGTTCTTAAAGTATAATTCTATTTCTTCGTGGCTCCTCAATGATGTTTGTTTTGTCTACAACTGCAATGAAAAATTACTGAAAAAAAAAAAAAAGAAAAATAATCTTAGGTGGTAAATATATACCTGTTATTCTGAATACATGTTAATTATTCTCTGATATGTGGTGTAAGTCTTGATTCTGATGTACAGGCTTTATGTACAGGGGGAAAGAGGCCAGGAAAAAGACGTTACACAAAAAACTGGAGAGTCTGTTCTAAAAGTAAACAGGTGTCTGGATCTTTTTATCCATGTTTCTAGAATGTTGTGCTGATATTAATTTGAATATTGGATATTTGAATTAAAACCACCCATTCTGTAACCTGATGTGCAGGTGTCACTGTTCTAGCAAGGCAGGTATATCAGTCATTCACTACATACACTTGATCTGGATAAACTCAAGGTTTTAAAAGATGAAAAACAAGTGGAAAAAAGTGGAAATATATCAGCTCTCCTGACAGCAAGAGTTTCAGTAACAGAAATTTTAAACTAAAAAAAAAAAAAAAAAGGGAAAAATGAGTAGGATTTGGAGCTGGGCTGGAAAATGTCTTGTCATAGATTAGGCAAAGTAAATTTAGTGCAGATCTAGATGCTGGGGTGGGTTTATCTAAGAACAGATGAGCTAAGAGCTTTTGCCCTGCTTGACTCTAGCTCACATGAGCTAGTACATGGTGCTGCATCCTTTAGGTCTTGCCTTCCATTCCTGGCAAAGAGATTTCTGCTGGTCCGGGGAGCTTGGGCAGAAGGTTGTGGTTGCTGCTGTGGGGATGCTCACAGTTAACACAGTTGCAGTCCCTGCTATTAAAGACCAAGGTTCTTGTGCACCACTGGCATTTGTCTCCATGCACCCCTCATCTCCAGGTTTTTCCTCAGCATGAACCAGTTTCCTTGTGTCTCCTAGCTCTCCTCTCATTTTCTAGACAATCTGCTTTCGGGAGCACTTCCATTTTGCCTCTTTACAGAACCTCAGGTCCCTGGCTATTCTTGTCTAGACAGTCTTAGTGCAGAAGCCCAACCCTTGATGAGCTTTCTCATCTGTGGTTATGTCTCATCTCTTTTGTGAGTTGGTAAATTCAGGTTGTCCTGCTTTTGTGTAGATGCTAAGTATGCAATCAGCCCATACTGGTTGCAAGTAGCAGACAGGCTTTGGCTTGAGATTTTACAAACTGTGTTTTGGATATTCACTCCCTCCTGTTACACCCTCATCCCCTCTCCCCAGCTATGTGCCCTTGTGTTTGCATTCACAGCTTAGGCTATATATTTCCTATCATTGTGAAAAATTGAGTCTTGTGATGGACTGTGAGCTCAAAACTGCCTGTTGGGTTTTGTCTTCAGACCAGAGCTGAAATGGAGACAGTATTGCAATTACCTTATTTTGAATATGCAAATATCCACTGCTCTTTAGTCAAGGGAGCAAGATTTGTGACAGGCCATTACTTATTCCCATAATTATCTTTTTGAACGATAGGTACAGAACCTTGTTTTAGAGCTGGTTTCAGCAGCATTAAGTTTACTGTGGCTTCTCAAGTGCACAAAATTGTTTTCTAAATTAAGCTGGTTTTGCATCTCCTTGAAAGTAAAACATAGCTTTCGGATAACTATGCAATAAATTTCAAGGGAGGTGAACTTGTTAATTTTTAGCAGAATAGTTCTTGTTAGGCCTCAGCTATACCGCAGGTCAGTGTAAAAGTTTGGCTCAAGTTTAAAGGACTTCCAGCAGAGCTGGTTACATTTTTGCTTTGAAGCCAGATTTACAGGTACAAAGTACTATAATTTTTTTCTTAAAATATCTGCTTTTGCTTTCAGACATCTTGAGGCTGATATTCAACAGCTGTGAATTTCCAGGTAATTAGCATAACTCTCTCAGCAGGAAAGTTGTCCTTCCTGACAAAGATGTCACTGTCAGTGATATTTTCTCTTTGACTCACATCTGCTACACTGCTGTGTTTTTACTCTGACAGGTTAAACAGGTGGATATCAAACAAAAGCTCTATCTCCCAAGGTGGTGTCAGATGTGATTCTAGGAGCAGCTAAAATTGCTAGCATTTCCTTGCTTGTTTATTTTCTTTTTCTGGATATTGTGTGAAGAACCCAGAGAGCCACATTCTCCAGGTGTAGCATCTTTATGAAAATTATGGCTTCAGAAATATTTTTTCATAACATGTACAATATATTCAAGGCTCATGAAAGAGTTGGGCAAATACATACTCCTTTGTGAATTAACTGAGTGAAATATGAAATGTTGGCCACTTGTACAGAAAGCACAGAACTTGCTACTATCCTGTTATGGATTAAGAGTTGACAGTCTGGATTCTGATAGATATTCTCCATGTGAATTGATCTGGGAAGATGGTGATCAAACTTCCATTATTTTCTTGCAGAGATTTCCCATTAGAACCCTGATGAAGGCTGGTTTGGTGATGAGCACCTAAAGAAATGCACTTAGTCTGTCAGACTGCTAGGGCATGAGAATTTTAATCAAAGACAGTGAAGAAGGGATCTAAATGTCAAAGGTCCTACATCCTCCAGAAGCTATTTCTGCCTTGAGGTGTTTGAGAAATGAGGCACTTATAAATGCTGTGGAGTTATCATTAGTACTCTGGCTGCAGGTGGAAGAGAACAACAGGAGTTTATAGGAACCTCACAATCTCAGGAGGTAAAATTAGGATGCTAAATTGATAGGAGGTAGCAATAGACTACATTAGAGAAGTTTAAAAATTCCACATTACAGAAATAATTTCCATTTCACTTTCATTACATTTGGAATAGTCTTTTTCAATAATGGATTTTTTTTTTTGTTTCCTTTTAAAATTAACCTAAATCTCTATGTAAGGCCTTTCAGTTGCAATTGTGACCACTTGAGTAGTTAGAGAAATAGAAACAGAAGGAAAGCTTTGTGAGCAAACCAAGACATTCTAAGTGCATCTTGAAGAAGGAATAGCTTCTTAGGTACATATATAATTAGGAAGGTTTTTTAATGCTTAAGTATTAATAAAGTATTATTTAATATATATGTATATATATATAATACTTAAGTATTAATAGGATGTTATTTAGAATATTATGCTCAGTTCTGCAGTTGTTCTTCTCAGATGCAAATACATACTTCCTTCCTTGGCCAAAAAAAAAATGAAAATCACCAAAACCCACAGCAAAACCCAAGCCTCACAGTAAAAATATACTCTATATACTCAGAAGGCAAGATCGAAATCAAATAATTTTAGGTATTTTTCTCCTAAAAATAAGACTGCTCTTTCCTAGAACATATAGTAGTTAAAAATGTAGCTATTGGTCATGCTTCATTCTTTTTAATGCCAGTATCTGGCTGCCTAATTCAGTATCTGAATGAGAAGTAAGCCTTGAATTTAACCTTCTAATAATATATTCAGCCATTAGTCCCTCTGGGTCTCTACACAGGAATACTTTTGTCCTTTTTGAATTTATTTCTTTGAAGACTTTCTTTTTGCTGTCTTCATGTCTATTGGAACAATTCTGCCTGGTGTAATGCCTTGTGGCTGGAGATGTGTGCCAATCCTCCATTTCCAGCTGTCATGTCTGTTGACTGGTTGGACCTTCCCTGTTTCCTGCCCTGAATCTGACCAAAATTGGTATATATGAAGAAAAATGTGTTATTCTTTCTTACACTGTAAAACTGCTGCTGAATCACAGTCATGGAATGATTGAGGTTGGAATGAATCTCTGGACATTTTCTTATCCAGTACTCCTTCTCAAGCACAGTCATCCAGAGCCTGTTGCCCAGGACAGTGTCCAGACACTTTGGAATATCTCCAGGGATGGAGAGTCCACAACATCCCTGGGCCACCTGTGCCAGGGCTCAGTCCTCCTCACAATGAGAAAGTTGTTCTGGATGTTCAGTTTGTGTTTTAGTTTGTGCCCATTGCCTCTTGTCCTTTCACAGGGCACCACAGAAACCCTGGCTCTGTCCTCTACACACTCTCCCTTCAGGCATGTCTGTAAGAGCATCTCAGCCTCTTCTCATATGAAAGGTGCTCCAGCTGCTTCATCATTGTCATGGTCGTTCTCATGGTTCCTCTCCAGTGTGTCCCTATCCCTTCTGTAGTGGGGAACACAGAACTGGCCTCAGCACCTCAAGAGTGGTCATTGCTGAGCAGAGGGACAGGGTCATCTCCCTGGACTTGCTGGCAGCATTCCTGCTAAGGCAGCCCAGGACAAGGTCAGCCTTTCCTGCCAAAGGGACGCATTGCTGCCTTTTTTTTCCACTTGGTCAGTCTTCTTTTACTTGTATGCTATGTTTTTTTCACTCTTTTCCCTCTGTCTTGTCAGGGGAATAGGTTATTGTCAGCAGCATTTTCAGGTTTATTGGCATGGTAGTTCTCACTGTCAGGTCTTGGACAGCTGCGTCCTTGTTTTCCCTCAGGAGTCCACCAAGGTGCACAATCCACCTTAATCCAGCTCTTCTAGGCTTGAGAGGATTAACATTTTGCTTTGGTTCAAACCAAGAATGTTCCCTTGTAAATAAAACCTGTGTAAGGCAAGTCAGTGTATTTATTTGTCTTTACTCTTGTGGCTTATACAAGAACCTTTTCCGTTGGTTTGGTTGTTTTTGTGGTGTTTTTTTTGTTTGTAGGTGTGCTGTCGTTGTTTTTTCTTTCTGGAAGTTTCAGATCCTTCTGGTTCTGTTTCTTGATTTTGTGTATGATTGTATCAATCAACTCAGATTACTGGAAAAATACTATTTAAATCTGTATGTATTGTTCTTTGAGAGCTGTTATAGAGCCTATGGCTATTTCCAGGATGTCATTAATAGGAGTAGAGGTTATTTGTTGCCATTAACACTAACTGTAGGCAGAGGAACTGCATGAAGTCTGCAATTTTGCAAACCTTCTCCTGGGAGGTTGACAGCAATATTGAAAATCAGTTCATTTTTACTGTATTTTAAAAAATAATGCTTTTAAATTCATCCTTGTTTTCCAGCTCAGAGAAAACCTTTTTTCTTGTGAACATGTCCTGTAAAAGTAGGCACTGTATCTACCTCATCCACTATACCTTGTTTGGGTGCTTAATATGAACTCTTCTATCTGTGCTTCAAAATTGGTGTGGGTTTAATTTTTAGTGTAAACAAATTCTTAAACAGTTACAGATTCACAATTTAAATTTTATTTGTATGTCTAACTCAGGGAGAATGGGTGAAATGTGCCAGACAAAGGAACTGGTGCAGCTGTGGTCAAATTATGTCTTTCCATAAATGGGAGCATCTGACATCTCTCACTCCTCACAATGGACAGTAAAAATGGCCAGTTCTACATTTAAATCTTAGAGATTTTGCTTATTCCTGTCACTTTCCCTGCACTGTGCTGAAGATGTTGGAATTCGTTCAGTTCACTCTTTTCTGCAAATCTGGATTCTCAGATGACTGACCACGTTATTAATCTACTTGGTTTTGTCCTTAGGGAAGAACTGAATGGAAAGGACTGAGGATTCTGAATTTTTAAGGGTGGTTCTGATTTACATTTAAGTAAACTTTACTGATAATTGCAATTACAAATGTGATCTACCTATCAATGTAATGAGAAGGCAACATGGCTGCATTGTCAAAGTTATTGTTCTGTATCTTAAATGAAGATAAGAAATTTTGAATCATATTTAACAGGATTTTGCTAGTGCATCTTGAGTCTACTTCTAATTGCAGAATGGTTGAGGTTGGAAGGAGCCTCTGGAGGCTTTCTGATCCAGCTGCCTGCTCAAGCAGAGCTACATAGATCCAGTTGCCCCAGACTATGTTCAGATGGCTTTTGAATATCTCCAAAGAAGGAGACTCCACAACCTCCTTGGGCAACCTGTGCCAGTGCTCAGTCTTACAGTGAAAAAGGACTTCCTGGTGTTCATTTGGAGCCTCCTCTGTTTCAATTGATGTCCTTTTCCTCTTTTGCTACTTGAGCACTGCCAAAAAAACCCCTCACTTCATTCCCTTTGCACCCTCTCTTTCTGTAGATCTATACATAAATAAAATAAGCTATGAACACTCTCTAGACTGAATAGTGCAGGTCTCTGACTTTCCTCATGATCCCATCCCTTCATCATTTTCTTGGCTCCTTACAGGAATTGATTCAGTATGACTATCTCTCTTGCACTGAGGATCTCAGAACTGGACTCAGCCCAAATCTGGGCATATTAGCAGTGGCAACACTCTGACACAATCCAGGACACTGTTAGTCCTTTTTCAGCAAGGGCACATTGCTGGCATAGGATAAACTTGGTATTCACCAGGACCCTCAGCTTCTTTCCTGCTGGTCAGTTGTCAGTGAATACTGGGGGACTGGGGCTGCTCTCCCCATGTGCAGGACTTGGCACTTCCCTTTTATGAACTTCAGGAGGTTCCTGTCAGTCTATTTTTCCAGCAGCCTATTTTTCCAGCTTGTTGAGGTCTCTGAATTGCTGCACAAACCTCTTATGTACTGCAGCAAACTATCTATTCTGCCCAGTTTTCTTGAAGTTCTGTTGTTTTTTTGAAGTATGAACTTCTGACCTTCTTGAGTGAAGGACCTCTCCTGCTTATATCAGTTGTATGACAAAATGTGTGATAAAACATGTATACTACTTTCTTCTACTAATATTAAAGTTAACTCTTGCTTTATTTTTTCCTGTAGACTTAAGAGCTGTGATTATAAAGAAAAAATATATTATGAAAAGCTTTTATCAAATGAACCCCATTGACAGATACTGATTTAACACAAGGCATTTATTATTCTGAATGCTATTACGAAGATGTCTATCTTCAAAGAGGAGAGAAAAATTATAAAAGATGAAAACCTGTAGAGGTGTCACTTATGAAGCTGAAAAAAAAATTATTTGCTTGTCAGCAGTATTAAATAACGTAAGTCACCAGAAAAGTAGTCATGTTTGACGGTCACTTCTGTTACTGTTCTCATAATCTGATTTCCCAAATTTGGCAAGAAATATACTCTTCAGTGATTTAATACCTGTAGTGTTGCTCCCAAAAAAGAGAAATGTATTTATTGGCAGCTGTGGATATCAGGAATTGCTGATCTACAATAATTAAAGTTTGCTTTAGCCTTCACTCTATTCACACTCTGAAAAGCCTGTTCTACTATGCAGGAAGCAGATGCATAGTTTTGCACATTTTCTTCTCTTTGAAAAAATACGAGATCTTCAGGCAGAAGGTCAGAAGAACTAGCCATTTAGTCTCCCAATGAATCAAGAAAAGATTTGGAAAAATGTTATAGATGAACATGACATGAAACAAAACTGATGATCTTTTAATTCACACATAAGAGAAAAAAAACCACAGTGTGTTTGTTCTAAAGCAGAATTTGTAAAGCCTCCCAATCTACTTGAAAACACTTTCAGAAAGAAAAGCCTAATGTTATGTTTGTGAAATTATTGTCCCTAAAATGAACATGTCACCTTTCCCTGGTAAGATTAAACTTTTGGGAGGTTGCTGATCCTGTGGCTGAGAGTGATAGGGAAGAAAACAGTGATACTTGTTGCTGGTTTGCCTTTTGGTGTTGAAGTGTGTTGACTATCGTGGTGGTGATCAGAACATGGTATTTGGGTTTTTAGTAACTCTTGACTTTTCTTGTCTGAAAAAGAATGCACAGAAAACAATTGCACTGCAGGAAAAAACCGATGACATCAGATTCAAGTCTTAATACATAATTCTGTAAGAATATTTTAAATTTATGATGGTTTGTAGGATAAACAGAATCTTAATAGATCCAGACAAGATATACATTGCTGAGCAACTGTTGGGTTTAAAGCTCCCAATACATCAAGAATTAGTAATAAGATAAGTATTCCTGATCCAAAAAGTAGCTACTAAAAGTTCCTTGAGATTCAATATCCTTCCCTTAATCATTGTGCGTTGAAGATTTCTGTTACTGCAAAAATAGCTTTGGGATATCTTAATTTTTGACTAATTTTTGCTGTTCTGATCCTTGAAATAGCACTTTTACACACCTAGATCAGAATGCTTAACCTATGTGGAAAAAAAAACTGTCTTTTTTTTTCTTTTTTTCAAGATCAAAGCAAAACACCTTAAATATACGGAAGTTTTTTTGAGTACCAGGAATCCATTGCAATATTGGCAGGCAGCCTAGCACAGGAGCATGCAGAGGATGTAATATCTATATTAAGAACATGGTTACATCTCTAGCATAAATGTACATGCAGCTCCTTGCTCTGCAGCATTCCCCACTGGTCTATGACCTGGTTTCTTCAAGGAGGAGTCAGATATGTGGAAGGGGTCACAGGGCACTGGAATGTATCCCACTTTACATGAAACACTCCATGGAATGACTGCCCTACAGACAGGCCTGGAGCCCAAGTGACAGGAGGCCATTGAGCTTTGGTGCTGTTTTGGTGCTGTACCCTTGAACAGGAGCCTTTCACTGCAGTTTTCTGACAGCTTGCACTGAGCCTCTGGTGTTTGTGCACCAGAAGGTGCCTCAAAACAAAATTTTTGTTTTGTATGCTTGCTCTGCTTCTGTGTAAGCATGGTGTGCTTGAGTGGGTAAATTTGTGTGCGTATATATACTCCCAGGGCCCAGCATTTCAAAACACGTTTGTCTGAATTCCAAGCATTTAAGGAAAACAAAGTAGATAAGAAACGTGAAAAGATGTTCTGCTGAGTAGCCATATTAGAGCAATGCAAAAGCTGTAAGCTTCTAATTCTTAAATCACAGGACTGCCTGTAGTGAAAGGAAAACAAGTAATAGCAGCTCTGCTGAAGTCAGGCAATGTCAGATTATGGTGATGTGAGATCAGCAGGCACCAGGATTCTGCTATTAATCATAAGTAGAACTTCTCTTTCCAATAGAATATGAAAAATTGCAAATGCAGAGTTGCTTAAATAGTGCTTCTTGCTGCTGTGACACGACTAAGTGCTTTCATGGCGGAATAAGGTGACGTGTCCTGCTTGTACTTTGAAACATCTTCACAAGAAGGTGGGCTGCTTTGTTCACAGCTCTCCAACTGACTTGGTCTGCCATCTGTAATACTCTATCTTTTGCTTTTAGGAGGTTCAGTTTTGACAGTATTTTTTTCTAATGTAAGTTCCAAACTCTGTGTTTAGTGCAGATCCCTGCTGGCAGCATGGAGTGATGTGACTTTTAGGCTATGAAAGTTTCAGCAGAAGTATTTAATTGTTTTGCTTGGCAGAAATCTAATTGATAACTGTGGGTTCAAAATGTTAGTGTTCTTGAAAAAAATTCACTACAAAATGTCTTATGGAGATAAGATAAAAGCAAAGGTTTTTTTTTTTTTGTTCAACCAGCATAAGTTAATGGGGTGCAATTGCTCACTTTGGTCCATGGACCCATCAAAACATAGTGAAGGAATAAATTCTTCCTTGAATAGGTATTTTTTCTTTGAGTTGAGACATTTCAGGGAACTCGATTGCTGCTATACAGAGATCTGTATTCCTTTTTTTTTCCTGGTTGTTTACCCTATGACAATACCCTGGTTATGATTTGGATTGACATCAAGAATGTTCTGCCATTGAATATTTGAAATTCTGCATTTTAATTTGGCCACATGGATGATTTTCAGTATTTTTGGGTAAATAGACTTGCAGAACCAGCACTAACACTTCCAGAAGTGCTAATCTGTCCATGCCCTGGGCATGGAAGTCTGGGAGCTAAAGGAAAGTCTGCTATAACAGTGATCCTCAGTTAAGAAGCACTGCTATTTACAATCAGCACAATGGTGATGACACAGCTTCCATTTGGAAACTGCACCCAGTCAATTGAAAGTGGGGGAAGCATGGGCATGAGAGCCCACACAGGTACACACCTTCCTGTGTAGTATCAGGATTGCCCTCCTGTGGTGAATGTTCAAATGCTCCCAGTGAACTGTAAACTGTATTGTGGCCACAACCTATATTTTTCAGGTTGAAAATTATCTTGTAAATGATGCTTGCTGGGTCACTGTGCAAGCCAGATATTATAATGTGGATGAACATTTTCCAGCCCTGAGTAGCTGCCATGAGAATGGAGCTGTTCTCAGGATTAGAGATTTCTGGTTGCTTTTCTGTTGTGCATAATTGCAAGGCCTTACATGCATGTGCAGATTTGTGCAGCTCTGACATATAAAATAACAAATGTAAGGCCTCAAGTTCAGAGTTCTCAGTTACTGGAAAAAGGTTTACTTTATGGAAGAAAGGTGTGTTAGAACAGTCTTATAAGACAACAAAGTTTCTACATGAAATACACTGTGAATTGCAAAAGTGACTAGTAATAGATATTTTTGAATTATTGGTCCTGGTTTTGGCTGGAGTTGAGTTTATTTTCCTCAGAGTGGCTGGTGTGGGGCTATGTTTTTGATTTGTGCTGATCACTGTGTTAATAATAGAGAGACATTTTTGCTATTGCTGAGCAGCACTTACATGGAGCCAAAGCCTTTTCTGCTTTTTGTACCGACACACTGACAAGGATTTTGGGGGTGCATGGGGGATTGGGAGGAGACAAAGCCAAGAGAGGTGTTACAAATTGACCCAAGGGATGTTCTAGACCATAGGGGAATCATGGTCAGTGTACAAAGTGGGGAGAAGGAGGAGCAATGGGGGGGAATGTTTGGAGTGCTGATGTTGGTCTTCCCAAGTCACAGCTACCTGTGATGGGGCCCTGCTGTCCTGGGGATGGCTGAACTCCTACCTCCCCATGGGAAGCAGTGAATTAATTCCTTGTCTTGCTTTGCTTGTGTTCGGCTTTTGCTTTCTGCGTTGAGCTTTATCTCAATCCATGAATTTTCCTGCTTTTATCTTTGGATTCTTTCCATGTTCCTAATGGTAGGGGACTGAATGAGGGGCTTGGTGGTTGGCTGGGTAAAACCATGACATACTGTTTCTAAATTCTTTTTTGCTTAAGTGTTGTAGCTTATGACAGAGAGCTTTCAAGGATGTTTATTTCAAAGTTGCTTAGAATCTGTCTCCTGGGGCATGTGGATGGAAAATGAATGAGTTCTGTACCTCCAGCATGGAGTAAAAGATTTAGAATATTAAATTTTATTTTTTGTCCCCAGGGTTTTATGAGATGTGAGCAGATGGGACTTTGATTTCAAGTGTAAGCACAATGATAAAAGATTGGAAATCACACCATTAAAAAATTATAAGCAGTAGGTTATAAATTTTTATCTCTTCCTATTGTTAATTAACCTTTAAAAGCTGATCATGTAGAGAAAGCCTGGGGTTTGGTTTCTGTGGGAACACTTTTTAGCAGTAATGAGCACCTGAGGATTCTTTTCTCTCCCAGAGTGAACATGACATTTCAATTCTTGCAGATTTGTGAGTGATGCCAGCACCTTTCAGTCTTTTAAGCGTACCAAGAAAGTTTGGTATTTTCTATATAGAAAGAAAGGGCAGTGATTTCTTTCTGCTTGGGCTGGATGTGATTTCACTCTCACATTCAAGAATTAGTCTCCTGAATAACACTCATTTTCAGAAGTGTTGCTGGGGACCTTTTGCTGACATTTTGCCATCAGCAGGAGTAAAAATGAAAGCCTTTAATGATGACTTCACTTTTACTTATATTTATCCAACTGGATATGATTGAATTTTTGTAGCCATTTAAAATTACTCTTTTCTTTCAAACAACTTGAATTGCACCAAAATAGACATTAAAAATAATGAAAAAAGAATGCTATTTTAGGGTAGTGTAAGGAAAAGGTTGCAAATACTTTCACAGGTGAGAGAGACTAAATTATATATCATGAAGTTATTGTTGTTTGGCATTTCTTCATTACGATTAAGTCAGATATTTTATTTTCCATGGAAAACCAGTGTAGTATAGCTACTGTGCTAAGAATTAGAATTTATTTGTAGGTAAGCTGAATATCTTCTGAATCTATACAGTTAGTTTGTGGTGTCTTTCCTTCTCTTTGCTTTAGACTGGGAGAGTTTTCTGACATTTCCACAGGACATGGATTTAATAAAAATAATCTGTAAGAATTAGAACAATTCTTTTGGGTTTTTATTAACTCTAACCAATACTGCATTTTTGCTATTTGGCATTAAAAAAATATTGGTTCTACATATTTCAGCATGAGGTGAGATAGAAATAATGGCCTGTCCACTTGTTATCACTTCCTTTATATTAGAAAACTTTGTTGGCTTTGCTGTATTTGTATTGACAGATGCAGATGGCAAAAAATTGTTGTACAGAGAAGAGTTCAAGTCTACCTGGCTGATTCACCTGACCTTTTCACAGATATATAAGCAACATGCTCCCTCAAGCAAACAATAATCTGCTAGTATATGGCCAGCAGTATATATCCTGTGTAGGAGAAATGAATAAAATTTGTAATATCCAACTTGTGGGAAATTCTTGTCTTCCATTGTTTGGTTTTCATACCAACATACCAAGAGTCTGAAGCTTTGGATTTTTACAGGGTGGAAATTCTGGCAGTTTGACTAGGAAAAGAAAAATATTTTGACTTACCTCTTGGAAGGTAAGGAAGCATGAACTGAGGTGGCCCCCTCAAAGGGAGGACCTCAAGAGATGTGATGCCACTAGAAAGGTAGGACAGCAAAAGTTGGGAGTAAAAAGCAGACTGAACAGACAGATTTTGTTCCAGGGAAAAATGAAAGGCTCTGCTAGTCCAGCTGACCAAAGGTTACTTCAGCCTTAATGAGGTGCTTCAGAGGAAGGACCAGGAAAAAACCTGTAGAAGAGTTTTGCATGAGTGTGGAAGGGAATTGTGTCCTTACATGGTGTTGATAAAGATTGACAAAAGACTTTACCCTCTAAATGAAATCTTAAGTAGCCAAATGCAGCTGTTTATTAGAGAAGGAGAAAGACATTAAAAGAAAAAAGATTTTCTTTTTTTCTTCTGCCTATGCAGTTTCCTGTCAAGTTTTGCTTAGCAAATCAAAGTCCCCATTAACTGATGTTTGTATGAAGTAGCTCACAAGATAAACTTCTGATCTCCTTAACAATCACTTTTTATAGACTTCATAACAGAAAAAAAATCCTGACAACCTTAGTTTCTGACTTTGAAAGAAAAACAGTACCTGAAAATAAGGAAGAAAAAAAAATATTTCCTAATTATATTATTAATTTTTCATGCAAATACTCTAAAAATGTTCAATATTCTATTTTATTTTTTTCTAGGTAATTGCAAGAGTGTGCTTCAAAATAAGACGATGAAAGGCTTATGTTTTATTTAGTATATATAAATACTCTATCAAGCCTCTATGTAATTCACAAACATAATATTGTGGTTTACATTTGTATAAATCATAAAAAACGAGATCCATAAAAAATCAGAATATGAAACTGAAAATATAATTAAAAAACTCTAGGAATTTATATCCAGAATTTTCATTTGTTCTGTGTTCTGTTGGATCCTAATGGCTAAGGTACTGGAAAATTTTCAAGTAGGGTGAGAACTTCAGAGAAGAAAAAGCCCTACTTTGTCATTAGCTGTGAAACATATTTTCATTTTACTGAAGGTACATTCTCCTTCTGCAGTTTGGATCTGAGTTTTGCTGTTCTAGTGCTTTTTGTCTTTCCTCCCTGTGCCAGTCTTTCTTTCAAAATGCCGAAGCCTAGCTGGAGCTAAAATAATTGAATTATGGTAGTAGCTTCTGAGTAACAGCCAAAATACTCTCTGCAGTCAGAGGAGGCTTTTGATGCACTTGGCTTCTTCACTGTTTAAAAACACCTACTCTTTCTCAACTTTTAAATTAACAGTGATGAAATCTGAACATGGAGAAGACAGAGTCTGGAGAGGTTTCTTCTGGATTCTAAATAAGCATCTCTAATCTTGGCAACTACTTCTCATTTCTGATAACTTTTTGTAAGAAAGACTTGAAAAGAGGGAAACCTTGTGGTAAATCACTGAGGAATATCCCTCAAACAGATTTAGTCTGAAGTAAAAAGAAAAAAAAATGGTAATGGTGTTGAGGGTGTAAATCTCTCTTTTCACTTGACTCCTGTAAATACTACCCGATGAAAGAATAGGAGAATGTGACTATGGGATGTGCCTTAGGTAGCTGCAATAGGCACAAACAACTGACAGGGCATTGCAATACCCCAGCCATGCTCTGCAAATGTCATTCCTAGTGCCACCAGAGCTGAGCTAATGACAGGGCTAACGATATTGGCAGCAGCCCAGGCAAGATTAGTATCTCAAGAATTGCTGCCTTCTGCTCTAATGATCCTGTAATAGTACTCACTTATTTTTAGATTGGTCATCATACGACTGTTTCACAGAACATTTTATCAAGTAAGGAAAAAGAAAGAGGAAGTCAGAATAGTTAAGTCCTCTAGCTCTTTCTTACTTTTCTCAGGTTTCTTTCTTATGTAGATACTGTACTTTAGTTTTCACTGGATGTATAAAATGACTTAGGTCTGAAGATTCCTGTTGAAAGATGTTATGGTTACAAAGGCAGCTTTTTGTGCACATCTCCTGCAGTGATATATGTGTCTGTGCAGCAGCTTATTTAGGATGCTGGCAAGAATGATTTTTTGCATTTGGGAAATTGGATTGCAGGATATAGAGGATTTTAAAAAACTTTTTGTAAAACGAAGTGTGTGTCTTGCCTCTGGTCTTGCACTGTTTGCATACTGAATCGCTTCTTTCAGATTTCCAAGGAAATCTCTACTTCTAAGTACAAGGCTATTTTGTCAGGTTAAAAAATGCAGAAGACGATCAACTTAATCTGGCAAACTTTTTGGAGAGCTCTTAAGTGAAAGATGCCTGAAAAGAAACATACCAGATGAGGATCCAAGATATTTCTTCAGAAGCCCTTGAAGACCTGTACAGCTACGAGGAACATCATAATTTGTCAATTTTCTGATGTTGGTTTTATGAGGTACTGGTTGATGAATGATAGGGTGCCAATAAAAACACTCATCAGTTTCCTATCTGTATGTCTGTTCATCCATCCATGACTTGCAGAGTATGCATTTTCTCTGCTCAATGTGTTTCTGTGTCAGAATCTATTTCATACTGTATTTCAGATCCTGCTTAAGAAAGAAACTCTAGACTGAAGTTGCCCTGTATCTGTTACAGGAAAAGGTGATGGTGATTGAAGTCATTATTTTTTTCCCTCTTGGTCTATTATATTAGTATCACCTCTAGTCTAGTGGCTGTTCATAGTAGCAGAGCATGCTTGCAAAACTGCTGCAGTAGGGAGAATTTCGTGGCCCCTCTGTGGCTGCAGGGCTGTACCTGACAGATGTTGGAAATGGTACCTTACACCTTATTGGCTGACTATTGTAGGCAATTTTCTTTCCTTGTCTCTAACTTAGCACAGCCTTGGGTTATACATTTCCTGTTCCTGAACTGTCCCTTTCAGTTGAGGATGGGAAACAGGTAAAAAACCAGAAATTCTGCAAGTCTGTTAATCCTTCAAGACTGTCTTGGAGAGTTTTCTGCATTCTGCCTCAGAAGTGATTAGCTAGCTGAGATTTTTGAAACCTTTTTCTGGTCTAAACTTCGGTGCTTCTATTTTCCCTGGCAGGATTCCAAGAGAATCTTCCTGTCTATAGAACAAGATAAAAAGGCTGACCTCTGAAGCTGAGTAAGATATTTGTATTTGATCCAGTTTGGTGTGTTCCCCTACTCACATCCTCAGTGAAACTATTTGTCTCTGTTTATTCTAGCCTGAGTTGGCATACAATTTTGGAAACAGCAGAGGTAAACGACCTAAAGTTAGCTCCAGGATATCTAGTGCCTGTTTTGGTGAGTTTATAAAGCAGTTTCAGTTATGATGGAAGAAGATAATCTCCTGCCACCACTTCTTTTTCTTTCCTGCTTCATGCAGAATGTGAACTACAAGGGGAGGGATCCTTTCTAGGAAAAAAAGGAAAAGGAGGAGTTAATTCTCTTAAGAATGAGAGAAGACAAAAATCTCACATTACTTCTCACCTCATGGTGAGAAGGAGTTTTAGTTTTCTTTCAAGTGTGCCTCATGTCTGTCAACTACATGGTTTGGTACAAGGTTTTCTGGTTTTGAGCTTCTTCTCAGCGGTCTTGTTTGATTTTAATTGCGATGCTTTCATTATTTTTAGGTTTAGCTCTTTAGGTATAGGATAGTGCTTTTATAAAATAGTTGTGTAGAAAACAGTCTTTACTTTCCAAAAATATTTTTCTATAGCTCAAGGATTTTTTTCTTGGTGTAGGAAGAATTTTAAAATAGTTAGATGATACTATTTGTTTCTTAAACTTTCATCCTGGATGTGCACTTGTTTAATGCTAACCTTTGTTTTCATTTAACTGGCAAACAGAACTGTGTCTAAAACAGTTTTAGTTAAATACCATTTTCCTTCTTGTAAACACCATTTTCCTTTTTTTAATTAGAGACTGCAGACATCTGAATTTGACTTTTATTTTACTGCCAGCTCTAAGACCATAAACAGTCTCGTGCTCCTTGATGAATATGTTACTGTAAGTCCATAAGGGAGGTCAGGGGAAAAACCCCAAACCAAAATAATCCCTCATGAACTGTGCACTCTTAAGCTGGGTAGGTGTAGCATGTCAAATATCAACATGGCTATCTAAAGTTCAGTAAAATTAGGCTGATTATTTCCCGTTTCATGAATAATTTCACTGTGGACAGGAACTATTTGTATTTAGTCCAGAACAGACAATGCATGCATGTAAAAAGCCCAAGTGTAAATAAGGTACATAATCTTCTCTGGGGTTTGGCATTACTTAACAAATTAGTAGGAAGCAGTTGTAGTAAAACTTCCTTTTCATCCTAGAGTTACACCTAACACTGCTCATGTTCTGTCTTAGAAATATAGAAATGTCTTCCAACAAAATGTTCAGGTAAATTATCTATACTAAATACTCAGCTTAGAGCTTCTTGAAATTACATGTTCCATTTGTAACTCCTAGTACTGCAGATTTGAGGTTTCAGTGGCAGGACCTCTTTCCCTCTCATACAGATTGGGGCATCTGAGCACAGATTCAGCCCCGCTTGGTCTGTGATGGGGGCTGCTCTTAGGCAGCCCTGTGGGAATTTAGCAAGCATTGAGTCCCCCATTCTAGGCAAAGAAGCAGTACAAATTCCTGAAAGAGATCTGACAGCTGTTGAAAGAACTGAATTTTAGTTGCTCTGTAATATTTCAAGCCAAATTTTCGAATAAATTTCCATAGAGCTTGGGATTATTTTCTGTTACATCAAAAAGGTTTAGCTCAAGCTGACAGAATTGCAACAGTGCTGCAAAAGGAGCCAGAAAGAACTGAGCTTCTTGTGCTCATAAATTCATGTTCTCTATTTTAAGGGCTATATTTGAGTTGTGTAGATCTAGGCATTTCTACTGTAAACACAGCCCCCTTTGGAAGATGATGATACTGTTTTAATCAAATTAATAGGAGAAATATTCTGACATTCAGTTTGAAAGTAATTGAAGATGATCAACCTCTTATTAGGCTGATTATCACAAAAGCTGTAAAATGGGTTTGGATATTGAATAGTTTTGATTGGCTTGCAATAGTTTCAGTGACATTAATTTGATATAACTACCAGTTTTCATTCTTTACCATTTATTAGTCTAATCAGATTAGTGTAGCAAGAAGAAGGTAATAAAAAAAGGGTTTTGCTCCCTTGAATATATTTGTATGATTCTGAACACTTGTGTCAGGGAATCTACTGTGTCCACAAATAAGGTAGAATTCTTCCCTGAACATATCCTAGGATATACAAATTCCAGATAAATTCTGTTCTTTTAACTTTTATTAAAATAATTGATAAGAAATTACAAAAGTGCAGAAGAAAAAAGTCAAATGACCTAAAAATCAAGACGACTCTCTGTTTTTCCTCTTCTCTTTTAAATAAAATAGCCAGGTATACATGCTCAGGTTTTTTCTCTGAAGATTCACCTTACATTTCTCTCTGTTTTTTGTGAATGACTTATAAGACTCTTCAACAATGACATCTTTCATCCCCATTTCAATGGAAATGGAAAATATGTGCTCTGTGTTACATTAGGAAAGGAAGAGAATAATTACAACTGATTAGAGTAAGGCTAAAAGGGTTCTGGAGATTCAATTAGCCAATCATCCTATGGTCATCTGGCTTTAGGAGCAGGCCTCTCTGTCAAGGAGAGTACCAGTGCACCTCCTCATAATAAAGAAATGTGAAGCAGGTGCCAAGAGAGCCATCTGTACTGTATTTTATTCAAGATCCATAAAACTGAGGATGGTGAAATTATAGCCATATAGCCAAAGACATTGAAGACATAAACATGTGATTGGTTTTCCTCAGAACATCCAGACAACTGATGCTCATTTAAATGAGCCCTGAATAAAAGGAGTTGTTCCATTCTTAACCACTTGATTTTTACAATGGCTATTCAACACTCATAATACAGATGTACTCAACTGTTCTACAGCACTGAAAGTTCTAAATATCTCTGCCTAAGTGAGACAGTAGCATGCAATACCTTAAGTTTCCTGGTGGAGTTATTGTACAGTTAAATCTCTGAAAGACTTCTGTTTTGAAGTTTCATTGTTTCTAATTTTTGTTTACATCTCCGTGGAAGTATTATGGGGAAAGCTCTGAGAGTTTTCATCCTTTTAATCATGGTGAAGGTAAAAGTACAATGAGAGGTATGTTTTATTTGTATCCATATGACCTGTTTCAGTGTTACAGCCTCTTTATTAGCCAAGTCCATTAAATGCTCTTTTCCCAATGGCAATATGCAGACTTTCCAATAAACCTGTGTAACCTAGTTTACTTTGTAGCTCAGAGTGTGATGCTGAGATCTCATGAGGAGAGATGTGCCACTTCCTTGCTATTTTGGGAAGCAGTAACTGGAGCATTTACCAGTTTGCAATACAAACATGCTAACATTTATGCTCCTCTTTAACATTGTTCACTTATCCATATTAACAGTGTGGGTGGCCTACTTAGATGGGGGTTTGCCTTTGGTTTTCTGGTCTTAATTCATCTTCTTACATTCTAATGCTTTGCTCTTTTTATCTGTTGTGCTTGCTTTTAATTTTCTCTCTTAGGAAATGCATTTATATTGCATAGTCTGTTGTATGTCTCTGAATGTGTGGGGATTCAAATGAAGAACAGAGAAAGATTGTGTCAGTGAAAAGCCAGCACTAATAGGTCCCAAAGGATTACTAGGATTTATGACTACTTCCATTAGCACTAGAGTAAGTACTGAATATTGAGCAGTCAAGTAAATGAGAATACTGTGACTTATCTAGGATGATTCATTGTTTGACTATAGTCTAAAACTGCTCTTTCTGGAGATAAGTAAAAATTTTCTCAACCTTCACACAGTACCTTTGTATATGTGTAAACAGAGGATAATCAGATGTATGGCACTGGAACAAAAGCATGGGCAGTTTTGAGTGCTATTCTCAAAATGTTCTGGTACATTATATTTCATGGTTTAGGCCATTATTAATAGGACTGTAGAAGAGTTTTGCTTGTCCAACTTTCTGGAGCTGCAAAATTATTTCAGTTCATGGATAGATCATTCACAGACAGGTATTATAAATCTACTAAATGAATTGGTAAGACTGAAACTGAGTACAAAAGGGACAATTGATAAAGTATATAAGGATATTGGTCCTTTAGTACTCTGATGTGAAGTTACTGTCCCTTGAGGCTTTTCTGTTTGTTTAGATTTGGGCACATCATGTGTTGAGCTAGTTAGAATACTGCATAGTCTTGCTAATAGCAACTGTTTGCCATTTGAACATAATGTGTGGGTCAGAGCCACAGAACCAGAATGTAACTAATGATCAGTTGTTCAAACTACTGAAATGTACTTCTCTTGCTTAATCATGGTATTTTACTAAGTATTCTGAATATGGTTGTTTTAGCCCCACAAATTGGTGCAAATCAACACTGTCAGGAGAGCTGGATTCTAGCTATGGGATCGGTTTTTCTGTCCCCAGTTTCAAAAACTTTATATGGCTTTGTTTGGAATTCATCCAAGCAAATTTAAGCTGCCTAGAAGCTGGGTGTCCTGTGTAGCTTGCTGAGTGACAAATAGTTCCCCAGGAGCCAAGGGGATGAATCAATGGGGATGGATCTATACTTTTCTATTGATTGCTCAGGCTAGATGCTAGACTCCAGGCATCTAACTATTAGGTGATTCCACTTGCTTAAGGAGGGTGGCACCATAATTAATTATTTTCATTTGTTTCTTAAGAATATTGTTTTAGTTGCTCTGGAGAAATAATTTTCAGAAACTGAGTTGCTGGTGACACAATTTTGCTGCTAGTTAAGAAGTATATTGCTTATTCATTCTGTCCTGTTATTTTCTCTTGCTGTTTGACTGAGCTTGCCTATTATCTTTCCAGAGATGCTGAAAGGGAGGACAGAAAAAAATTCTAGAGGTAAAATATGAAGGAATTTTAAAACATGTTTTTACAGTCTAAAGCCTGTGTGCATTTTGGACAATCACATCAGTTGAAGGCATAGGTCTACTGTTTCTCTGACCTCACACTTTGGATGTCTCCACCTTGCCCTTCTTGTGGGAGCAAAGCATGGTTCTTTTCCTCAGTCTGTGCATCAGCTCTTTTCCTCAGGGAACAAAAAATAATGGTTGGCTTGAAACTTTTAAGGCATGGGAAAAAAATTATGTTAAAATATGGTTTTTGAATAGGAAATTGAGATAAGCTTGTTCTTTTCAACTTGAAAGCTCCATCCTTCTTTTTTTTTTTTTTTTTCCCTTTCTAGCTGTGAGAATGTTGGCAGGTAAACAAGAATTTTCTCCTTTTAGCACTGAGTTACAGACAAATTGAGTTACAAGCTAAAATTCAGCCAAACCAGATATACATCTATTCAAAGATGTGGCATAAAGATAATGAGCCACAGTGGTCTTGTAGCTGTAGTTCATAACATGGTTTCTGTTTTCGTCCAGAGCAACCACTTTTACATCACAGCAGTCAGCAGATAATCTCTTCACTGACACTCATATCCAGGAGATTCTTATTGTACTGCTGACTTGTGATAACAATCTCCTTGGGAATATTATTTGGGTTATTTTTGTTCTTGTTTATTCTTTCAAATACGTGACCAGAAAATACTGAATGTCCCCAAAACAGACTGGTATCTTCATAGATGGGAGGTCAATTCAAAAATCTGATACAAAATTTTAGGGTTATTCAACTTCCAAGCAGAAGCATCTTCAGGGGGATGGAAATTAAATGGATATAAGAGGCAAAACAGTCAAGGAGAGGAATAGTTAGGTAAGTGGAATGCTACTTGAGTATACTTTGGCAAGGGTAGGGGGAAAATAAGAAATGAAGAAATGATCTAGTTATGCTCAAATACATCAGGACTAAGATAAAAATGCAACATGTTATACCCTGTAGCCAGACTTTTAAATAGGTTGGATGCCCTCCAGTAATTTAAATGAATCTTTAGCATGACTCATGACCAGGCTGAGCTTTGCCAGTTTCACTGCAGGGAATTCCTCCTATGTGAAGGTGACACTTTGTGACCTGTATATTTTTTTGATGATGTGTGTCTCCACTTTAACAGAAACACCATTATTATTTTAATATCAATTGTTATGCTTTATATAAGACTATAGCAATAAGAAAAATGATTATGGGATAAAACGAAAAAGCACTGAATTTGTAAAGTTTTTTCTTTTGTTATTGTTACATCCTAGTGCAGTATTCAGGGGAAAGAGTGAAAAGTGAGCTTCTACTGTTCAGAATAAAACTTCCCCATTACAGTTATTCCAGTTATTGCTACTATTCATTCCTTTTGTGTGCTTTTTTTGGCCTGAATTAACTTATTAGAATTTTGAAAAAGGAATTATAACTCTGTGTTTATTCCACTGTGTATTATATATCATTCTAAAATCCCATCTCTTATAATGCTGTAAAAACAAATAGATGGTTGACTTTGGACCAGGTGAGAAAAACTTTGAATCACTCTGTTTAGCTTGAGATGGTTCATCTTTCAAAACAAACAAATAAAAAAACTAGTAAAAAATAAGATTCTTAATAAGAAAAAACCCCAAGCAAACACATCCTCCGATCAAACCAAAACAAAACCTATATAGCTCCCTGAATGTTCTGGGTTTGGTTTGGTTGGTTTGTTTGTTTTAATATATTCTACTTATCAGGCTGAGTTATGCTTTGCCTGGTTATACAATGCATAGCCAGAAACAAACTTCTGAAATGGGCATCAAACTCTGAAGCAGGCTTAACTTCAAAAAGTAAAATACTGTAGTTTGAATTTATTTATATATATAGTTTGAGACTTGTGTAGTTCCTTTACTTTCTGGCACTGCTAAAACAGAAACACTATTGGTTGACATGTGTGCCAGGTCAGAAGTCCTGTGACCTAAGTCCATGGGAAAGACCAGCTAAAATGCCCCATATATTCTGCATAACATGCTCTTTTCCTTACTAAGTAAGTTTTTCAAATAACAACATCAACACTATGTTAGTGGGGACTACAATACTTCCATTTAGTTTGGGCAATGTGCAATTTCCCAAACAGCACAAAGGAAAATCCAGAGTGAGTAAACCTGTGTTTCTGAAACCACATTTTTTGTAGACAGACTTAAGTTTGCAGCTGGCCAGGTTTGGGCAGGTCATTTTGAGCCATCCCTTACTTTTGGTAAGCAATATTGTTACTCTATTTCCACAATATTTTGATTGAGCCAATCAACACTCTTGAGAATGAGTTTATTCAGTCAAACAAAATATCACTGACATGTGGTTACAGAATTTCTGTCCTGGAAGTGGTTGCCAATGACAACAGGATTTGCAGCCAGGATGTGTGCCATACCTGCAAAATATTTTAAAGTCAATTTAAGACTAAAAAATGAGGGCCTTCTTGGCCTGTGATTACCCCAGTTGATTCATTTCCATGGGTCAGTGTGCTGGGCTGTCAGGTTTTCATTCTGTTCATTCAAGTAGCTTTGGCTTGTTTGATGTTACATCACAATATATTCCCTGTAGATTTAGGCTTTGTCATCATTCAGAAATTGATGTTAGCACTGAATTTTGTGAGGTTCCTAACTTTAATTCTTTAAAAAACAACCATTATTTTAAAATTTTTCCATTTTTCCGCAGCTGTAAGTTAATTTCTACTTGCTGTTTAGAGCTTCTAGAAAGAAGTAGAGTCTCTTATATAAGAAGTTTGTATCTGCTGTTGTGGTTACCTGAACTGCTTTTCTGTTGCGTGGGATCTAAAGAAAGACTTGGTTTGGCATGCATACACCACGCCTATGAAGTGCTAAGGTATATTCATAAATCACAGTAATATCGAACAGGTGGAAAGGACAAGTTATTGAGAAATAAAATACTGAGACTAAATTCCTGATTAATAAGTCCATATTTAAAGTCCCACTGTCTTCCTTTGGGATAATAATTTTTAATATGCTGTTAAAAATCTATTCTAGTTACTCATAAAAATATTTATAGTATATTCATCTATATTTTCAATAAGGCTTTGCAGTAAGCATCTGTTTCTGAGACAAGCTGCTAAGAAGTTGTTTAATATTGCTAAAGAAGAAAACAAAAATTCCTTTATAGTTGGAAAGTTATATGAAAAACAACTTAAAATTACCTTTTCTCAGGCTATTATATAAAAAGCAGTTTTTCTACATTTCACATAACACAGTGCCTGTTCATTTCTGCTATAATGGCTGACACAGTTAGATAACACAAAGAGGATCCATGACAGATCCCCCTGGAAGTGTCCTTCACTACAAAAAACAAAACTGTGTGGGCACTAAATGGTAAGCCAGGAAACATCATACCATGGACATTTGCATACTCCAATGGAGTCCAAGTTTTCAGTCTTAGAAAGTGGGGGAAACAAAGTTAACTGATTTAACTCCATATTTAGGAAGTGGCATAAACAATCTCCTCTTGAAAAAAAAATGATGCTCAACAGCTTTGGAGATACTGTGTAATGTGTTTAGTTGTCTCAATATGAATTTGTGTACCCGGTTTTTAGGGCCCAAGTTTGTAATTATTGGCCTTTGGGCTGTGGGAATTGCAGTTCTTGACTGCTTGAAGGAAGCTGTTCTCAGCTTTCTGTTCAAGTTGTCTCTATTTTTTCTTCTCAGTTTGCTGTAATATTTTTCTTAATTTTTGAACTGTTCTGTATAAATGCCTTCTATGAAACAGATGGCTGCACTTCAGTGATGGATGAAGTGCTGCCTTATACATCTAATTTGTAACCTTGAATGAACAGAAGCTATATTTTAAATTGCTGATTTTCATGAAAACAGTCTAAATCAGTTCACAAACAAACTTTACATAATGGTGTCATGGCTTGAACTAAAATGGGAAGTCCTTAGTTTTACCATTTATGTAGCCATCTGTTGTATCAAGGGTTGGATCTCTTTGTATTCTCTTCTAAACTTTTAGTCTGATGTTTAGTGGCTAGGTTTCCACTTTCTTAAAAAAAAAACCCCAACAGCTTTTCCAATTGTCATGTGAAAAATCATGTTGTTACACAAATTGTTTAACAGCATAATGCCTGCAGAGAAGTTACCTAAATATTTCCTACTTTGAGAGTTGTTGTTCAAAGTAGTTGTGGCTCATATAATGATGAAAAATCACAGGAGAGAAAATAGTTCATTTTCTTTCACCTAAGTCTCTATTTTTGGTATCTCAAGTAAGGTTAGTTTAGCACAGCTTCTGGGTAGGGTGAAATAAGTTGCAACAGTGTGAGACTGCAGGTTGTTTATGGAGCACCTGCAGCTTTAGCAGTCCTTACTCAATGAAATTATATAAAACTCTGATCTAGTATAACCATATGCTGCTGTTTCAAACACCTCCAAAAATACCAGCAAAATTAACTTTATACTGGTGATGCTTTGCTGGATGGGGATTTGCTGAGTACACTGCTACTGAGCACATATGATGTAGAAAGTTGAGGCAGGTATAAGTGTTGTACATTCTTGATGGTTAGAAATGCAGTGTAGTTTTGGTTTATGTGGGTCAAATTTATCCTATGACAGTGCAAAAATCTGGCATTTAAGACTGCAGAATTGCTATTTTTTTCCTATTTAAAATCTTAGATATTTTCTGTTAATTGTTTAACTGCAGGTCAGAATGCAAATAAAAAACCATGGTAAATTATTATTAATTTGTTCTGACAGAAAAATATAGTGCTGTGGTTGAAATGTTATGCACGTTCATAATCAAACATCTTGTAGTTTACACTGCAGTTTATATGTGTATGTGCACACACGCAGTGCTATATTTGTGTAAGTACATAGAGATATGTATATATGTACATTGCTCCTTTGCTCTTTTTTCCCCTCTCAGAAGAAAGGTGTTTTTTAAATATACTGACTACTGGTTAAAAATATTAATTAGGAAAGGTATAAACTATTAAAGATAATTTTAAAAAGTAAAGTGGCAGATTATGAGTCATGATTAAGTGAACAAGGATTTGAATTTAAGGTATGGGGTTAGAAAGGTTGATGGCAAAAAATGGATCATAAGAACTCCTCAGATCTCCTCCTGATGAATTCAAACTTAGATATAAACATCTGGAGCTAGGTGGAATTTGTTTTAGAGGCTCATTCAGTTACTTCTGGCCTTGCTTTCTTATCCCATCCTTAAACTTCAGGAGTACTGAATTTGTCTTGGTTTGAGGAAGAGAAAAGGGTTTGCCTTTTTGATATAAAAGTCATTTGTATTTTGAATAAGGGTTTAGTCATAGTGGATAGTAATTGAAGATTTTGGAGTGTACTACAACTTCTGTTCATCTTAACATTCTCAGATCACTGCTTTCTTGCTGTAAAGCCTTGAGTACAGCATCAGATAAGACTAGATAAGGATTAACATTTTTATTATCATATTAAACCCCCTGACCCCCCAACCCCAAAAATAAACCAAAATTCAAAAAAACAAACACCCCCTCACACACAGAGACAAAATTTGGACATGCTTACAGGCTTTCCTATAGTTTCTTTTGTCAAATATGTGCTTAATATGACAGAGCAATGAGATTTTCAACTGCCCCAGGGAAAAATTATATCTAGGTAACAGCTATATGTGGAAAAAAGAAAAACAGATGCCTGTGGTGGCCTGTTAAGTTACTGGATATATGTGGTTAAAAAAAAAGTTATATTGCTTCATTTATCCTTGAGGAAAGGTTATTTCTATTATTGTAGTTGCAGACAAAGGTTATGAAAATACAGCTACCACAAAACACTTGTCACTTTAATGGTTTCCTAGTTCTTTGTCCTCAGAATAAAACAGTGATGCTTTATAAATAACAACTTGGATCAGGTTTAGCATGGCTTCCAGAAGTTTCTCTTAAAATTCCATGAGATTTCTCAAATTTCTGCACAGTAGTGTCAATAGAGAGGTTAAGCTAAAATTTTGGGAAGTGAAGGTCTATCTTAAATGTTTTGCATCTTTTTGTAATACAGCAGGGAATAAAAATGAAAGGATTATCTTGTTTTGACATGGTTTATTGGATGTGTTCCTTATGTTCTTATCATTTGTGTTTCCTACCCAGTATGACCTCCCTATGAAGGATTTCAAAGGCTGATGACCAATATGTGAATGAAAGTCCTTTTTTGTCACAATATATAATGTTCATAAGGCATTTCTAAATGATAAAAGTTTGATGTGTTACACAATTAACTTCTTGAAGACTTTTTTCAGGAAACAGCTGAGATGAACTTCTGATTCATCATGCCTTGCATGTTGGACTATTCCAATTTTCTTATCTAATTGCTAATCTGTTAGAACATTCTTTTTGGTAGAAGATGGAATATATTCACTATTAATTGCCTATGCTAATGTAAATAAAATACACAGCTGATAGGCAGGCTTTTTAAAAGTCAAGAACTAATAAAAATTAAGGTTAAAAATTATTATGCTTGGACAAATACTAGCTTTATGCAATTATGTGAGCTCATTAGAATAATAGAAAATACTCTTTATATAGAGAATTCTTTTGCTGAAATGAAAACTGTCTTCTTGAACTGCTGTAATATTCTATAAACAGCTATTTTAGTGGGGTTCCAAGAAAGTATATTTGTATAGGAAAACTTTTTGTAGCCTTATCGGATCATTAAGTAGATGAGAGGTTCAGTGAAATATAAGAGTAGAAGGTGAACTGTTTTCAAATCATTGTGGGATACAGAAAGGATTTGTTTAGAACGTTGAGATTCTGTTGATTGTACAATGAATGAAGCAAGGAATTTAGATGCAGACATGGGGATGTGTAGTTGCTAAAATCATAACAAAACATGATATTCGATCTTAAGCTCTGAAAGATATTGTAAAGAATAGTTAGACCAGACTTGAAGAGTATTTGGGTTATTCTAGAAGGTACAAAATACATGCAGTGCAGTCTTCCAGTGGAAATCACATCAATGCAGATGCATCACAGAGGGAATAATTCTCTTGGAAATCTTTATTTTTTTTTTTTCTACCTGTCATATTGCAGGTCTATCACAATGCAGAAACTCAGGCTGGTAGTTTGTAGTAAGGTAATATTGAAGTTTCACCGAAATCAAAGAATTTTCTGGGTTTATTTTTCACAGAGCAGGAATGATGGTTACATCCATGTAGAGGAAAGGATGAAGGAAGGAGGGATCCCAGTGTCCTTTGAGGCTGAGGGGGGAAAAAAAGATAGAAGGTGTATTTAGTAGGGCAAGCCTGTGTAGGCAAAATGTTTTGTATCTAGTCGGTCAGTTGTTTTTGTGTGGGTTTTTTTGTTTTGTCTTTTTTTTTTTTTTTTTTTTTTTTTTAATGAAACATGTATTGCTTTATCTTTGCAAACAGGCATGTTTTCTCCCAAAGCTGGTTGAGCCATCTGGCCTACAGGGAGGCAAAAGTGTTTAGTAATAAAAATATAAAGAATTGTTAATATAAATAATTCATGACTAAGTGATATATTTCATAATTTTACCAAAATGCTTCAGGTTGTTATTGAAATACAAAGCCTCTAAACTTGTGCTCATTTCAGGCTGAACATTTTCAGAAACCATTAGGGCAATCAAGGTATTTTTAATCTTTAGTGTACAGCCAGCAGAATAGAAGGATAGTAGTTAAATATAAGTTTTAGATTTTTGAGAGTGTGTCCTATATTTTTAAGAAGCAAACAATATTCAACCTAGAGACTATTTTATAGGCTCTATGAGAAATACAGGCACTACAGAAAATATTTGAAACTACTGTTATTACTAACTTAAAACTAACTTTTCTAGTGGTGTTTTCTTAGAATTGTCTCTCTTTTTCAAATGTGTGTTTAAAGTTTTCTCCCTTCTATGTGTAGTTATTATTCTGCAATATCTGAAATAAGAAAGCTGCCATTTATTCTGACATATAGACTGAAAATCATGTTTGAAATTGCAATAATCTCTGTAGGTATTTCCCCCCCCCTCAGGTGCCTTATGGTAAATTTGCCTTTTTTACTGAATTACCAATACATACTATGCTACCTTATGAAGACTTTGACCACTTGAGGGTTTTTTTATATGATTCATGGTGCCTTTCTTTCCTTTTTCTTGTAGAAAGAGTAAAATAGATGCTCTTTTGGAGCATCTTACACTCTTTTCGGAGTTCAGAAACAAAGAAGAAAAAAGGAGAGAATTCCTTTTTCTCTGATTATTTTATAGTCTTACTATAGCAGAATAAGACTTAGACTTTGAAACTTTTCTCCCACCTCACTAGATATGATTATTGCTTTAGTATTTAATTTTTTAAGGATTGGAAAATATGTGTATAACTGTGTGAAAAAGATTGCACTGAATTTTTCTTTTGGATATCATACATTTATCATTCTTAAGAATTATTCTGTTCAAATGAGTTTTGCTTATTGCATAGCCAAAAGTGCCAAAGCCAGCAGCAGCAGGCTGAGTCTCAAAAAATGTATTTATTCTTTATAGCTCTGATCTTCTCATGCATCAGTAGAAAAGTCTGAAAGGATGTAAAACTGCACCAGGCAAAAGAATGGGCCTTGCATTGATTATCATGATTTGATAATCAAGGAACTGGTTGTCTGAAGTCAAGTGGCACATGATCTCTTATAGGGCAATTTCAATTATTCATGCTATTGTAGGAGGCACATTACCATGTCTACTGCTGCTGCTCATACAGCGTCAATTCTCTGCTTCTAACTTTGTTTCTTAGAAGTAACTTTGAAGATTAAAGTCAATTTGTATCATACAAAATTGTGTGCAACCAGGGGACTATGCTCTTGCAAAAAACAAACCCCAAAATCTTTGAGATACCTTTGAGGACTTTGAAATGACATCTCATCATACTGGGGTGTCTCAGCAACCCATGCACAGTAAGCCAGGGGAATGGATAATTTACTCAGCTTGTGCTGTAGCCCGGTACTTAAAGCAGAGCACAGTGATGTGTGGGTGGGTTTCTCAACTCTTGTGTCCCCAGGACCACAATCTGTGCAGACCATCTGAGAAGTCTGTCTTTCTAGAAACTCCACACTCTATCCCCAACAGCCAAGCTGCTGATCCTGAAAGAACTCAGAAACAGGTGTAAACTGACAGGTACAAATTAGATGAGACCTTTTAAATCTGTAAGAGTAAAGACCTCTTTGAACTTGGCAGTGTGTCTTAGGGATCCCAGCAGCCTGATCAATTCAGGACAAGGTGCAGCTGCCCCTCTCAGCAGCCTTATCCTCTCCTCTTCACTCTGTTAAAACACTGTATAAGAAGAAGGAACCCAAAACATATTTTGAGAGGTCTCCAAGTCTGGGTAAGCAAGGGACATGATTGAAAATCATGACATGGATAAACTCGATGGAATAGAATTTTTTTTCCTATCCATCTGTTTTCATATAATCTGTTCTCATATAATAATGTTACAGCTGATGCATTGCATTTGAATGATTCTCAAAATTGAAGCAGTCATCACTTCTTTGTGTGGTTTTCCTTCTCTGTTTCATTAAATCTAATTTCTTGCTCTTACCCTGTCTTTGACAGCCCAACCTCTTAACTTTCTAGTGAATACTCCTTCAGGCATCCTTGCTTCTTCCCTTTGCTTTTCTTCTGCTGGGATATGTTTCATCTCTGACTTTTATGAGAGTCTCCGTGGTCTATGCCAAGAGTTTAAAATAACAAATTTGATTAAATTAAAAATATGTGTTTTCAGTTCTTTGGAAAACAGATTGTCTTTTGCGTGCAGCTGTCATCCCTGTTTGGATCTTCTAACTGCTACAGACTAACAAATATTAATAGTAAATATTGCACAATATATGAGACATGAGGTTTTATAATAGATCTTCTTGGATTAGATTTAAAGGTAAAGATGTTAGTTGTCTGGAAAATTTTAAAAGAAAACAGTAGTATATTAAAGCATCTCATTTTAGTAAAAATTCAATGAGCCTTAATTTTGCATTTAAATCAATATATCAGAGTGTAACCCAAAGTTTCCTTAAAGATCTAAACAAAAGCCCTATCTCAGTTCCATACAATGACAAGGATGGAGAAAAAGAAAAACATCATACATTAGTACCTGAAATGAAAAAGTCAATAAAAAGACTTAGCTACTAAAAGTTCCTTTGGAAGAATGGAAATACTGTAATTCAGTAGGAAAATAGTATTTTTATAATCAAGAAAGTCATACAAGTTTAAATGCTGTAAGCTTGATTAGATTATAACCTTGCACACAGATCTTTTGGTATGTTTTTTGGAGTTTGAAGGAAATTATTTAAAGAATTTATTAAGAGGTCCATCTCAACAAATAGCTTTTCTACTACAGGCTTGCCATTTATTATTTTTAAATTTTAGTGAAGGTCAGTAAGAGAGGGATTTCAGGACGTAAAGACCTAGAGAGAAAATATCAGACATTCCAGAAGTCTTCTAGTTGGAATGGAGAGCATAAAAAAAAAAAAAAAAGAGGGAAAGAAACAGAAAAAGATTGGTGATTTGCACGTGAGATTAAGAATAACCACAATATATTAGGAATATAATTTTGCCTTTGTTTTAAAAAGCACAAAATACAAACTTATTTTAAAAAATGTTAGGCAGTGGTAAAATAAATAAATCACAGATGATTCAAATGTTATAAATCCCATGAAGAATAATCACTGAAAATGAGACTTTTATGTACATGTTCTGCTTTGCTTGGAACAGCTTCTCTCTCTGCTTAGGTTACGAAGGGGATTATTTAAGACTTTTTAAGGGCTGGCTTTTCAGAGAATGTTATGGGGGAAAATGTATTCATACACAGCACTCATGTATTTTTCTCATTTTTATTAGTATGATCATGTTCTTCTGTTTTGGTCTGTTTCATCCTTATGATGAGTTGGAAGTATTGTTAAAAATGTTTGATTTCAGAGCAGCTGAAATTAATAATGAGCATATAGGAGCTGCAATTTTATAGAGATTTCTGGGAAAGTGAAGCTTTTCTGGATATTAATAGAAGGGAAGTACTTTAGCACTTCACAGTAGCTGGTAATTACCTTTTCAAGAGTTGTGATTTTCTCTGTTTGAATCCTAGATTTTCTTTGGCATACAGCCTCTTGGCCATCACAGTAGCTCCTATTCTCATACAGAAATGTTTAATTGACTTAAATTTGGAGAAGCATTTGGAATAATTTTCTGCAAATTGCACAAACATCTGGAACGATTTTAATAGGTGGAGCTGGTTCATGAACTTGGTTGTTTTTCCAAACTTCTGTGTTGTGGACTACTAGCCAATATAGGCTCTTGGAAGTAGCAGTTTTTGGCACATTGTTGTCCATTGAAGGAAGAGTTTAAATCAATGGAAGAAGGAGAGAAGAGCATGCTCTTCATTTAATCTGATTTCTTGCCTTTATTCTCTCTTTAACAGTGAAGTGGAATTTATTCATATGGAAATTAATTTTCCAAATTGTTCAGGTAAGGGAGAGTAAGAGTAGACTGGATGGCCTCCAGATCCTTTTAAGCTTTTGGTTTTCTTCCACTTGATGATGTTACAACTAAATAAAAGAAATATCATAGTCTTTACAAGTGATTTGGTAGCCAGTGAGAAGAAGAAACTTCTACTCTATTAAAGATCCAAGTAGCTGCAGAAGTCCACATACCTGGAAATCCACACATCTCTTAAACCTGAACTACTTTTTAATTTTTTTAAGATCAGTGTTTCATAATTATTCTTTCAAGATGACCAGTAAATCCTTTTGCCTTAACCTTTGGAAAGAACTTACATCATCAGTCCCATCTATTGTAGAACAGAAAATGGGCAAAAACAATGTCAAAGACAGAAAAGAACTAGAAACTGGCAGTTTATCAGTTCAGAGAGATATGAAGTGATAGGTTAACATGTGAGCTGGCACATTAACATGGTGACTGTAAATCTACTTCTCCCAGATTATTAATTCCTGTGATTAACATATTATTCACAGAAAAGCAGTACCTCTAGAAAGAAAAACTCTAAATTTTTTTGCCAGAATGTGTTTTGTTTTTTTTTTTTTTGATTGTATAAAAAAAGATGGCAGGAAATTGTTGTGCCTTTTATAATTTGATAACAAAAGTGTTTCACTGTCAGGTGCTTATGAGAGAAACAATGTGTTGGAAATTGGTATATTTTATGCAAACAGCAGTGTAATTTTATCATAAATGGATAATGGATAAAATGCTTTTGATATCTCATCTAAAACAGCCATGCTTATAACTTAGACAAAATTCATCTCTCTGTTATGGGAAAATGAGAAGTTGATTTGCATTTTTTAGCATCTATGCTCTCTAGTAGCACAAATTCCTTTCAAGCTTTTCCATGGTAAATGCTGAACTGCTAACTGTTTCTTTGTACTTCTACAGAAACGAGTGTGTTTCCATTGCTTATCACATTATCTTAGTGTTGAATAGAATTTATGCTGACAAATTTATTTCCTAGTTTTGGAGTTGTCTGACACTTTTTCCCTTGATTCATCAAAATAAGCATAGTTCAGCTTCAATTCAGCAAGAAAGCAGTGTTATGAAGAGTATTCTAACTCAAATAACATCTTAAGTATTCCTAGGTTTCAGGATTATTTTTTTTTTTTTTTTAAGTATTCCCAGGTTTGTCACCCTTTTCAGTTCTGTTTGCTAGTTTAGAAATGTGCTCCTCTCTGGGTTGGGTTAATTTGTGATTGCTTTGAGGGGGTTTTGGGTACAGTTCTCATGTCTTTTGGGTCACTACAGATGGAAAGTTAGGGAAATTGTTCTTAAGTGAGCTGTGTTTCTGATGAAATTTTAATGATATTTGAAATGTGAATATCTGATTCATTAAGTTAACTGTTCAAGGACTATGGACTACAAAGGGAATAACCAGGGAAGTGGTAAATATACAGACACAATTGTCCAACAAACAGATGATAAAAGAGAAAATAACAAGCACTGAAGTTTTTCAGCTACTAAATGATAAACTATTAAATAAACTATTAAGATACTGGTGTTTTGTAAGGCTGAATTTGGCAAGATGAATCTTAGCTTTATGTCGAAGATCAGTACTGAATGTACTGAATGTCAATGTATCTGAGCAACTTACCAGCAAAAGTCTAAAGAGTGTGGATCAGGACCAAAAGAAATGGAGGGGCAAAAGAGAAGGATGCAGTTCAGTGACACCATCAAATATGTGCCCACTGATGCCTCCCCAGTAATTATATTAAACATGGTGGTGATGTGGTTAAACTGGGTGAACAGGGTCTTGTGGTAATGTGGAATATTTCAAGTAAATAATACTCTTAGAAGGGTGCAGGTCTTCTCACCTGTCAACCACAGCTGTAAATGGTGGGACAGGGAAGTGCTGTTGGTCTGTGTGGGTGCAGGTCCATGACTGACTATGAGATTGAGTGACCAATGGCACAGAGTGCCTGGGGACTTTGCAGAGCTTCTCTCCTTGCAGATATTCTGGATATCCTGGAAAACTGACTGCAGGTCCTAGAGCAGGGATTTGGACCCAATGCCCTTCATTAGTCTCTTCCAAACTCAGCCATTCGCTGATAATTCCCTGTGCTGAAGCTGCAAATGCCAATAACTTTGATAAACAACATTCTCTCTAGCTTGAGAACACACAGAGTCTGAAGCATCCATGTGTCAATAATGAGCAGCAAATACCATGTTTGATCTTACCCAAACTCTGCACTGTCTTCAACTTCAGTTATCCAGGCACATTTAAATTGTCTTGCTTATTCTTCATTCTTACGAGAAGAAATCAGATTTTTACTTAAATGTGTGTTACGTTGTTGTTCGCTTATGTTCATACTTGCTGTGATATGTACTGTGCTTAAAGGTAAGCCCAAAGAAATGTGTCTTTTATCTTGCCATGAAAAATAGTGATATTGTGAACTGGACAGCTTTTCTCTAAAGAAAGTGGCTATGATTTCCTATTCTCATTGTCATTCTCTTGAAGGCCTTTATTCCTTCTTTTCACTCGTGGGGACACTTTGGTTCCTTCAGAAATGCGGTTTATGCTGATAGCTTTTAGAGGGGTTACTTTTGACCCTGACATGTTGCTTTCATTTTAGTTTACATGCTCCCTTGAATTCAGTCTAATTAAAAGGAGAAATTATTCTGCATAAAAAGCATTAGAATTTCAATGTCAATACATAAAATATTTTCTTTCTAGTTTTGGTTGGTTTTTTGAAACGAAGCTAATTAATTTGGTGCCAATTTATAATGTGGTACACAATATTTCTAGATACTTTAAGGAGCAATATTTTATATTAACATTAAGAACATACAGAAAATAAAGAATTGTTTAAAAATTTTTCTTTTTGTTTTTTCCACATGTCGAATTCAACTCCTCTGTTTTCAAAAGACTTTTTCTTGGAGCTGTAATGTTCAAGTAGCTAATGAACAGAAATTCCTCTTTTGTCATTCATATATTAAAAAGCCATTTGTATGTGATTTTCTTCATCTTTGAACATCAATATATGAAAATTAAATATAAGAGCTCTTCTGTTTTTTTAAAAATCAGGTAGCTCATATCCATATACAACCTCACATATAGTTTGACAATGTTAATTTTAGGAAATAAAAAAAAGAGTGAAATTCCTTGTGTTTTGCTGTATTAAAATATTGCTTATGCAATTTTTCTAATGAATGCTACCATTGTAAGATTTTAAGCATATATATTTTTACTATCTCTTTAAATATGTATCTGGTAGTCTTACCAAGAAAACTTATAAAAAGTTGGTTCTTCACACCAGGTGAATGTTCAAAGCACTGTTAAGGCTTTTTCCTAGAGCTGCTGACAATGAAATCATAAACACCATAAAAGCAACTGTTTTTTGCAGTCTGCAGATCTAGGCTAGTTACTGACTGGAATAAACTATTCAAGAACAAGGAAGATCTTGGTGTCTGTCCATCTGAGGGTGGCCATCATGTGTTCTCCTCTCCTGCAGGATGCAAACAAGGCAGACAATGGCTATGTTAAGGTGAGGGAAAGCCAGAGGTGAAATATTCCATCCTGTTAAGAACTAGGACATTATCTTCACTAGGATGCAAGGACTGGACAGAAGTGGTATCTGCAAATCTCTCTACTGGATGTGTTCTGTATCTTCAACAGTCACTGAGGCTTAAGGATTGGAGATCTTGACAATATTCAACAGAGAGCTGCTGGAGATATGGTTTGTTTTTTCTTAATCTCAGTCCTAAACAGTCCCAGTTGTATATTTTATTGTGCTATGTAGAGGACTTGTGCTATGTCTCCTTGCTTACTGTAAATGAAAAAAAGAAAAAAAAAGAGAAAAAGAGGGGGGGAGTGCTATAAGATGACACTTGGGAAGAAACAAATTGGGAATCCAAGTGTCATGGATCAGCATTTTCTGACATTCTAAATTATTTTTAAGCAAGCATTTAAAAACCAAAACCTACTCTTTTAACTGTTGTTCGCCTGTATCAATAATTTCTCCTGGTTCCTACTGTTTCCAGTTGTGAATAGCAGGTATTATTTTCTATTTGGAGGGCAGTGGTCTCCTAGCTTGCTTGATTTTTCTAAACAGTGTGATTTAGGAGGGTGTATCCTATTTCACTCTAGTAACCTGAAAACATATGGGGGCAGAACAATTCAGAAATAGTGTAAAAGTTTGTGGAGGCTGGTGAGAACCAGGGAAAAAAAGCAGTGTAGTTTTCCCAAGCTACTCAAAGGAAAACAGAAGGGAAAGAAATAATAACAAAGCTAGCATCTGGTGTTGTGGACAGGAGGAGTGCGTAAGAAACGTGACGTTTTGGTAAAAGCATGTTTGCAAGAGGTGTTGCCTTCCTTGGACCAATGAGTATGATTCTGCCCTTGGTTCTGCAAACCAGTCTATGAAAGTGTGATTACCTCTGCAATAAATTGCCTTTTTCTGCTTTCTGGATGAGGCCTGTGCTGCTGTGCTCTTTCGCTGCTTCCTGGCCTACAGTGACACAAGTTCTCAGGGACTCGTGCACAGCTGTGAGTTTATGGCTTGGATAACTTTCACAGAACCTTTAACTTCCATGGAATATTCTGAGTTGGAAGAGACCCACAAGGATGATAGTAGAAGCCAATTCAGAAGGAGGTTTTCCTACTTTTCAGGGAGATTTTGCTTTCTATCTGTACTTTTTAATGCGACTTAGCATGATGTACCTGTCTGTTCGTCTGTTTGCCCCTGCAACAGAGCATCAGACACGTGCAGTGTGACTGCACAATGAATCCAGCTGCTCTGGAATGGTGTTGGAGCGACTGTGACTCCACAGGGCACATAGGTACTCGATCATCAAGATCCATGGGTGTTCTGGGGTTTATAGCATGTGAGTAACAGATTTTGTTCAGTAATGCGGTGTGTCTTGATTGTGTCAGGTTTCCAGAGATAAGTATGGAAAATTAAACCTGTATTCAGGATGGGGTCAGTTCTGCTCCAAGATTTTGTTGGAGAATTTGAGGGTTGATAAAGTTGCTAATGAAAATTTTGCACCTCACCCCTATTGAAAGGAGAGATGAAAAGTGTTTTTTATATTTCTTCAGTACTACAAAGTTTCTGGTCAGAAGTCCTGAAGTAGGTTTAACTCAAATTAAAATGTCGGTGGCTCTACTGAGCTCATTACAGAAAGCATTTAACTCTCTGTCAAACCACCTGCATGGTTCTGTGAGGGCAGACAGATATTGATTTGTACATGGAGTAATTCCTCTGAGATGCATGGTAGCTATGGAGTGCTGTATGTTGCTATGGTCTCTCATTTTCTTTAATTAAAACATGACGCTGGGCAAGAAAATCTTTTAAAATATGTTCTGTTCTCTTGCATTTCTTCCTTTCGATGGATTGGCTGTGGGATTCTTTTTCTTTCTGAGAAATCATTGACTTGTATAGCAGTGAGTCAGGCGGTGGCTCTTTCTTGTTTCTTTTCTCTTTTTTCAATAGGTCCCAAATCAAATGCTGTCTTTAAGGTAGGCTAAGCCATGCCTGTTTTCACTGGCTATATTTGCAGCTATTGTAAGGAAAGCAATGTGACACTGACCTTCCTCTGTAAGTAGTTTTCAGAAATTTGCAATTGCTTCTTGCTAAGATTCCTCCTATAGGAAAGCATATGTTATCTTCCTGACATTTAAGGACTTGCTCAACCATTTATTTATTTAAACATTTCTTAAACCCTTTTTTTCAGTGAACTTAGTGGGAAAATCTCATTTTGTTTAAACCTTTTTAAAGTTCTCATCCTAACTAATGCAGTTGGAAAGTTTCACTTAGTAGGGTTAACACAGGTAGCTGAGGTCAGAGTATTGTATGGGAAATACTGAACAAGTTATTGCTGTTCATATAAAAAAATTCTAGAATGGTTTGGGTTGAAAGATCACTTAGTTTCAACCAAAAAATAAAAACTATAATCCAGTAATTGAACCCATAATGGAGATGACTTTCTTGATATGCTAGACTTTTTTTGTGTAAATGCTGGTGAAATGCAAATTAAATTCTTACCTTAATTTCCTTGTATATAGTTGTAATGTAGTCTAATTTTGATTTAAATTATATAAATGTAACACAAACATGCTCAGGCCAGAACACATAGAAGTAAAATGAAATATCCTTTGCCAAAGCATATTTAGAAATTCACTTTCCTTCTTCTCTTTCTGTTTATGATTGTTTTATTCACAGTTTTTAAAAGGATGTTCTATACATAATTGTGACCTATTGCTCCCTAAGCTCTGGATAAAAGTTGTTTTCCAAATTGATTTTAAGTGTAGAATGAGGCTGTTGAGTCTCAGTTCTGGAAAAGCTTGTATGTACTTAAGTTCTTGAACTGATCACATTAAAATACTTGAATGAGTAAAGTTACTTCTGTAGGCATTCCTACAGAGATGGTACTGTAATCTGCAATCTCATTAAGATATGTAGAAAATTATAGAGCAGTGGAGTAATGGCCTTGTAATTATGATCTATAATTATTATGAAATTACCTGAAGCTGTACCACTCTACCTTAGCTGCTACCCTATAACCTGAGATTTTTATAGGAGAGTAGAAGGCCTTTCCCACTGGCAGTCACTAATATTCCTACAAAAGCAGTTCATAGGGCAAAAGAGAAATCATTCCTGCTTATTAACAAATGGATTAGAAGGTCTAATTATCTTCCAAGTGTATCAGTGAACAATAAAATGAAATAATTAGGGTCAAGGAATGGCCTGCTTCTGAGCAGCCATAATTTACAATGTGTTGGCATTCAGAGTTCTGAGGATGAATTATTATGATAATTTTGTCACTGTATACAGTACTTACTCTTTCCATCTATTCTGGATGATAATACAAGAAATAGATAACTTATAGCTGAATGTGGTGTAATTACAATTCTTTTGTCTTAGCACATTATCATTGGGTCTTCATGGTATAGAATGACAGTCATGTCTAGTCACAGCATTATGCATTGCAGCTCCTCACAGAGCACAAAGTTTCTCATTCAGTGAATTAACTTGTTTTTTTCTAAATGCCAGCTTTTGATGAGCAACCCCGGTTGGCAATTGCTATCTGTTCAAAGTCTCACATCAGTCAAGTCCCAAGCAGTTATTTTAATCAAAAGTAGAATATATTGCCCAAATGAGCCAAAGCTATTTCTAGAAGTAAAAGTAGCAACATGAAGCACTTTAGTGTACAATAAATTACCTTATATTACTTGATGGATAATGATTATAGACTTGGAAAGGTATGTTAACAGCAGCTTCTAGCACTGTGGATTTTTCCTGCAGTTCATCTATAATAAATACAGCAGTATGAGAAACATAAGAATTAAGATTCAAGAAATACCCAGTCAATTTCCTTCATAGTTTTACATTTGGTTTTATGTTTTAAGATTTATTCCTTTACCATTACTTTTCCAATTTCTTTTTCTCCTGTCAGAATCAGCTTCATT
>JAOTQP010001652.1:46955484-46993393 GCA_026413545.1 Cichladusa arquata
CACTTCACTCAAGTGTTTCATTTCATCTGTTAGTTTTCCAATTTCTCTTTTGCTTCTGTCAGAATCAGCTGCATTTTGCAGCATCAGAAAGATTTTGGTGCACTTGACTGCCCACCAGGCTGAGGTTCATGCCAATTTACCAGCCTTTTTGAGGTCTGACAGCTGATAGTGATGGGATACAGACCTGCACTGGTCACAGTAATGGGTTTTGACAGGGTCTGTGAATTGTTAGTTTTTCTTAAGTTTCATTCTTGTCACTATTGCCTACGGCACTGTGAGCAGAATGACAAAACAGGCAGTGCAGCTCCATTAATGAGCTACCTGTGCTGTTCATGCAGGAGAACAATCAGCCTTCTCTTATTCCCCCAGGACATTAAATTAAAGTTGGCAGTGCATGCATAACTGCTGCTGAGGCCTGATGCATAGGCTTAGTCTGTGTCCCCCTTAATTGCATCTGTACCTGTAAGCTTATAAAATAATCCACTTGCATCTGCTGAAGACATAGCCAGATGGATTTGAAAGCATGCAGGTACAAAAGCAGTGTTTAGTTTACCTAAATGCATTTTGCAGAGCATGAAAGCACAGCTCAACACTAAGCTAAGCAGAGCAGTTGATATGCTGGAGGGAAGGGATGACATCCACAGGGAATATTTCAGGCTGGACAAGTGGGCTCATGTGAAAACTCTCGAAGTTCAACAAGGCTGAGCACAAGGTCCTGCACCAGTGTCAATGCAATCTCCAATATAAAGTGCAGACTGAGTGATGAATGGATTGAGAGCAGCCCTGTGGAGAAGGGTGTGGGGAGCACCAGTGGTTGAAATGCTGGAAATGAGCTGGCAATGTGTGCCTACAGCCCAGAGAGCCAACTGCACCCTGGCTGCATCAAGGTAAGTGTGACCAGCAAGTTAAGGGAGGTGATTTTGGCCCTCTACTTTTGTGAGACCCCAGCTGAATCAACTCTGTGTGTGTGTTTACCCCATGACAGAACAGTAAATCCTATTTCTTCTGTTCAGCTCTTGCTTGTTGTCAGCCATGGCTTCTCTGTCCTGTGGTGAGTGAAGGTATCTCAGACAAACAGCACAAGTAGTCATCCTCTCAGTGCTGATGGAAATGCATTGCTTCATGCTGTCAGTGGCATCTGTGTAGCTCCCTGTAGACCAAAAGGGGAAGAGAGTATTCACCATGCTGTTTTGTGAAGGAATAGTCTCATAGTTTAGGTATTGGCTCCTAGACATATTCTGTTTTCTTTTAATACAGATGGAAACAAATGTATATAAAATGGTTTTGATTGTTTAAAAGTGATAGACAGAAATGCAACCATATATTTATAAAAATTATATTGAAAGGATGAGCTCTTAAGAGACTTATGGAAAGCTGTAAAGCCGGTGGTGGTGGGGAAATAATACAGTTGCTGTCAGTTTTGGTTTGGGGTTTTCTGCATGTTTTCCCTGCCTCTGGCAAGAGTCAGGTAGAGCCTGGGTCTGAGAAATCGGCTTACAGTAAATGTGATAGTACAGCTCTACAAGTTTTACAGAAATGGGAATGCAAGTGATATCAAGAGATGTTATAGTCACTTATGCTGTATTTAAATAAACTTTCTGAACAAAATACACCTTTACCTGTGGAAGATGCTTTTTTTTTTTTTTTTTGTGGGACTAAGCAATTGAGTTGGGCAGTCTTAGAATTGTCTAAAAACCTGCGTCTTGGATACTACCCAGAAATGTTACAATAGCACATTAAGCAGGTTCTGTCATAGTGATTATGAATGATGGGCATTGCCACAGTTGCCATGTGTGACTTGCTGAATCATAGACTTCATAGAATCATTAAGGTTGGAAAAGACCTTCGTGATCATTGTCTCCAACCTTGTAGAGCGATCATACACAAAGAGCTCACTTAGCTTTGTAAAGATGCCAGTGGAGCTGTTGCAATTGCAATTGGTCATCTAATATTGATGTTTATTTAATCTAAAATTATGTATCAAGGAACCTCAAAGATTTAAATAACAGATCTACTGCAACTACAGTTGTAGTGCCTGTTTTAACAGGCAAACCATTGGGGATTCATAGCTGTTTTTGTCACCTTCATCATTCTTTGATCTCCTTCAAGCATTAGTGTTGCACATTTGCATGCCATTGAACTTGACAAAAGTGCTCTTTGTAGTGGACAATCTGCTTACTTCCCTGCTACCCATGTAAAAAGCTTTTTCTTTGCTTTGTTTACATTGGTTCTCTAGCACCAGGCAGTGGTGAATTAAAAATAAAATCGATGAAATAAACAGTGTGTGTAAATAAGAGGTAGTAAACTCAATTGATTGATTTTTTGAATCACAGGAATGAAATCTCATAGACTTTGTTGCCTGAATATAACCTTATTCTGTTGTTATGTTTGCTTATTTTTAGCCTGGCCACACTGATTTTATACTGGCAGAAGCATTCATTACCTCTTGTGTGAAGTGTAATACCATCTTGTACCTAGGATTTACAATCTGACTTTGTACTCAGATAAGCAGAGAGGAACTAATAGTGTCTTGTGAAACTTGCATGCTGAAGAGTTCTGGAAGCTTGTATTATTAATCAACCTTCCCTTGTCCTGGCTTTCAATGAAGAATATTTTTAGCTGCACACACAGAGAATGACTCCTTGAAGCCACAGTTCTAGAAAGTACTATTTGTAGTTTAAAGAACTTTTCTTGCTCACAGAATTGTAGAGTGTGTTATTTTTATTTTTCACTTATATTTGCACACCAGTGGAGGACCTGCAATACTCTGTTGAAGAATCAAGTGTATAGATCCGTCCTCTTTGCTGATTGTGATAAAACCCTGGGCTTGACTAGTATGGGAATATTTAATGAGGAATTCTTATCCTCTCCCTTTATTTTCGTATATATTGAAAATTCACTGCATCTCATTTTCTTCTGTGGGAATTAGTACATGGGCAATTTATTTTATGTGGCATTTAGAACTGTTAGATCATGCTTCCTTAAAAATATTCTAGCTTCATAAAAAAACCCAAACAAAATCCCCAACAACTTAAGTTACTTCTGTATATTTTATTTTCCTAAAATATCTTTGAATAATTATTTAATAACATTTCCTCAAAAACTGCTAGTGCTCAGGAGAAAACTGCTTCTGTAAATCAGAGTGCACGCTAACATTTATGAATAATTTGGGAATCTGTTTCCTCCCCTGTTCTCACAACTTTGAGAGATTAGATATACCTGCAAGCCTCCCAGTTTGATGTGATTGTTAGAGTTTAAATGCCTTTCATGTGATTACTAATTTTTATTTCCAGGACATTAGTCATTGGATCACAATTTAGTTTTCTTTGCCTCTTAGGGTCATAGATTCGAAACTGTATATTCTAACTTGCATGCTTTCATTAAAGAAATGTAGAAAAATAATTATAGTTAGACAGAACCCATTCACTTAAAAAAAATATTTCAGAGGCTCTGCAGTCCTATGTGGAAGACCCCCCTTCAGCTTTCCCTTATCCTAATTTTAAAGGTGACCTTCACAGAGGTTTAACCAGGGATTTAGCGAAAGAAAAACATGTACTTACAAGGAAGCCAGAAAACTGACTGAAAACTGCAGCATGACCCGTCATCTGTAAGAAATATTCTGCTCTGCTTGTAGGAATTGTGCTCTGAGCACTTCTGCAGGAGTCTGATGAGACTTGACACATCTAATTCTGTTAGGAGCCTAGAATTTTAACCTATTTTTGGGTTGTAAAATATTTTTGGTGTTCAAGGAAATATTTATGAAATCTAGTAACTAATTTGAAAAATTATGCTTATATGAACTGCTATAGAAATCTATTAGTTTAAACCAGCTAGAAGTCAGGACATTAAAAATATCCAACGTATTTATTGTATGCGTTATTATTTTCCTGACTTTTATATGTCAAGTGAAACATAGGTACTGTACTGTAAGAAATATACTGATAAAAATATAACACATCAATTTTAATACAGCAGAAAAGTAACAGAAAAACAAAAGTGGTGTTACCTGAAGGATTATGCTGTAGAAAAGTAGCAACTGATAAATGCAGAGGTAATAAGAGCAGCAATTTAATGGTACATTTTACAGAAAGAGAGTTTTAGTTCTAAATACGTGCTGCAAGCACTTAATTGTTTCAACTTTTAAATGACAGAAAACAATGCAGATCAAATTTGAGGCACATTTTGTGGACTCTCTTGTGTCACATGTCACGCAATAAACTTTAAATGGACTAAAAGCATCAGAGGCATAAAATGTCAGTTGAAGCTAGGACTCAGTTGTTTAACTCCTTTTCAATATTACCAGTAGAAGAAATGTCAATAACCTTTATACAGCGGAAGCTTCAGTGCAATTTCCAATATGAAGGTTATAACAGGCAGAGATCTTTCAGGTCTTGGGCTTTTTTTTTAGTTTTCTCTGTTGAGTTAGAGGTATTTTTCCCCCTTGATGTGAAATTTTCTATGTGGGTACTCAGGATTGCCAGATGCTTTGCAGTTGAGAGCTAATTTTAAGATATATTATCTGCAAAGGTTTTTAAGACATTGCTCACTCTCTTTCCCAGATCATTCATGATTGCTAAAGATCACATCCCGCAGGTACTTTGCTTAATAAAACAACCATGAGACAGTCAAAAGGCTGTAAGATCATAAAGAATAGTTGGAAGAAAATGGAATGCAAAGGGGAATGTAGCACAAGACAGTGAACCTGTCTGCCTTTCTCATGTCTGAGTGGAACAAAGACACTTAGTAGAGAAAGCAGGTTTCCTTTCACTGCTCTTTATTGAATCTTCTCTCTGTAAGATGAAAGAATGTGAATAAGAAAAATGTTCCTCAGCACCCCCCAAAAGCTGATAAAAAGCTGATCATTCATAGTGGAGGTTCCTGCTGATAATACCTCTCAAATTCTTAGACTTTTTTTCCAGAGGCAATTTCAAGTTACCACTCTGGTGATTTCTCACTACATGGCTGACACCCAGTTCTACTGGCATTTGTTTGGCAAATATGTTCTATTACCAGCAAACAGAAGAGTATGTTGAGTATGTTGGTGCCACAGCTTTGTCCTTGCACGCTAGTCCCAGGGTATGCAGTATTTTGATCACTAGCAATATTAGCTTTGTGTCCCTCATTTCATGAAAGACATTGAGGTGCTGGAGCATGTCCTGAGAAGAGAACAAAGCTGGTGAAGGATCTGGAGCACAAATCCTTTGAGGAGCAGCTGTGGGAGATGGGGTTGTTCAGCCTGGAGTAAAGGAGGCTCAGGAGAGATCTTGTTCTCTACAACTGCCTGAAAGTAGAATGTACTGAGGTGGGATTCAGTCTCTTCTCCTGGGTGATTAGCAATAGGAGCAGACTTCAAGTTGCACCTGGGGAGGTTTAAATTGGGCATTGTGAAATTTTATTCGCTGAAAGGTCTCGCAAGCACTGGAACAAACTGCCCGGGGAGGTAGTTGAATCACCAAACTTGGAGGTGTTTAAAAGATGTGTAGATGTGGTGCTTAGGGCTGTGGAACTTAAGTGTACTACTTAGTGGTGGGCTTGGCAGTGTTAGGTTTATGGTTGGACTTAGTGATTCTAAAACTCTGTATGTCAAATTTTGTTTTCTCACTATCAGTTGCTCTGTTATCTTTCTTCTTCCTCTGTTATTTTAAAAATAGAAGTAACGTGCAGAGAAAACACTGCTCTATCATTTAATGAGACTAAATTTTGAAATGAGAATAATTTAAGCAGTGAAATAGGTTTCTCAGACAAGAGAGTTTTAGGCCTGAATGAGAAAGTGTCTGCCAGCTGTGAGTAGGTACAAAGAATCTGTAGACAAGGCCTGATTTTGCCTTGAAGTTAGCCCTACTTTGAGTAGGAAGCTGAACTGCTTGACTCCCCTGAGCTGTTCTCCAACACAAATTTTTCTGTGGGGGTATGACGTGCAGCATGTTCTGCTCCTGCTTTATAAACATCATTCACCATCCAGTGGGAGCTGGTTTTGCTGCAACTGTCAGAAAAGTAAAATGTATTAAATATTCTGACTTGTAAACCTCATGAAGATAATACTGTGATTTTTAACAATTAATACAATGAGAATAATTTTGGGGCATACCTGCCAATTTCTTCATCTCAGTTCTCTATTCTGTTTCAAAAACTAACATTTTTCCTGTCATAGATTATGTGCAGGTATTCATTAAAAAAATAGATAAAACATTACAGAAGGTGAAAGACTCTAAAGACATGCTGTATACTAGCATCCCCTTTATCCCATATTTCCTTACATGTGCTACTCTAAAGCCATAAAAGGTGAGACAACCTGTATGGGAATCTGTGTTTTCTCCTATGTTCCTAATGATTTTGCAGTCCACTACTTCTCTACCACTTTGATAGTCCCTAGGGGCTTTCATTAATGAGAGATGATTCAGGACAGCTCGCATTTGTCCAAGTTTTGGTAAGGAATCAAACTGATTCCCAGTAGCCCATGAAGCAATAACATAGGCACTGTCTCTGTTTTAGTATTTAGCTGGTGCACAGGCCAGAGGATGATGCTTCTGCAAATGGAGGATCCTTGATGAACATTGCAAGATGAAGCATTATGTGAGAAGACTGTCTGTAAATGAAAAATCTGAAAAGTTATTCTTTTTTCAACAAGTTCAAAGAAACACAGCTATTGATTAAAGGGGAAAAAAACCCCAATATATTGACCAATATATGATTTCCTTTGAGATAGTGCACAAAAATAAGGACAGTAAATTCAGTCTTCCATCTTCTTTTCGTGTTGCCTTGAGTCCATAGCTTCTTTGAACAAACCTGTGCTAAGTCCAGCCCACAACAAGTCCTAACTGTGCTCAAAGAAGCCCAAGGGTTTATCCCATGTCTGACTATGACCCTACAGAGAATGCCATAGAAGAATCATTGCAGTAGCCTTTACTACCTTGTCTAGAAGCTGCTATCTGAACTAAATAAAACCTCAATGTGCCTACAAATTGGTAAAAGAGACTCAGTTTAGCTGGAGTTGTGGGTCTGAGGCACTCACATGTGCTCATCTTCCAGCATAATATATTATGGTAGTTCTGGCTGTGGCTCAAAGCAGAGCAGGATCAGCTTCCTAAAGTGTTCTTTCTTTTTTTTCATATTCCTTTTAGTTAAAATTTTTAGAAACTTTTTGTCAGAAACAGCTAGAGCTTTTGTACAGGTGTATTGTGGCTAGGTAGTTACTGGCAACTGGGTCATAGCTGATCTTCTCTTTTTTCCCCTATAAAGAATTGTGTAGCGAAGTTAAAATAGCAATAAATAGGAAAAAATGATTTATTTTCATTGTAGATAAAACTCTCACCATCAAACAGGAGCTTTGATGTATTTGTATAAGAAAAGTTAGAAAAGAATGTTTGAATCATTCATCATGAAGCATTCTAAAGCTAAAAGGTCAAAAGTTTTTCACATCTGTCAGAAAACAGTCCCCAAAGCAAGAAGGCTGCTGGAAACATCCTCAGTCCAACCTGATTTTGACCATTGGGAAGTGCTGAAAATGAGGAAAAGTAAAAGAAAATAGCTTCAAAATTAAAGGGGAAATGTTATTTCCAGTTGGACATTTATATAGAAAGAGTTGTTAAATTGTGACTTCCCCAATGTGTATATGCAACCCTGAAAATATGTGAATCCTAGTAAGTCTTAAAAGCAGATGGAAGTAAAATATTTCTGCAACCTACATGTTGCCCTTTCTGTGTGCTTCATGAGATGAAAAAGTGATTTTAATAAACAAAGGAGTCAAAGGGCTCTTGGGTGACTCACAGAGACAATTCAATGTGTCTTTCTGTATTACAACTTGAAATATGAGAGAAAGTGAAGTAAAGTTTTACATAATGAGAAAGATAATCTAAGCTTTCTACAGTATCTGGGGAAATTATAGCATCTGGAAACAGATGATCTTTAAGTTATATTTCTGAATCCAAGACCATTCTTGTGAATTATTACAGCTTTGTTGAATTCTTATCTTTCTGCATGTTGCAGAAATGATTAGCCATCTCATATCAAAGTATTTCTTACTTTTTTTCTGTTAAGGAAATCAGTTTTGATCAGACTGCTTGGAATGCTATGGTTTCTCTGTTATGTAGTAAATGTAAGTCTTTGTGAAGTCTTGCTCAAGTATCCTAAAAGATACTTAGGTTGGTATGACCAACACTTACAAATGTTTCTACTTTTATGATTTTATTTTTCAAATATACCAAAAAAACAATGTTTCTTCTTTGAAGTAATTGTATAAATATCACGATATATATGTATATAAGTATATGCATACTCTATATTCACTTCAGAATATTGCCTCTTCTTTTTCCACATTATTATTAGCATATTAGATTAGCACATTACTGTATTTGGGCTTATATTTCTTTTCCTATTTTAGTCTATTTCTGTGTTTGAAATCTATTTCCCATCTTACGTTGGATTCCTTCTCATTTGTTCATGTTTTTCTTATTTCACTCTCAATTTCTGCATTTCTTTTTAATTTTTCCTACAACAATAAATATGAATATTGGGAAGAGATTCATCTCTGCCCTCTTAGGTCACCTTACAAACCCTCCAGGAATTTGTCATGCTGTCTCCATCTTTGAAATCCATTTGAAAATCTTTAATGGGTGATCTTGAGTTACGTGCACTTTCATTTCCAGTAGGATTTTTGCTTATCACTTTATGCATACACTCTGTGTGTCAAAATACAGCTATGTATTATTTCAGTCTGCTTCTCCATTTCCTTAGGCTTTTTATTTTTGTGCTGCCTCTTTTTTTTTCTCTCCATCTCTCTCTTCCCCTCATCCCCACCCCTTGTTTGCTAAAATCTGTCTTTTTTTCTCTTTGAGTTTCTTCCTCACACACAATAACTTGTGTTTCTGGAAAATATGTCTGTTGCAAATTTTCTTGCTAATTTTTCTGTTTCTACTAATTGTTCTGGTAATGACAAACCATGGCATTACGTACATCAGCCCCTGCCTTCTCTGTGCCATAGCTTTAAGGTTCCTAATTATGTAGTGCAGAGTGATGACCTTTATTTGGGCTGCAAAAATTCCATGGAAATAAGCAGCCTCTCACCCCACCTGAAAACTGCAGGATTACACTGAAATCTTGTGTGATCCTGCACTTGAATGTCTGGGGGTCCCTGACTTCTCCTGTGCTTGACCCTGGAAACTGCATTAGATATTTGGCAGGATATTTTCTCTAGGCTCCTGGGACAAGTGGCTAATTCAGAGGAGCATGTTAAAAACACCTAACAGAAACCCAGTATTTATTCAGAGGTATTACATGCCACAGAAAAAATGCCTAATCTATTCACCTGAGTCCCTTTCCTTCCCTCAAGTGTAGGGTGTGTCCTGCTCTGCCAAAGGAATCATCACTCTGTGCCTTGGACTGCCCTTTGTGGGAGGTACTTTTAAGACTGAATCATCATCTTCTCAGAAAATGTTTAGCTGTCTAAATTTTTCAGTCTAAACCTCTGAGATTTAGAATATCATCCATAGACTTTTTGAGCAGCAATCACTATTTCAGCCATCATCACCTTTACTCAATTTCTTATCTTTGGCTGCTGTTGTGTTTCCTCATATCCTTCTCTGATAGCCTCAGGCAGGGTAAAATATGACTCCTAAAAATGTTCTTGACTGTGCAGGGAAGAGCTTTACATGCCTGGATCTTGGCAGCAGAGCCTCTCAGTGAATGTGATGCTATGCCTTGAATATGTTTCTCATAGAAAGAGCAGAGCCTCTCAGAGTGCTCTAAATAGAAACAGAGTTACAGAATAATTAGGAAATGGCTGTTATGCCTCAAATGGTGAGTGTGTCTGGTGAGGAAGGATTACAGAGAGCAGGGACTGCTCTAATTTATTTGGTGTGCACATTCTTGCAAGTCCAAAGTATTTTCAGATATTCCAGGTGATGAAGAATTCTGGCTACCAAGAGATAACTGCTCACTGTATTTTTCCTACTGCTAAAGCTATTTTTTTCTACCATCTGGAGCTTAACCTTATGAAACAAATAAAACTTTAGTATGTTTTTAAGGGCTTTCTTTTTTTTCCTCCATTAAGCTTAACCCAATAATGTGCTCTTCCTTGAAGGGGATAAAGTTATTCAATATCATGTTTTTGTGTTGGTGTAGAAATTGTGGAGAGAAATAGAAATAATTTTAAGTTTATTTTTATTTATTAATTAAAATTCTGCTGAATTTTCAAAGTTAGTGCTTCTTACATAAGCCAAGAAACAATATCTGTCAGTGGGAAAAATTATGTTATTAAAACCTTAAAAACTCACAAGTTTGGAGTAAAGGCAACATTTATATTGTGTCTAAATTAATTTATAGGAGTAAGATCACTGCAAATGGATCCTTATACCTAAATCCATTTCTCTGTTTTTAAAAACTGGGCATTATTTGGTATTATGGTATCAGTATCAATTTTTGTTTTCTTCTCTGTATTTTTAGAAAAAAACATATCCCAGTCAGACATGTTTAGTCAGATTGGCATACCTCTAGCATATTTACTTCTCTCTTGAATTTTGCAGACTGAAAGCAAATATTTGCTCTTTGGATCCTTAGCAGATATTGTTACTGTTTTTAAATGCCACAGCCAGGATAGATGTACTGGGTTAAATGAAGCAAGAACTGAAAGGTCACATCTGATATCTGATATACGTACTCATTATTGTGCAGCAAAACATTTTTCTTAGAAGCATTTTTTAAATAAATGCAAGTGAACAGTTCAACAATTTGAGAAAGATGTACAGAATATTTAGAGATTTTCAGAGCTAGAACACTATGACTGTGCTATTTGTAAGCATAATGATTCATAAGAACTTCAGAGAAAACAGTAATGCACTTTTTGACAATAATAGCAAACAAAAATAGCAATCTCTAGTAACAAGATTTAATAAAAGTAAAGAGACTGTCAAAAGAGACACACTTGCTACTGTAAACTCATGGGTTTTACAGAAAGATACAGACACAAATTGCACATAACAAAAGTATTTATTCTATTGACAGCACAAAATTTGCCCAGCACCTGACTTACAGTGTTCAGGCTCCCCAAATTAGTTCATGCTTTGTCTGACACCATTGTATGTAGCATCTGCATACTAACTAGCAGATGTTGCTATCTTCCAATTTATTATTCTTCCTGCATACTTTCTCTCCAAACAAAATAATTAAAAGAACAAAGATTTTGTCTTGCAGATGGGTCAGAATATCAAGGAAAAAAAGTGATGTTCTTGTACTAATTTTTCTGAATAGCTGAAGTAAGCTTACAGTCATTTCTATCCTATAGCAAAACCTTCTGAGTCTATGTTGTTTAATTCTTAAGATTCTGTTAAATATTTCAGGGCTCTTTGTCATACGCCAGCAATCAAACCCATCTCACACAGCAATGCTGGAAAAGATAAATCCGTATCTATTAGTGTTTTATCTTAAGGCATTACGTGAAAATTTTGATCTGAGACAGATCTGTGCAGTCAGCACCCAGTTAGCCTCTACACAGCTGGGTTGGTGTCACCAGGGCTCTACCAAGACTAAAAGGTAGAGCCAGAAACTCTTGTAAAGGCAGAAATACCCTCTCTCCACATCACTTTTCTCCCAAAGCAGAGTGGATATCTTTTTTGAGTGAGGAAAGTGCCTTTTTACATGCAATACAGTAGTGACTGTAGCAGTTCCTTGGCCAGAGGGAATTTCTACTCCTTCATTCCTGGCCATGTTGCCAAAGGCCAGAGGTGTATTTTACACTGGGCAGCACTGGGCACACGTTATGGAGGCAGACCTGGAGCCAGTGAGAGGAGACAGGGCTCCCATCTTTCCTCCTCCCTGCAGCTGATCTCCATTTAAAGTTACATGAGATGCAAGGACAGAGTGCCTGCCCTGGCTGGAGAAAAGCATCAGCCTCCCAGGCACAGCCCTGCAGATGGGCAGTGGAGAGCTGGGACTGAACCCTCTCACTCTGGAGGGCAGGGAAGGCACCAGTCCAACAGCAGTGAGTTTTGGACAGAATGAAGGGGATTTGCTGCTGTCACCCATCTTTTACAAAAAAGTGGTGCCCAGCACATCAGTTATGTGGAGCAGAGATCTGCTGGAGCCAGAGGTGGTGGAAAGCCCAGCTGTGCAGGAGTGAGATGCTGGTGGGCAGTGAGTGACAAGCTTGTGGTCACGTGAACTTTGGGACACTGGGGCTGGTCCACAGCAACTCTCTGTGCCTGTTGGATGTAAGAGTAGTTCAGGAATCAGATTTCTTTCTGGCAGTAACTGATTGAGGGGGAGAAACAGGGATAAAGTTTAGGATCGTACATCTGGCCTTCAGCACTTTTCCCTGCCCTTCCCAGATGTAGTGCTGTGATTTTATCTGGTAATTCACCATGGGCTGTGGTGGACAAGGGACAAAATGACTCTTCCCTCAGTAGCTTTTATTTCTGTAGTATAAAAGCTACATGAGGGCCTAGTTTCTTTCTACTTTAAAATAATGTAAGTGGCTACTATGTAAGAGTTATTTATATATTCCAGTATATCCTATTCTAGTTACTGACACATCATACTGCTGCTCCCTTTTACCAATACCAATTTATTGAAGCAGGGTACTCCAGAAGAGTGAAACAGTGCTTGAGATCTTATGAGTTCAACCACTACTATCCAATCTGTATTTCAGAAGTGACATTTTTCTATTTCTGGTGATAGTTGTTTTTCATGTAGTGTTTTACTGAGACTTCAAAAAATAAGTTGAGCGGGGTGGATGAACTGAGGCAAGAGGCAGAGAATTTATAATCCACCTGGAGGTGGCTTTCCTGGAGTCTGTTTTGAACCTCTTATACATGATTCTCTTCTGTGGAGTCTGAGAGATTTCAGGAGAGTCTGTGAAGGAAAGTCTGTGATGAACCCATCAAAATTTTAAAATTAAACCAGCAATCCATTCAAAGAAGCCTTCAACTTTAACTTAAGCAAAGATAAAGGTTAGGTTGTTTGTGTGAGGCATACTTTATACTTGTGTCTCAGATTGCTCCATCTTGTAATGGACTATAAATGGATTTGAACATGCCCATTCTCATCCATGTCTTCTACTGTGTGGATTTTCCACAAAATGAAGTCTTCTGACTCCAACTTCTAAACAATGTCTTTTATGGTAATTTATTATTCTTCCACAGTTTTTATTTTTAAAACAGTAGCATTAGTTGCTCTTCAGCTAAATTTTTGCCAAGAAAAGCAAACTCATTTATGATTTCATCATTTGACAATCCATAAGACTTTTGATTTATAGGGTGTTTGCCATTATGGCTCTTCTGCATATTCTGCAGCCAATAGAAGAAAACATTATGTAATGAAAGTAAATTAAGAAAAAAGAGTTGGTAGTTTAGATATTTAGAACTGGAACATAGTCCAGATTGTGGCATGAGTCTAAACAACCTCATTGCTCTGGAGCAATTACAGAATTAAAAGACATAAAACATCTACTCTACCAACAATAAACAAAGCAAATCAAATAGTCCTTCTGTCCTCAGACAAGGGAAATTAAGGTTACAGCTCTAGCTTTCCATCCTGTTGGTCTTCCATCTGAAGTGGACAGAGGGGAGTGTGTTTAAGAATGTATGAAGCAGGTAGAGCCAGTCCAGTGCCACTTAGGCAAATGTGCCTAGCGAGGGTGTCACATGAGTGTAGGGTACTAGCAGTGTAAAAAGTGATTCAGCCCCTGAGTCACGAGTTGTGAAGCTGCATCTAAAGTGCTGTTTTGGATTCCCAGTGTGAGGAAGATGTTAATGTAGTGGAGCAAATCTAACAGATGGCACTAAAATGAATGAAGTGTATAATGTGCAGGGGAGATGGGTTTGTTCAGTCATAAGAAAGCTAAACAGGGATCTTACTGCTGTTATCAGCTGCCTAATGGAAACCTATAGAGAAGGTGAAGCTGGACCTTTCTTGTGCACTCTAAATAGAAATAAGAGGACACAAGGTACAACAACAGAAAATCCAATGAAATATCAAATATATGTTTTACCATGAGAGAGATCAAATGTAGGAACATGTTTCCTAGAGGGGCATGTGTTTCCCAGAGAGGCTCCACATAGAACCTTCCTCCTTGGAGATATTTAAAACTTAAATAGGTAAATATCTGAAGAAACTGATCAAACCAGGACTGATATGAACCAAAGACTGGAGTAAATGCTCCTCAGAGATCCTTCTGGGAACTATCTGTGGATATATAAACAGACTTATTACAACTGTTGTTTAAGAACAAGATGCAATAGTTGCTTTGACAAGGCAACATTGGTGAATGTTTCGGAATAGTGCTAAGCAGATGTTGCCTAAAATGAGTAGGGAAAAATCATCACAAGTGCAGAAGTCTTCTCTGAAATTCACTGGATTTGCACCTTTTAGGTGTTGTAGGGGTTATTCTTTTGTACATACTCATAGAATCTTACAGTATCCTGAGTTGGAAAGGACTAGCAAGAGCCACCAAGTCCAACTCCTGGCTCTGCACAGGACAGCCTTAAGAATCAGCTTATGTGCTTGGGAGCACTGTCCAAGTGGTTCTTGTACTTTGGCAGATTTGGTGCTGTGGCTGCTTCCCTGGAGAGCCTCTTCCAGTGTCCAACCAACCTTTACGTGAGAAACCTTTTCCTAAAGGTTTCCAGCATAAAGTTCCCTGATGCAGATTCATGCTGTTCCTTTGGGTCTTATCACTAGCCACCAGGGAGAAGAGGTCAGTGCCTGCCTCTCTGCTCCTCCTTGTGAGGAAGCTGTAGACTACAATGAGATGTCCCCTTCTCCATGCTGAATAAATCAAACAACCTTCTTGTGCTATGGTGCCCAAAACTGCACACAAAATTCAAGGTGAGGCTGCCCTAGTGCAGAGCAGGACAATCCCCTCCCTTGCCTGAATGGGGATGCTGTGCCTGATGCCCCAAGGACAGGGTTGGCTGCCAGGGCACTGCTGGCTCATGATCAATGTTCCACTGACCAGAACCTCCAGGTCTCTTTATTGCAGGGCTGTTCTCCAGCTTCCCACTCCCTAGTCAGTATGTACAATATGGTTGTGTTTTTCCAGGTGCAGAATTCAGTATGTGCCCTTTTCAAACTTCCTATGGTTTGTGATTGCCCAACTCTCTGATTTGTCAGGATCTTTCTGCATGACCTCTCTGCTTTTCAGGGAGTCAACAGCTCCTCCCAAATACCTGTCGTAAACAAACTTACTTAGTATACTTTTTGATTAATCATACAAGTAATTTATAAAGATGTTGAAGAATACTGGCCCTAAATTGGAGGCTGGTGAAACCCCACTAGTGATCTGTCACCAGCGTAATGCTACTGCATTTACTAAAACCCGTTGTACCTGACCCATGGGCCAGTTGCTCACCCATTGCACATTGTATTTATCCAGCTGTGTGCAGGACATGTTGTCCAGAAGAATACTGTAAGATACACTATCAAAAGTTTTACTGAAATCCAAACAGGTTACTGTCTTCCCGTGATCAGTTTGTTGGGAAAGCAAGTTGGGTTGATTGTGCTGGACTTTGCTCTTGTGAAGTTGTGCTGGCTGTGACCAATGACTGCATTGTCCTTCAGGTGTCTTCCAGTAACTCCTAGAATAATCTTCTCTGTAACTTTACCACCCTGAGGTGAGACTGACAGCCCTGTAGTTTCCAGGGACATTTGACTTTCTTGTAAATTGGGACAAGCAGCTTCCAGTTGATGGGGTTCTCTTTGGATTCCCAAGACCATTCAAAAATCATAAAGGCCTTATGATATCATCCAGCTACTGAAACATTTGTGTACTCATGTAATCTCAGTGAGACAACCAGCAATTCTGATGATGTAAGTGATTGCCCTGACATATGAGTCACTCTATTTTTAGCAGTTTTTTTTCTAGGGAAATCATGACTACCTCAAAAGTTAGATTTGTAAATGATTGCACTGATTATTGATTACACAGGGAACTGCATAATTGCTTCACCTCAGAACATGATTAATATGATGTTAGTGGTTGAATCCTGCTACAGGAGCATAAAAATGATGCATTTAATATATGGGTTATCTCTTCTGGATTGATTAATGCTGGGAATTTTTTTTGTAGCACTGAAACGCACGCACACACACACAATTGCACATAAAGTAATTTTTAAAAATCCATCGTACATATATATGTAAGGAGGTCTTTAAAATTGATACATAAAAAGGAAGCATACAAGAAGTGGAAGCACAGATATATTGCCTGGGAGGAACATGAAGACCTGATCCAAGCATGTGTAGGGACAGGTTTAGGAAAGACAAAGCCATGAAGTTGAATGTGGCAAGGGACAGGAAGGGCAACAAGAATGGCTTCTACCAGTTTATTAGCAGCAGAATAAATATCCAGGAATGTGTGGACCTGCTGCTGAATGTATCTGAGGGCATGGTGACAAAGGATGTGGACAGGGCTGGGGCACTCAACATCTTTGCCTTTGGGAATCCCACATCCCTGAGATTAGTGGGGAAATCTGGAGCAAGGTAGATTTACCCACAGTGGAAGGGGACCAGATCAGAGGATATCTAGACACATTCAATGTATTTAAGTCTGAGGGACTCACTAGTGCAGAGGGAGCTGGCTAATATCACTGAGAGGCTGTGCTTGGTTAGGTGTGAGAGGCTGCAGTAACTGGGAGAGGTTTTTGAGGGTGGGAAGACAGCAAATGTCACCCTTCTATGAGCAGATGACTGTGTTGGAGGATGGACTGTACTGTTGTTTTTTGACCTTAGCAAGGCTTTCCAATACATTGCATCCTCATAGACAAGCTGAAGAGCTATGAACTAGGTATACAGACGTTCAAGTAGATTGAAAAGTAATTAAACTTCAGGGTAGTGATTGATGGCAATGAAACACAGTTGAAGACTAGTCACTTGTCGTACCCAAGGATGATACTAGCTCCCTGTTATATATTGCTTAATATCTTCATTAACTTTTTGGATGGTGGGTCAGAGTGCACCCTCAACAAATTTGGAAGTGATGCAAAATTGGGAGGGGTGGTTAATAGACCACATAGATGGATGTGCAGTCATTCAGATAGATTGCAATAGGTTGGAAAAATTGACTAACAGGGGTGTCTTGAGGTTCCACAAAAGGAGATACCAAGTCCTGCACCAGGAGAGGAATAAGCCCAGGCAGCAATACATTTGGGGACCAGTTGGATGGAAAGCACCTTTGCAGAGAAGACCTGGGAATCCTGGTCAATAAATGACATGAATTAGTGATGTGTTCCAGTGGTAAAAGCAGTTAATGGCCTCCTGGACTGTATTAGGAAGAGCACTGCCAGCAGGTTGAGGGAGATTATCCTTCCTTTCTGTAGTAATGACCAAAGAGACTAAAAGAATGCCATGGAAAAAGAATAATGCCTAGTGGTCTGGTTGTGTGCTTAGGAGGTGACTTTTACAGGTCAAACTTTTATTAATTTTTTTATAAGAAATGATAGTGGTAGATCTTGCTCTGTTTCAGGAGGGTTTGGCTTTAGGTAATTTAGAGATTTGAGGTCTCTGGCTACTTATTTCCAGACCCTGGAGAGAAGGTGCTGTGCTCAGACTCCTAAGATAATGCTTTAGGCTATACAGTAAAGTGATCCTAAAAGTCAGCACTCTGAGTGAGAGGAGCACTAGATTTGGATAAAGGGGAAATTTGGATAAAGGCAAGAACAGGATGTCACTGACATTTCATCATTTACCTTAGGTCTGTGCTTTCAGCCCTGAATCAAGCCCCTGGAAAAGCTGCAGTCTGGCACCCATCCAGTTCAGCTTTCAGGAGCTGATTAGAAGCTACTGCTGTCTGGAAATGGTCACTGTGCTTGTTTTATATACAATAGTATATATACAATATACAATAAGGCTAGAGCACTTTCCTCAGATTTGAGCAATTTAGTTTTAGCCACCTCATTTTATCTTATGTCATAAAAGTATTGGATTAACTGAAATACATATGTGGAAATACAAATATGAACAAGTTTTAAAGGCAAATTTAAAAATAAGCAGATTCTGTAAATTTTTGTCTTTGTTTTTACCACCCTTGAAGTGATTTTGAGGTCTTCTCTGGAATGAACAGTAATTTAAGTCATGCATTGCTCCTCCTTCTTGTCATAATCACTTTTCAAAAAAAGTCTCATTTTATGATGGATTAGAAACTTTTATGTCTCTAATTATTATACCTGTTAATATGGGAAAACTCAGTTGAATTAATGTATCCTTAAAGGCCTTAGGCATCTTGTTACACAAAAGAAATATATTATTAAACAGTGCTCTTTTAGTTAAATGTTAGCAATTAAATAATTCTGTTTAATAATAATAATAATAGTGTTGCCCCATCAAATAAAGGGACTGAACTGTCATGGATTAAACACATTGACTAAAAATGTTTTTCTGCATTTACTTTGATTGGAATAAACCTTTTGACAGTTAAAAAGTCTGAATTGAATGTTGGCATTTTTTTTTGTGATATAAAGGATGTGGATAATTATATATATATTTTCTTAGGTCTTAACTGTCAGAGAATTAAATGAATGTCCAAAGACTTAGCTGGAAGGAAGATGATTGTATTTATTCTTGTTTGCTATGTATTCTGTGCTTACTGTAATATTTGATACAAATATTTAGAAACCAGCTCTCCTGATTTATACCTGGCTCTTAAGAATGGCAGAAATAACTCTTAATCAGCTTTGGTTGCCATGTGACTCCATTGATTCATACCTGCTTCTTGCTGCCTGTCAGCTTCAGGAATGCTGTAAGTTTCCACACTGTATTTCAGCCTTCAAGAGAATAACTAAAGTGTAAATCACAAATCACATATATTTGGCCTGATTTTCTATAAATGTGTTCAGAATTTTGTATTTGTACAGAGTATTTTCAAGCTCCAGCAGCAGTTACAGCAGATAACTCAGAACTTTGGGAATTAGGGAAGTTCAGGAATTTCTTTAGCTGATGACCACACAATTCACAGTAATGATTTCTTCTACAAACTTCTGAAAACTTCTGTTTTGATTCTTTTATCTTTGGATACTGATGCTGGGAATCACCAGGTGACTTTGCTAGAGATAGTCTAGCAGTAATGGCTACAATAAAACAACATGCAGTAACACCTCAGAAATACGTACAGAAGTACACCTTAGAGTATGCAGTACAACATAGAATTTTCATTCTGAGGTTATTTTAGTATACAATCTAAAATAACTTACAGTTCTAGATACTTTTAATAATCTTCCAGTATATAAAATTAAAAAGAGACAGCTTCCATATCTTTAGTCCATGCATTCAGTTCATTACAGCAGAATAAATCCTTGTAACTTGTCTTGCTGTTATCCCATAATTTTATTTCTGAGAATGAAGCAAAATGATGATATTAACTAATCAAAGGAAAATAACACATGCTATTGTGTGCCCATCTGGAAAATGTTTCAAGAACTGAAAGTTACCTTTACAATGTTAGGCACAATATTATTTTGAAAAAAGATTTAGGTCTTTTTGGACAGCATCAGAATAGAAATATCAAAGTTATAAAAGCATACTTGCACTTCCTAGCATTTTTTCCACTGCATTTTTTCCACAGGTGTCACTCTGTCATGAAGATTTTTTATTTCAGAAATGTAAAGCTTTCAAATGGTAATTTCAAAGGTCAGTTTTAATCCATAGCTAGTTGGATTTTCTATAATGTATTTAAAGATTCCTGATAAAAATATTTGCCTTTTGTGATTTGTGACAATGTAATTCTACTATAATCAAACCATTAAGCTAAATGGGTTTCAAAATCTAAAGAAGAAGCATTTTTGAAGTGTGACTCAGTTATCAAATTGCAGCTGGGCTTTGCCATTGTCAGTAGAAAAAAATTATATAGGGTTCAGAAACATGCAATTTAGAGTCAAATACTGTTGTTTGTCATTATAGAACATGGATGTTGAAAGAGAGATTACTCAAGAGAATGTAGTGATTGATGTGTATGCCTTTTTATGCCCTGGAAGTGCTGGAATAATCTATTGTGGATAACATCAAGTTATTTCCAAAGCAAAGCTGGTCTCATCTACCCAAATTTTTAGTAGTCATGTAATTGCATGGTGATTATGAATACTCATGGTGGTGGATTTTTTTGGGTCCTAGCTAAAACAATGAGACCTTCCAACTGAACTAATCCAGTTAGTAGCATTTGTTACAAATACTAAAAAGTGGGAGAAAAAAACTCCACCAGTATACAAAATTCCTGACTGTGCATTAAACACAATTTAGTGTTTAGTGACAGACCAGAATAATAGTTTTTTAAAACCATGGCGCATCAGTAAATATTTTGTAGCAGGAAGAACTGCTGCATGCACTTCCTGACCATCAGAGCCCTGCCATGATGACAGCAAATAGAGCAGAACAGAACAAAGTCAGTGCACAAGCAAAGGAGATGCCTGCACTGCAGGGTGGTGCAGGGGATGAGGATTTTGTCTTTATCAGGGACCTCAGGGTAGTTAGGGTGCTAGTCTAAAGGGCTGGAAGAGAGGCTTTGGATATCTAAAGACTGAGCTTGAGTTTCTGCCATAATCAGTGCAGCTGCTGTGTATTTTGCTGAACACACTCTGCCCAGCATGACTAAAGACTCTCCTCCTCCAACTGGACCTCTCAGAACATGCAGGCAGGGCAGATGCTGACTGTGAATGATGTCTTTTAGTCCTCAGCCTGAGATGGAAGCTATGTTGTGGGCTTTTCCCTGTGACAGCAGTTGTGGTCTTGCTGTGAAGTACCATTCAGTTGCCAAAAATCATGTGGTAATAAGCTTGGCAGCAGGTTGAGTACTTGTTTTTTAGTTTAAGGTCAGGAATCTTTTCTAGACCCAGGTGTATGTGTCATCTTATTTGTGTGCTTCCAATACAGCAGTCAAGGACAGAATAACTGTGATGAGAGGCAACTGGAAACTGTTTTCAGTATTGGTGATTTTAAAAAAAAATTTTTAAATACCACTCTGCTATAGTTATTGCTCTGGGGGAAGCACTGAAATTTACTCTGTTACATACCAAGCAGAAGTTCTGAAGTCAGAATGAAGTCGTCTGTCTTTTTCTTTCTTGAATTGAGAATTGTAATATTACACTTTGAAATGTTAAATATTTTCTGCTGTGGTGAGTTGAACCCAGCCAGCAGCTAAGTTCCCACCCAGTCATCTGCTTTCTGTTCCCCCTCTACACCGCCCCCTTCCCTTGTGGAAGGGCAAAATCAAGAACTACTCATTAATCAAGTTAAAGGCAGTTTAAAACAAGAAGGATACAACCCAACAAATGATTCAGAGGTGATCCCTGTCCACCTCCCAACAGCAGACCAATTTACCACCAGTTGCATGAGGAAATAAAAGCTCTCCAGGTGAGATCCTCACTGTGCTCCTGGGTCCTGACAGAGTTGAGCACTAAACTGCTTGGTGCTCAGGAGATGGTGGAGATTATGGACTTTCCCACCAACAAAACAGTAAGAACTGACAGGAATTTCATACTGAAATATGAAATGCCTATGAAATGGAATGTTTCAGGGTTAGGAAGTAACTGAGTGCAGAACTGAGTTCTGGTTTCAAGAGACAATTTGGCTTAGAAATGTTTTTCCAGCTCTGTCCCTGAGCCCCTAACCCAATTATGTACTACATCCATCTATGAAAAATGCAACTATTTAATGAATACCTGTTGAAAATCCTAAATTATTCACTGAAGAGTTTCAGAGTCTTACTAATTCTGGGGTTAAAATCCATTCCTGATCAGTCATGTTATTAAGTGTCTATTGTGGAGTACTGATAAGGTGCAAAAGATTACCTTTTAAATTACTGTCTTTTAACCTATGAATACAGTTAACATCTGAGGACTTCTTCACTTTCCGTGACAATGACAAAGCCTGCCAATGAAATGATTGGTATTTTGAGCTAAACTCTGCAGAATTAATGCTTTCAATTTAATGAGTCTTTGAGTCAGTTCTTGTAGTGTGATTCAAGCTGAAACAGAATGCTATTGTTCTACTGGAAACTTTTCTGTTTCCTCTTTTTCTATGAAAATGCTGATGACCAGAGTTTGCATTTTTGGCCATTTCCCACTCAAGTTCTGGTATTGCAGCAGAATGTTCCATGTTGCTAATGAAGTCAGCAGAGTAGTACTCAGCCTCCTCTGAACTACAGAAAAATAAGTTTTAAGGCTATGTAAGTAGTCATCTGCTTCTTAATGACACTTTTCAAACTCACATCCAATATAATATATTTGTTTTATTTCAATAAAAAAAAAGATATAGAAACTAAAACTGTTCATCCTTCATAAGGAAATTAAGCTTGATTCTTATTTAAGAATGATGCAAGCATATGTAAGTAAAGGTTGTGTTGTGCAATATACAAAAAAGAGTTCTGGATTTTGGCACTTTAATTATAAAGATGAGTGAATAAAAGTGACTTTATGGTTCAAGGTTTTTTTTTTTAAAATTAAAGTCTTGATTTTAATCTTAGCTTGGACACAGGTCGTTCCTACCTGCCCATTCACATGAGCTGAAAACTGACAGTCGGAACCAGGTGAATGTGAGTATTACTGTTTCAAAAATTAAACATTTCACAATCCTATATCTGCTTAGGTAAATTTTAACATAAGGTCAAAAATAAATTTAACTTATTAGCTACCTGTGAGTCTCTAGTTTGGAAATTCTAGTAGCTGGGATGTGGTGCAGAATATCACTGGGTCCAGTGTAAAGGAAAATCAGAAACCTCTGAGACCTTGCCTTGGAGAATGCAACAGAAAATTGACCCACAATGGCTGAAAAGAAGAATATCTAGTTCAAAGAAAAAAAATTTCATTATAAGAGCATTGCTTATTTTTTTTTTAACTTAAGTATATCACATAAATATACTTAATAATGACATTACAGAATTGTACAACAATTCTTAAAACACGATGTCCACCCACCCCATCCTCAAATAAAAGAAGAAAGCATAGAAAAATAGTAAAAGATGTTTGGGATGTTTGTGTTTCCTGCGATGACTATGCAGTAAAAAATTTATTTTGATGAGCTTTACTAAAATATATAGAGAGATAAGGTGTATCTGTGTTCACCTATGTTGTGCATTGACCCCAGCCAGCTGTAGGTGCCCATGGAGCCAACTGTTCCTCCATACCACATCTTTCCAAGAGGACAGTGGGCATGATAGGAAGGGCAAAAGGGAGAAATCCTGTGGATTGAGATAAAGACAATTTAAACAAGTGAAGGAAAGGGTGGAAAAACCTCAAGTAATGCAAAGGCAGCCACTCACCATGTCCCACAAATGGAGCAATGCCCTGCCAGTCTCTGGGCAATGACCAATTTGGAAGCACTCTTCCTTTCTTCCTCTACCCAAATTTTTATTATTGTCCATGATGTTTCATGATACAGAGCATCCCAAATCAGATTTGGCCAAATCAGGTAAGCAGTCCCAGCTGTGCCCCCTTCTAACATCTTGCTTATCTCAGCCTACTTTCTTATGAAAATTTCCACACATGTAAATCTGATATTTTGGAGCTGTTATTGCATCTATTTTTCTCTCTTTCTTAAGCTAAATGCAATTTATTTAAAATATGCTGGATTTTTGTCTTTCAAGTATGAGAGCAGAGATGTGGCAATATGCTCTGAAAGGGTGGATTGAAATCTGCTTGCACTAGGTTATCTTTGCAATTTAATCTTTTGTCTTGGTCAGTTGTATAATTTTTTCTGTTTGCAGAAAACACATTTTGACCTTTTATATCTGTCAACAATATTTTTTATAGCTTTTTGAGTGATGGGTTCTGAAGGAATTTTTTTATTTTCTGTCTCTTTCTTGAAGCCTTCACAAAAATATCCAATCTGTTGCCTAAGAGTTTTATTCTTGTGACTATTTAAAGAAAAATGTTCATGTTCTTTTTAAAAAGATATATTTTAAGACTATTTATGCACATTGCTACATTATGCATACTTATTATCACACAACTTTAATGATAATTTTGTTTTATCAATGTTAATATCTAATTTCCATTAACCATGTAAATGCTCAGATAGCAAACACCATAATACTTCTCAGTACCCAGGTACCATGGACAGAGCAAACTCAGAGCTGGCATGAGTGCTCATTGTGCAGATCTGTAGCAATTCTAAGTATAGAAGGGAAGAGAAATTAATCCCAATACTCAATGTATTATACCTGTTATAAAATAACTTCTGTTGGTTAGGACACTGGAGATATAGCTAGCATCCCTAAAATTCGTCCTTAACTCTTACACTGGATTTTTGAACTGTGGATGCTGCTTACATGTCTGTGTTTTAGTAGATGACATGGCTTCCTGGGGTGTTCTGGCTGTACTCTGTACTCCATCTGTGTGTGGTGTGTGTTGAGAAGAGCACTGGGAGGTGAATTCTCTTCAGCAGGTGATGTTTTGTGGACATCAAACATATTATAAACCAGCATATTATGCCAGCCTGGCTTAGTTTTTAGGCTACAGTGCTTCATATGCTGTGTTGTTAAAAGAAGACACTGGCCTTTATTAGGGAACTACAGAATAAAAATCTAAATCTGCATTAGCTATTCTACTTATGGACTGGAAATAAACATTTTGATGGTTTTGAGGTATGATGGAGATCTATGTGTATGCAAAGCGAACAGCTAAATTCATTTTATATAGAGGACAAAGCTATTGATTGGATGCTTCTCTGTTACTCTGCTATGGAGCATCAGGTCTGAGCTGCCTCTCCTGCTCTGGAGTATTACTAAGAACCAGGGCTCCCTGCAGAAGGTGAAGAAATTTCTTTTCTTTTTCCTGGGAAGAAGAATACACTCACAGAATGCACTAACAGAGAGGACCCAACAGCTGAAACAGCAATCACCAAATGCTGAACCTAATGGAATATGAAGTTGCAGTTTAAGCCCTCTCACTGCTTCTGTACAAAATATCACTGACTGCCAAATTCAGACTCCCCACAACACTTTGCAGAGTAGTCAGGCTCTTGAATGGTTTGATTGCTTGCTGAAGGCCTTGGTGCTGATACATTTTTATTGTTTTCTGAAGATGGAGCAGTTCTTCTGGCACTATCAGTATTCCTCATACCTGAACCAACATTGCTACTCTTTCTCTGCCTCTGAGCCATCACTGTCAGGTTCTGCACTTTTCCCTAGGACTCTGAGGAGGTGCATGCTTTAGATAAGAATTGCCCAGGCATTTTTAGTAAACCTTGTTACTAGCTGAAAGCAAAGCAGCTTCGTCATCCTGATTTGCTCCTGATCACAGCTACTAACTGGGGCAATCTTTGCCCCATGGTACCAGGAAGTGCAGGACCCTGAAAAACAAATCTGTGCAAGATTCTACAAGGAATTAAAAATCCTCAGGCTTAGTTTGAATGTGAATTTTATACACACACACATTTTATTATGACAATGACTTCATTTTCTGCCATTACAGTGCTTAAATCTTAATTCTATTTTGCAGCATATCCACTAATATTTGAACTGTCAATTGCATTTTAGTCTGTTCTTTATGTCTTTAAGTATTTGATTTTCCACTTTTTGTATTAGAGAATGTATATTAGAGAGTATGTATATGACATGCAATTTCAGTGGTTTCTTTCTGTTAGGAAGAACGGTAGATTGGCATGTTATTACTAGTAATGGCATGTTATTACCACTTATTCAGGCAATTTAGTGACATGATATTCAACCACAAATAGCTTTGGGAGATGCTCTGTAGGCATGCTGATAGGCCAATAAATATACCTTGTTCTTGTTAAATGATTGTTTAAAGCATTTTGAAAGAATGTTTTCACAGTTATGGGACAAAATAAAGGATACTATACAAAGAAGCAGCAGAGATCACCAGCCTAAACAGATACAGAATTAAACCAATGAACCATACCAACTCTGCATGGCACATGGAATTGTCTTTAATAGACAAATCTCTGCCTATACTTGTTACTTACCTGGCTGAGTAGATGGTAGGGAAATGGCTATTTCATGTGACCAGATTTTTCTGCCTAGAAACTGTGAGATTATGATTGAGAGATATCAGCCAGTAAAATCCATATTGATCTGTGAAGCTCACCAATCATTTTGAGCTTCTTGCTGATTAGCCTCAGTGCTGTGCTTTAGCAATTTTCTGTTTCAACCATTCACAGGGATTCTTCCCTACCTTTCATTAATTTTGAGGGCCAACCATAAGGCTCTTGATGATGGTGTGTAATCCCCAGGATATTCTTCTGTGGATTTCATGTTTTGTGGTAGAGGGGAAATGCTGGGATCTAAGTGTAGATCTGTGGAAGGGAATGGACATGGTCATTGGCTCACCCTCCATTCTCTCCCTCACTTGTGAAATGTGCAGCTTCATTCCCTGTACTGCAGCACACATCTCCCGAGGCTGGGTGTGATCCTGCTGCAGCACAGTGCAGTGTGCCTTTTGGTCACACACAGTGTGCCTTTGACACACACTAGCAGTGATAAAGATCACTCTACTTCCTTTCTGCTACCATTTTCCTCTTGAGATTGGTAACCCTGCTTCACTATTCCAGTAATGTGAATTAGTATGTTTTTTCATACATCCTTCTACACCAAATAATTTGCAAATTTTAAGGTCTGTTTTGCTATTGAAGGAAAAAAAAGGAGGAGGGAATAAAACAGGGCAGGAATATTGATCCACTTAACAGTTAAAAACACTGGATTGAGCATCAAGTACAGCTCCACTTCCTCTATGCCCTCAGAGAAAAAGAAATAAAAACCAGTTAATATATTATATTTATATAATATATGATCTCTAAGTGAAGTGTAAAAATGAGGTTAGGACTTAATCTGCATTGTGGATGAATCTTTTGAATTTGTATCTTAGCCTGAATATTGTAATGACTTCATTCTACAATAATGTACTGCTTCTGTATAACATTTCATTAGGTTTTTTTAAAGAAACTGAGAGACAAGTCCATATTAGATTTCAGAAATTGAATTTGGATGGACACAGATTTTGGAAAGCTGTGTATTTAATACAATTTCCAGACTGCCTGTTTGACTGTGAGCCAGTGACGTTGTGTCTGTGCACAGTAAACAAAAAGTTGAGCAGGACTCTGCTGCCAAATCATTTGATTCACCTTCATAGGCTAAGAAGAGACACATGCAAATTGTTAAGATCAAAAAAATAAGTAGACAAACTTTGGAAAATAATAGGAGAAAATCTACCATTTTTTTTTTAGTCTAATTAAATAAGATTCATTAAAATGTCTTTGGAAAAGTTACTAAATCTTAGAATCATAGAATGGTTTGGTTTGGGAGGGACCTTAAAGCTCGTCTTGTTTCTACCCTCCTGTCATGGCAAGGAACACCTCCCACTAGACCAGGTTGCTCAGAGCTCCATCCAACCTGGGCTTAAGCAATTCCAAGGTTGAGGTATCAAGAACTTCTTTGGGAAACCCATTCCAGTGTAAAATGATGCACTGTTTTTCCTGCTAGGCCGAAGTTTTAGGATTTCTTCTCTAGTCTGCTTTAAAAATTATGTATGAGGTAATAGAAAAGAGTATGGAGAGTTAGAAGGAGAAATATTTCCACGGAATTATATGATACATGACACATTCAGATAGTTAGGTCCATGGCTCATAGATGTTACTTTCATTTAGAGAAGGAAAACCAAAATGAATCAATTATTTACTATAAGTATTTACTATGAATAGACTTTCTTAGGAATTTTGAATGCAAACTCAGTTAGTATTTGATACTGGGTAGCTAGAGATGGTTTACTGCTGTGCACTCATTTGTCTCTTCCTTCCACTCTTTTTGTTCTTGACTAACTTTTTCTCTTCTCCTTTCCAGGTTTACTAGCTGCTCTTTTTGAAACCCTTGCTCTTTAATGCCTGCAGCTCTTAATCCTTCTACCATCTCACCTTTTATAGACAGACTCCTCTTGTGACAGCCTGAAGGGGACTGTGTGTGCACCATGAAAGGACCTACAGAAGGTCTGTCCTTTCCCTGATATCCAGTGGTGTAGTTCAGCACTTGACATCAGTAGAGAGAGACAAGGCAGGCTATTGACAAGGGCATCTTAGGTCCCCACAAGCCTGGGCTGGAAAACTCTTAAAATGGAAAGGTCGTATACTAGACATCTGCAGAGCAGCTGGAGCCTACACTGTAGGAACAAAATTGGAGATCTCTTAATTTTAAAAAATGTGTCCTGTGCACGTTTGAGTGTACATCTTCTTATAGCTTGCCTGCAGGTTGCTGATGTCTTAAAAAGAGGGATAAAATCACAAATATTTCTCCTCACCCTACTTGAAAAAATGTCTGACTTTTTTTTCCTTTCATAGAAGGCTGAAATCTTCATAACAAAGAAGATAGAAGCTTTTTTTTTTTTTTTTTTTTTTTTTTTTTTTTTTTTTTTTAAATAAGAGCCTAATTTTAACAGTTTTTGAATGTAAGAAGGTTTGTAATGTTGTACTGTATTTCAACTCCTTTTATGATAGGCAACAGGATAGAAGAAAGAGGCCCATTGAAGGTATAGATACAGACTCAAAAAGAAGAGTTCAAAGTGGAATGTTTCACTCTGTAAAGTAAAAAGTTGCCAGAAGTATAGGAAACTGCAAACCCAGTGTCAAGAGTGGAAGGATTCAGGCACTGTGGTGCAAGCACTCTAACTGAAGGACAACATGTAAACTGAACATTTTTTGTGCTACTCTACACTGCTCTTCTCTCTTGCTGCCTCCTTTATCTGGCATATTATCTTCTGAATTTCTCTGAAGGTTTTTAATGCTTGCTTTCATTTATCTATCTTTCTTGCTGGTTTTCTCCTCTCTGCACTTCCTGTCCTCCCCCTGCCCTTGCCTCTCACCCTCTTCCAGGATGTATCAAATTTGGCACCGGACCAGTTAGTCTGCTCAAAGGAGAAGGGCTATTTCTGAAAACTCATTTGCTGTGAAGGGTGGAGTTTGCCAAAGTCCCTATTCAGTTTAAGGGACAAATAGTTGGCTTTCTGCCTGTCCTAAATGCATATTCAAGCAATTGTCCTAAACAAAGCCAGGATAATGAGAAATTTCATAATGAGCTGAAAGCTGTATATTTCCTCTTTTTATTATGCCCTAAATAGTCTAATGATCTCAAGTTATAATTTAGTTAGCAATATGAAGTTTAAGTGAGATGGTTATGAGGGTATTGTTTGATGTAAGAGACTTTTTACAACCCTTTAAAAATAAAAAAGGGAAATTATTCTCTTTCTCTTTAAGCATGCTCTTTGCCTCAGTATATGAATGAATTAGTGACAAATAAATAATCATTGAGTTTTCCTTGAATGGAATTCTCTGCATGTCTTCAGGCATCATCATGAATTGCACTACCACAACCTTAAGTTACCCGCTCTGAATAATAGAAGCAGGCAAACAAAATGCTATCACTGCATGTAAGACAAAACCCCCCAAACCAGCCCTTACTGATAATGATTACAAGTGACAGTTACTTTCATGCAATCCATAAGCTGGGGTTTGAACTTGCAGTAGTGCCACATCTCATTATACAAAGTGTTTGTGGCAAGAGAGAGGAAAACAAACAAAGAATAACATTCATGTATCATTGAGGAACACTCAGTTAAATAGAAATGTCTAACTCCAGGAGTCTGCTGTGCCAAAGACCACAATTATTAAGTGTCTGATATAAATGATATTTATATGAAAATCTCACTAGAGTTAAAAAATAGCACGCATTTTTATCCTCCATAGCTTAAAAACATCAGAAGAAATATTTGGTTAAGAAAGATTAAACTATATAGTGTCTCAAAGAACCAAAGAGAAGAGATCACTTCCTCAGAAAAATGAAGAATGCAAGCCTATTCCGCTGTCTGAAACCCAGAATCTTACAGGGACAGTCAAAATTCAAATATCTTTCAACGAAAATTTTTAGATAATACCTTTTCTGCCTTTTGATAATAGTGGAGTCTCCAGTAATGTGGTTTAGCATGCTCAAAGCTAGTTCTGAAATCAGTTTTTTCCTATGTATTCTAGCCAGTACATGGGCTTGGTTTTGATCAGTTTCCATTCGGCCTCTAAACACACTAAACAACTGGAATTTCTCCAGTCTGACTTCAGGAGAACCATTCCACCTGTTGGTCTTGCCTGATAAGCTGCACTTGTGAATTCAGTCATTTTTCTGCCCGATTTCAGCCTGGACCTTGTGTTTGTATTATTTAGGAAAAGGTCTTTTGTCCTTTAGATGATCAGGCTGAAGATCAATCTTTTTGATGAGGTGAAAATGCCTGGTTATTTGTCTTCTCAAAGAAACAAGAAAATGATGGATGGGTTATAGATGGAATATGGAAATCCAAGGTTTTGCATAATGCCCTTTGTCAGGAATTTTTACTTCTCTGCATCTATACCAAATATATTTTTTGGAACAGAAGTAAAAGTGCTTCTTAGCAGAAAGAATTGTGCTATATTCATGTACTTTTTGTTCCATGCATCAGTTAAAAATACACTTTCATCTGCTGCAGACAGCCTAGGGAATTTTGAAATGTGCCCATGCAATGACATTTCTCATCATATTGAGTATTCCAAGACCCAACTTTTATCCAAAGTGTTTATCTGAAGAGGAAGAAAGCAGGCTTTGAGGTCCACCTTATTTCTAAAAATATTTTTGGTATCACCTCAGGTAGTCATCAGCAGGAATTTTAGCGTAGTATTTTATTGATTTACTTGTCTGGTTAGGGTGTTTACAAAAAGTAAGGAAAAAATACCAGTCTCACCATTTGCAAATATTTCAATTACTCATCTCCTAGTGTGTGGTAATGTTTGTCTGAGGTTTTCTGTTTATCCTACAACACCATAAGGGAGACATGCACTAGAACTTGCCTTATGATTCTTGGAGTTCTTTTGTTCTGTAAATGTCTATTTGAAATGAATCTGTGAGGAAAATTATTACTACTTTGAAAAAAAGCACATTTATAATCCTCTACATACACTTGTTAAATGCCAGAAATATGTTAAAACCTTGATGTTAATGAAAGTTTGGTCTACTTCATAACTCTCTATTGTAGATAAAATTAATAATTCTCAAAATAAAGAAAGTGTTGCAGTTAGGTTTTAGGGCTTCTCTGATTGTTCTCCACCTACGGAAAGTAATGTGCTAGAAATATATTTGGAATTGTTTTATCTATTTTTGAATTTATTGCATAGAACTGAATGAAGACATATGATACCTTTAACACATATTTAGAAAATTACTCTGCTGAAGTGGACATGAAAGCTAATGCATTTTTTTTCTCCTGAGTAAATCTACATAACTTTGATGCATTTTAAAATGGTGGGCATGAATATTCTACATAGCACAAAGAATAGATTTTCATTGAAATTCAGTGTATATTAATATGACCAAATAGTTAGAGGAGGTCCTCAATAAAACCAGGCCACATCCATTTCAGAGCCACAGCTTCATGCTGAGGTTCAACACACAATTATTCTTTCTGATAATATACTATGTATGTTTGCAAATCAAGTGTATATGTATTTTTTTCCTTGGAAAACATGAGCCAATATGTAAAAATGTGCAAAACTATGCAATAACTTTGCATACATTATGTAGGAAATGCTGGAATTTTGTGGAATCCAACAATAACAGTTGTGTGTGTTTTTCAAAGACAATACATTTATGCAAAAATGAAAGATAAATTTCACAAAATATGAGAGGAGATTATTCCCTTTATAGTTTCCCATTAGTTGTGTCACCTTGTGTGCATGACGTGAACCTGCTACTGTGACCAAGAATTATCAACAGGAGCTGTCACAGTGGGATTGAGAACAAATTAAAGACTAATTCTCTTTAAGTTACAACTTTTTTAATGCTCAGATGTTCCTTCAGTTACCCATCAAGATTGCAAGTTGTGTAAAATAATTACATCCAATGGTATCATTCCGAAGTGATATGTTTTTCTGTTAAAACTGTTTTTTCCATCTTCAGTGAGATGATAATACCTTAAAGATATATGAAAGATTGTTGTTGTCACTTATTTGTTTCAATAGGTTTTTTGACTCTAAAGTTTGGCTATAAACAGCAAATGTTTTAACTAGAAATGTAGTTTCTGTTCCTACACAACCTTTCCAATTTTTTATTCCTTAAGAAGAGATCGCAAAATTTTATTGAGGTAAGCATAGTTTATGTACTGGTTGCAATTTTTGAGGATAGTGCTAGTAAGGCAATATTGCATTTTGTGTAATTTTGTATTTTTAATTTGTGAACTTTTGTTACCAGTGGAAAAATTTTTGTTCAAGTGAACCTTCAAAATTTAAAATTTTAAGTTTCATTTAAAATATATTTGATTTCAATGTAACTTTTAAAATTTTTTAACATTTATAAGTTAATGTTTACATGTTACTATAGGGTATGTTCTGTACTGGTATTCAAGGTTTTTAAATGTTTTTCTGACCAATTCTTGCATTCAATTCTAGCAGTATATTTTGAAATAATAGATTTTGGCAGATGAAGGCTAAGGTAATTCAAGCTTTTCTCAGTTGATGACCATGTAATGTTTCCATTTAAGCATAAGCTTAATTTCTTCTGGAGAAACTGAATATTTAGTTTCAAAGTAAAAGTATTTTATTAGCATTGAAATTGAACTAGTTAATGGTCTAAGTATACTCTTGAAGGGTCTGAACATAAAATTGATATTCATTTATAATGTAATTTTTTTTGTCTGCAAATGACTTCATTTTGTTTTTGAATAGTTCAGCTATCCCAAGTTGTTTCCTGAATCACCTTGCCAATCATTCCACTGCTCAAATTATATGTAAAAACCTGTTGTTTTTATCCAGTGTCTGAAAACCTAGCTTGTGGGATAGATTCACCAGTCATTGAATGGTTTTCTCTCTTCTTACTGGGAGAATTCTTTATACCAAAGTTTCCGAACATTCTAAGTCTATTTGTTGAATGTTCATGGCAATTGAATGCAAAGTGGATGACAGTGTCCTTGTGATTTTTTTTATAAATGACAGGAAGAAAAATGTGTTGGGGAAATCCTGTAGTTGTGGCTGATTATGAATCCAACCTTGCAATATTCTTGGCATAAGTATCTTGTACAGTGAGGAACCATTTCTTGCCGTCCTGAGTCAGATGTATAGCACTCTCCTTTTCCTGTCCTCGTCAGAAACAAGGTGCACGAGCCCAGTTAACCTGACTGGAGTATTTTCCTTTTGGGAGAAGTGCCTGTGAAGCAGAGTAAGTTCTTACCTCTCCCACCTGCTCTTGGAGAGGAGTCTCTGTCTTTGGGTGAGCAGTGGAGAGCAGGGAGCTGGCGTTGAGAAATCCAGGACATTTGCCTGCACCTTCCTCCCCAGATCCCACCTGCAACTTGTTGCTTGTACCAACAGAAGTCTCTACTGCCTTCTGCCATTTAGGGATGCAAAAGAATAGCAAAGTAACTCTTAACAAAGCAGGATGGAGAAAAATATCCATGTACCCCATTTTTTTGGAAGCAAAAAGTCTTTACAACCTTTAGTGTTCAGTCCCAAATCACACAGTGAGTTGTTACTCATATTTTGAAATTGTTTTACAAAGATTTTCCTCACTGAAGACTTGGTGTGGCTAGCTCTGGCTAGCTGGGCCATATACACCATGACCTTTGTGTTATTGTACATGGGTTTTAAGGTAAACTAATAATACAGCTTCAATATTTAAAGCATCATATTCCGAAGATGAAGAGAGGAAGAATACTTGGAATAAGTTTATTTTGTTCCATATATAAGTGTGATGTTGTGAGGCCTGGGGGAGAGTTCTCTTTTGTTGGCCTGGGGTTTAAATTTCTTATTAAAATAATGGAAAATAAAAAGTAACTAGCATGAAGAAAGTGCATATTTTCATTAAACAGATTAGAAAGAAAGCTGATAAAGATACACTGAAAACTTGCAGTTTTGCTATCAAATTTTGTCCAAGCCAATGCATAATAGAAAAGATTTATATTTCTTGAATTCACATCAAAATTTAAATTTCAAATAAGAAGATTTAGAGTTTTTCTAGTATATAGTTTGGTGAGTTTTTTTGTTCTGTTTTGTTTTTAAAATTCATTTAAATGACATATTTTCCTGTCATTTTATCAGTCTCCAGAGGAATACCATCCTGAATAAAAATGTATTAGTTATTTCTAATTCCAAAATTTCTTTAAAATTCTTCCTATATAGAAAAATGAATGAACCAATTTGCAAGTAAAATTTGCCTGTAGTGGTTTATCCTGATGCTTCAATATTTCTAAGTCAATTAGATTTTTCAACTGTTAACTGTTAATGGGTTTATGGCTTAATACAGTTTTAAGCAGAAATAATAACTAAATAAAAGTTAGAGAATTCTGAATAATATTTTAGTGAATGCCACAGAACTAGGAAGGCTGAAGGTCTTTCCTAAGGGTATCAGGCACACACATACAGCAGCGTACAGCCTTTGGAAAGATAAAGACTGAAAAAAAAGTTTAAGAGAAATCATTCTGTAGAAGCTAGTCTGATGTACTTCTACAGTAAAAAGAATTTGTTGATAGGTGCAAAAGTTTCTGGAAGTGCCAGTTAGTTTCTGGAAAATCCTGGAATTTATAAATTCAGATATTTACGTGAAATATGTAAGCATTGCTCTTCCTGTCTCGTCTTGTTTTCTCATACAATAATTTATCTGAAACATTTTTAGAAGGATATAATTCACAAACTAATAACATTTGGGTGAAGGATAATTCATGATGAAAGATGTTAAAATCTGAAAATGTAGTTCAAGTTGAACAGGTTTTGTGCCTAACAGAAGAATGATTTCCTGTGTAAGGAAGAAAATCAGCCACTGTATTATGTGAAATGAATGCGACTAAAGAAACATTCCTCATTAGATCAGTCTTGGGGTAATACCTTCCTCAGAAGTGAATAACCACCTAACTTTCTGCTAAGCTCTGGAAGTGCATTTCTGCCTTCCTCTTTTTAGTTCTAACGTTCTTTTTGTGTTTGTCTTGTCAGAGAGAAGGTTAAAAAAAGTTGTGAAATGCCAGCTTGGATTTATGTGGTCTTGTTCAACAGTACATAAGGTAGACCTTTAATATCAGTTCTACAGCTAAGTTCAGTGCTGCAAGATGCATTTTCAAATGCTGAGAGCATCGGGAATATCTTGGTACTTCAGGAAATTAGCACCGCTGTCAGTAAAATGTTGAAAACTGAAATTCTGTATGACAGGTAATGGAAGCTTTTGTGTTATTAATAATGCAGAAACTGTGTATTTCTGCAAAGCACACAGGCACATGACTGTGTTAGAAATGCAAGTCTTATTGCAGAAATAAAACTACCTCATCAGATTAAAAATCTGGACTAAGAAACTCAATTTTGTGAGGATTCTTTGGCTGGGTTTTTTTTTCTTTTTTTTGGTAAGAAAATAAAAGGTCTTTTTAGCCCTTTTTGTAAACATAGGTTCTACACTTGAGAGCATTACTGTATCAAACTAGAAACTGATAATATCTTATGTAATGAAGAAGTTCAATTTTTTTCTTGAATTATAGATTCCTGCTGTTTTTAAATTATAAGGTACACATCAATGGAGTGTGAAGGAAGTATTTTAGAAAACTTGAAGTAATCACACTGTCATGAAAGTGTCCTCAGTTTTTCAAATAGCTGAATATTGAACTGGCAAGAAGCTATGATTTGGATTTGAAATTTACTTCTCTTCCATCATTTAGGTTACTAATCTTCCTTCTTACCTGACTTTCTTTCTCCCTGTTCTGGAACAGGATGGTGTTAAAGAACCACAGAATGTGTGAGGGTTGGAAGGGACCTGTGGAGGTCATTTTGTCCAACCCTCCCCTCCTCAGGCAGGGTCACCTAGAGCTGTAGTCCAGGACCAAGGTCAGATGTGTTATGGATTGAGTAGCACTTCAGATAAGCCCTGCCTTAGCCTCAGATTTTTGGCAGCAGCTTAAATTTAGGTGGCCTGCACCTAAATTTGTTCTAGCCTGCAAGTTCTAAGGATGGCAGATCAGGTCAATTGTAAAATGAGTTGTTTGTTGAATAGACAGGAGAGAGCAGAAAAAAGGCCACAGAGTTACTTACTACACAGTATAAACAGAAAAGAACTGCTAGTGGATGACATAAAACAGTGCATGATATCAAGGTATTTCTATTTAAGCTAGCAAAGAAATAAAAGAGAGATTAAAAATTAAGAATCAACGTAACTTACTGCCAAAATAGTGTTCACAATAGTGAACACAGAGTCCTTTCACTAAACCTTCAGAGAAATCACTACAGTTTTCCAGGAAAAGTGCAGAAGATTTCTGGTTTTGAAGGTTTGGTGTAGTTTGTGTCTGTCTGCCATAAATTCCAGCTTATCTTTCCAGATCTCACTTCCACAGCAAGACATTTATTGTCAGCTGGGAATGTTACCCCCATGGTGCCAAATTAACTCCCTACAAGACAAGCTGTCCTGACTGAGTTATTCCATCAGTTAGCCAGCAACAGATAAGCCCTTGTGAGGGGCAAGGTGCCCTGAGTTATTTCACCAGCTAAAAAGCAACAGGTGAGCTTTTCTGGGGCAATATGCCCAGCTATAAATGGCTTTTGAATATCTTCAATGATGAAGAACTCCAAAATCTACTGAGTAGCCTGTTCCAGTGCTCAGTTGCCTGCATGGTGAGAAAATGCTTTCTGGTGTTCAGAGAGAATCTCCTGTGTTTAATTGTGTCCATTGGCTCTGGTTCTGTCTCTGAGCATCATTATAACAAGTCTGTCTCTCTCTGTTCTTTTTGAACTCTCCCTTTTTTGCTCCATGCTAAGCAGTCACAGCTTCTGAGCCATTCCTCATAGGAGAAATGCTCCAGTCCTTTCACCATTTTAGTGACCCTATGCTGAACTTTCTCCAGTAGGACCATGTCTTGAACTTGTCTGTTTTTCAACATACATAAACAGATACCGTCCTTCATGATCAAATTCGGTACCAATGTTCCTTGAAAACTGCTATTGAGTAGAAGCTCAGCTGTTGACTAAGATTATTTCTACTGAACAGCTAAAATAAAGATACAAAATGGGTATACTGCAGAATTAAATACCTGAGTTACCTGCAACATCAAAAGGAAGTTAATCACAGCCATACTGAGCTCAGCTTGGGTTGTTAACTTGCATTTCAGCTTTGCACTTCCTTAATTCTCCCTTTTTTTTCCCTTGAGATTTCCCATTTATTAGAGTTTTGTCACAATCTGCTCTCTCTTATGAGAGTGGTGGCTCATCCTTCTGCAGCTTTTAAGTATTTCTGTAACACCTATTTTTTTTAGTGATAGCCAGCATATTTGAGGATTTTCTAGCACTAAATGTCTATTTGAGCTTTCAGATTTTGTGTACTTATCTGAACTAATCTTCTATTCCTTTGAAGTGTGTCTGTTTCTAATATTAATTCAAATTATGAATGATTTCAGTATGAAGAATTTTTGGCAAAAGTGTATTAATAAATTTGAACTTCAGACTTTGTAACTGGAGGGTGGTTGAAGAAACCTCCTGCCTTAACATTTCATATCTCTCCATTAGAATTTGGTCATGGTAGTAAAAAAGAAATTAGATAATGAAAACTCTGAAATGTACACGATGATTCCTTGCTCTTCATTCTAAAGAAAGCTTTAAATACACCTCTCTTCTGCTGGGGGAAAAAAAAAAAGTAACTAAAGTCATTCCAGGCAGTAAGGATTCCAGTTATAGTGTTAATTTGCATGCAGATAAAAATGTGTTATGTAATTTTGTATGTCATTCAATTTCAAATTCACTCACACATGTGTTAATAAGTCAAAGTCAGGATCTGAAGAAGCAGTGTCTATTCTGAAATGAAAATATTATAGCAGAGGCTGAATGTCTTTAAAATTATGTTTTTCCTTTGTCATAATATGTTATTAAATTCCTTTTCTCCTTCTAAAGTAGCTGGAAGACAAACTGGCAACTACTATAATTTCTTCTTCTTTTTTTTTTTTTTTTTTTTTTTTAAAAATTT
>JAOTQP010001652.1:46993493-47060932 GCA_026413545.1 Cichladusa arquata
ATTTCTTCTTCTTTTTTTTTTTTTTTTTTTTTTTTAACAAGATGATGTTGGTATCCAACCACAGTTTTGTGAATATTTAAATGAAACAGAAAAACAACACTCCCTGTGTTTATTACATTAGTTTACGTTGATCAGAATTTAAAAAAACAATGCAGTGTAAAAGCTGATTTCTGCAGTAAAACACTGAGGCAAACTACAAAATTGATTCATTCTATAGAATCTATGAAAAATGGAAAACCTAAGTTATGAAGGCAATGATTTGAGTTAAACAGTCTATAGCTCACATCACTGATGGGTATCTACTTGGTGTTTTGAAAAGACTAACTTAGCAATTAGAAAGCAATTATAAACCCATTCAGGTGGAAGACAATTTAAACTGAAATAGAATGATATTAATTGGGAGCAGTTTTAGAACATTTAATTAGATGCCCCCAAAGCCCCAATTCAGTAATTGGAAGGGAAAACCATGCAGTTTAAAAAAGAAACTAGCTTATAGAGGAAATAAGCTTTAATTTTAAAAGAAATCCTAGAGAAGAGGAAGAAGAAAAGGTAGAGGAGAGGGTAACTTGTTAAGAGCCTGTGTTATCATAAGGTAGTAATTTCATTTAGAAGCTAGTAAATGGAACAAAATAACAGAAAAAATAGAAAAACCCCTTAGTGACTAGTGAAGCAAAGGCTCAAATCTTACTTGCTAAAGTATATTAGCAATCATTTATGTCAATTTGATTCTACTGCTAGCTGAAATTCTTGGAAATCTTTATAATAAAGATTTTGTTTTCAATAGCTAGTACTCATCTATACTTGTGGGTGGGGTGCCAGATAATCCCATAAATCCTAATGAAGAAGGAACAGTTGCTCCTCAGTTAAAGCTACAGTGACTGAGAAATGACAGCTAGATACTTTTAAAATTAGGAGTGTGAGTTTTTGTATTATTTTTCATCAGAAGAACAACAAAATTTCTATATTTTTCTATGATCTTTTTGGTTTGCTAAATTAGACTAAGTGATAACTAGTTTCCCAGTGCAAACCTTTCAAAATTCCAGAATATATCACATAAGGACTTAAGGAGCTTCAGTGCAGCCTGACATATTTTCTGCCATTATTTTGATAATGGTGGAAACCCAATATTTACAGGCAAGTTTTTACTTGTTTGTTTTTTATGGGAGATCCTGAGAGACAGAAAGTGTAGTGGAATTTTTAAATGCTTTAGAAAAGATAAAGAAGAGAGGAATTGTTAAGGCAGAAAAGGTAACATTTGGACAGATCAAATTTGAGATGAGGAGACTATTTCTAAAATGTGCTGTCTGAAAGGAAGAAGACAAGAACTAAAAAGGAAAGAAAAAATTACCCCTGAAGGCAATTCTTATAAGTCTAAATCTGAACTACAGAAGAGATGGTAAAAGAAAGCTGTCTTATACTGATATACATATACTACTGCTCATATAGAAGTAAGATTTGTTCTGCAACTTAAAGATCGGATTTGTCTTTGTAATCCTAATGATCCTTTTATTTGTGAGCATGAGTTGGAAGAGTCTTGTATTAAAAAGGCTTCCACACTCCTTTCTATCCAAATCCCAAGTCTTAGCTTTGCAAAAATGTAAAATGAACTGCTGCACAAACTTGTGATCTTTGGGTAGCTTTGAAATTCACAGCCCTTTTGATTCTGATTCTACTCCAAGTTTCCTGATTTCCATTCATTGTCTGAGAATGTCATGGGATGTTCCAAATTTGGTTCCAATAAATTTGTCTTCAAACTCTGTCTAAAGTGTTTCCTAATGCAGTAAACTTTTTGTAAAGATTTTCCTAGACAATAATCCTACCATAGTATTAAATCTAGGGATGTGCACTGCATACTCTCTCTCAATGTTGGAGTTAAAAATTATGATTTCTGAGGGGTTGGCTTCAAAAATTTTATCAACATTTCACTGAAGAAAGCAATTGCCAATAGATCAATGTGTTTGCTTCACATACATTGTATCTTAATACCCTCCATTACTTATCTCAAACATCAGAGCTGGCCTAATAGGACTATGCAAAATTAAGAAGATGAAAGTATTAAGAAGGTATTTAAAAAACACTCATCTCTGACTAGCTAAAAATCTGCTTTGGGAAAGCTGTATCTTCTGGTTTCACTATTAACATAAGTTTGAGTAAAATACTGCTGGCTTCAGTTTAGGGTTCTTGCATGATCTCTTTGTTTCGGGTTGCATTGTATAAAAACTGGGCAAATTGATATTGAAGTGAAAGCATCTTTTTCACTCTCCCCACTAAATCAAATACTAGTGCTGATTTTCTAGACTTGCTGTGTGCAATAATATTTGCATGCTCTTGCACATTGTATCTGTTCAGTCTGGACAGTTGTGATGTCAACATTAAGCAGTTGTTGACGTAACACTTGGAGTGGTATCTTCGAATTAAGTAAAGAAAAAAACAACTAGTATCTTCTATATTGTGTATTCCTGGTAAGGTAACAAAAGGCTGTTGGTGTTGAACTTCATCCAGGAATTTACAATCTCCAGTCTCTTTAGCTGTTAGGTAAAGTAGGTCATTGCTTAGTCTAAAGGGTATTGCTGAAAATAATTGACTGTTTCCTCTTTTCCAGGCTGAGTCTGAGAGGTCTGGGAGCCTGTGGTACCTCTCAGGCAGTAGACACATGGGTAGGCAAGTTTTAGTGCTCCTGCCAGGGAGCTCCAGGTGGGGCAGTGGCTGCTGCTTGCCTCACCCACCAGCATTGCTTACCAAAGCCTTGCAGACCCCTCCCTGCCTTTCTGGGCTATTTCTCTTCTCAGAAATAGTCCTACTCCTCTTCCTCCTCCCTTGGATGACACCAGCTGTGGCATAGGTACAAGGAAAAGAAAGACCCATCTTGTGTGGGGAAGGGGACAAGAAAAGTTGAAGCTGCAAAATGGTGGTAGAGGCAGTGGTGGAATTGTTAAGACAGGAGGGTGCATAGGCAGACAGGTAGAAAAGTGCCAGTGTAGGCCTTCTGGACTCAGTATTTACTGTTCTTTTTTTTTTTTTTTCTTTTTCCTGAACCAGAGCTGTGTATTTGTCCTTGTCTTATTATTGCTGTTTGTTCTTCTATCATTTTACAACTTGATTACTGCTATTTGTTTTTTGTATAACATTTTGAATGGTTTTCTCTGGGGAAGAGTCCTCACAATACCTCAAGTGGATTGTTTTTAAAAGCTGTACTGTTTTCAGGCTATGTCTGAATAACTCCTCCTTGACATATTTACCTTGATAAACAAGCTTTTTTGGAGTCCTGCAGAATATTTCCCAGCAGAGCAGCAAGAGCCCAGGGTGTTCCCTGAAGGTTGCTTTGTTTAATGTCAACTTCTCTTCAGTTATCCACCTTTGTTTATAAATTAATCAAGGAACACATTTTTTATATCCTTATCTACTCCAAATCATGACTAGGTAATACCAAAACTAGGACTTTGGGTATTGTTTCCAGCTGATGAATGTGATAGCTTTAATATAACAAGCCTATTCAAGCACGCTTCTCGTAAGAAAAGTAGTCCTGATGAAAGATAGAATATTGCCTCAAATTAAGCCCACTCTAAAGTAGCAGTAACTGATAACAAGCACATTAATAATATTCCAGTATCCTCTCAGGCAAAGGAAATGCAAACAGAGCTTATGAGTATCCTAAATATTGAGTGAGATTCACTGGTAAAGTGCTCTGTGAAGGGAGCAGATGCTTTGTTTGGGTTACTCACAGATTAAAGAAATCCATGGCATTTTGTGTGTGTTTTTCTTTGCTAGTTTCCCATATCTGGGGGAAGGCACATCGAGGTGCTCAGCTTGTTGGCTTCTCAAACCAAGTGCTCTCTGGTTTGGGAGGATGGAAATGGCAAAACAAACAAGAAAACACTCCTGCCCTGAAGGTCTTGCATCTCCTTGTATTAGAGACAAGAGTGAGTCCTGTGCAGATTGTGATTCATTTTACCTCATATTGGGGATGTGAAGAAAATCTCACAGGCTTCATGCACATAAAGATTATTCTCAGCAATAGAACATCTTCTTGATTTATTTATATTCTGATCTTCCAGACAAGGTCTGTTAGTGGAGAAGGACATGTAGGCCAAAACACAACAGAAAAGTATAAAAAAGAATGGGGTGATGGTGTTTTCTGGACATTCTTTTTGGTGGCAGTTTTGAATTTATTTGTTCAGACTAGTTTTGTGTGGTTATTGTAATTCTGGATCTATTGTATCTTGTTGGTAATAAAGCAACTCAGCCTTTACTGAGGGAGAGATTCAGGAGTGACCAACTGGGGCAGGGATCATGGCAAGGCAATGACAAAATACTGCCACCTCCAAGGGGAGCAATGTCCCTGGCATTCTTGTCTGAGATCTGGGAAGGCAGTATTTAGGATAAACACAGCCCTGATTAGAGAGTGTGCACATTTGTACACTGAGTAAAGAAGTATGGTAACATCTGAATGGTATGGTAACATTCCTCAGAAATACTCTTGATCCTTTTCTAAATGTCAGGAGTTCTCAAGGTTGTGTTCTGATGACATATTTTTTCTCTAAGTAAGTAAAAGCCACTGTGGTGCATGTCTTTATTTATTTATATATATACATTTTTTCTAACTTTTAATTTTTACTTTTTAATTTTAAGTCTTTTGAGGGCATTCAGATAATTGATTAAACCATTGGAAGCAGGCTTCATTATTTTTTTATTAGTTTTGATTTGCCTATTAGATCCTCCTTCATGCCAAAATTACTGTTCTCAGACTGATTAGAAGATTACAATGTAAGATTTTGCAGCTAATGTTTCAGGCATTCTTCACCTGCTTCTCAACCCTGACCAAAGATTGACGAGTTGTTTCCAGTATCTGTGCAACCATCCAGGTATGACATCATTTAAAGAGACAGAAAAGAAAACAGAGGAATCTCTGTAGACCAAAATGGACAGGTCCCATTTGGTGTCTTTGTCATACTTAATGGCAGGAACAAATTCTGCCCACAGGCCCAGAGAAGTGGGAGCTTGTCTGACTGATCCTGAATGGAAGGTTTAGGAGAGAAGAAAGCTTTGGAAATCTGTGTTCAGGAAACTCTGCTGTAAATGGTCTTCTAAACTACATGTTAATTTAAATAGATCATTGTAACTTGGTATGTGTAAGACAATATAATTGTCTTTCATCTCTGTCTTCAACAATTGTACTTGCAGAGGTGTGAAAGATAAAATGTTGAGCTTTAAACGTGAGAGTCCAGTACTATTATTTTGTCACATATTGTTCTGATCTTTACAACAAAATTACAAAAAGCAATTTGCTTAATAGTTGTGCACAAATCATAGAACTATTTTAGTTCTTGTTTATTGTTTCATCTGTGTACCCATCAGTGCTGATATAACAATTGTGTGTTTTGAACAGATGAATTGAGACTTGTCAGCAAGGGCAGGGAGGAAATTCTGACAAGACTACAGGCACCCCTTCCTGCCTTCATAAATAGAAGAGACAGGGAATCTGAGTGCCTCTCTTACATTTGTTCAGATTTTCTAAACTACTATCTTTCCCTGCAGTTTGGAGTGAACTTGTCATCATGTCAAATACACTAATCAGGGGCAGATTAGCTGCTGCACTATGATGTGAAGGTTTGCAGACCCAGTACACTCGCATAGACTCAATAGTTTTGTTGGAGAAGCACCCAGAATAAATGCTAAATATTGGAGTTTCCACCATTGACCTGTATGAGGACAGGCTCCTGTGCTGGTCATACAGACAGCCAGAGTACTGTGGGGCATCCTTCTGCAATGCATTTAATTCTCCTGATGCAATGGGGTACTCAGCATAGCCCACCCTTGCACCAGGTCTGCTTCAGGACATACCAAAACCAGGTGCGTGTAGCCTGGATTGCATTTTGACATGACACCACAGCAGCCCTCCCTCTTCTGCCTTTGCCTGTCTCATAGGCTCTGCTTTAAACACTTATATCATACTTATAATGTGTATATTAACACTTGTAAAATATTGTGCCCATATTTTATAAACATCAGATGATTCATCTCTTCAGCTGTCCTCTGCATTGGTCCTTTCTGTTTCCTAAGTGGTTTTGACTAAGTACTTTCCAACTGTTTTTGTTTAAATCAGAAGTAACCTGTATGGAGCTGAACCTAGCAGAGCAGCTTTGAAACAGAGAGGATTTAATCCAGGATGCTCTTCTTTAGCAGTCCTTTCTGTTCCTCAGAGCACTGAATGTTTTCCATTAGAGGTGCATTTCGTTTTGGCTGAGTTTGGCATGCCTAACTGGGCACCAGCCAGGCTGAATTGGCCCTGTGCTGGCACTGTGCAGGAGCTCAGGGCCTCTGGAAGTGCCTTTGCCTTCCCCACTGTGAAATAGAGCTGGGTTACACATGACAGGTATTGCTGCACTTCGAGAGGGGGGATGACTTTCCATGGAACAAACTCATGGGTGTGCAGCATGGCGCAGTTCATCCCCTCCTGCATAAGGCACCCAGAGCCAATGGATGGGGCTTGTTTAGTAGATGTTGAATTGAGACTGCCTGTCTCAGGGCTCCCTCTTCTAGTGGAACTTGCTATTGAATTGTGGTAGGTCACACTATTAAAATGAGATCCAAACGTGAGAAAATTTCCTTCAGGTAATACCAGGGTAGGTAGAACTATTTTCCAATGACACTGACTACATCCAAATGAAATTTTTCTCAGTCTTTTACCATAAGTGCCAAAAAGATGAATTTCAAAGGGCTATACCATCAGATTATGGATTCAAACCTTTAAGTTCATGGGCAAAAAGAGGAGGCAGATGAACTGCAGGGAAATAAAGGTGTTCTCTATTGTTACCTGTCTAAAAGCTGTTTGTAGCATGTTTCTTGACATATGTTTATCATACAAGTGAATTATTCTGCCCTTGGTTTGGCATAATGGACATTTTGAAATTAGATGTTGTTGTTGCAGCAAAAGAATGGTCTATGTTTCAGCCTCATTCAAAATCACTGAAGAGAACAGCATCATCAGAGCAAACAAAAGCAGTTCCATGTTTAATTTATGAGCCTTAAATAACTTTTCCATTTCATAGAAACCACCTGTAGACTTCCAAGGTCCTTGCTCGGTAGATTTTGATATTCAAAACACTTCCTGTGTAATAAAATTGCCTGATAAATTAATTTAGTAATAAAAAATTATTTTGATGTTGTTTTCTTTTTACAATTTCTTCCAAGTGCTGATTCACTTGCTGAACTGTAAGCTTGAAAGCTTATACTTATGTATTTTATTAGTTTGAAAAGCTATTATGGATTTCTTGCACCCCACTAGGAAAGTTGGTGTTGCTGCTGATTTGATATGTGAACACTTATGCTCTTTCAAGGCTGGACCAAAATTTTTCTCAGAAGAATAGATAGGCATTTTTAAAGTACTCCCTTAAGCTTTTTCAATTTTTTTGATTTACTACTTGCTGCTTCCTGGAAATGTCAACTTGAAGGAAATATATGTGAATTCCAGCCCATGTCAGTACAGTCTAAAAGGGCCTTGTTGTGTGCTAGTACAAAGTGTAAATGCACTTTATGAATAATAAACTTTACTTATTAGTGCCAGCAGGACAAATGTAAAATTGAAAGCAAGTAAAATAATTACTTACATATAAGGCTGTGGGAGTCTACTGCCTTCACCACAAGATCAACCTAGGAAGGCTAGTTAAGGAACAATTAAGGAAAATTATGTTCTCCAGTATGATTTCTGGGATTGCTGTTTTCTGTAGCTATCTAGTAACAACCCCTGAGAGAATTCCAACAGAGCAGAGAAACAAAATGTGATCCAATTTGTTCTCAACAATTCTCACTTCTTTCATAGCAATATATTGCATAGTGAGAAAACTTGGTGTTTTGGGGTTTCATAACATTTTGACTGGAAGACTCTAAACTGGTTTTACAATATTCATTATGAGATTTTAATATGAGATATTGAAAAGATGTTTGATGTCTGTGAAATGTAGGAGGCAGCTACTCTTGGAGGTGAACTACTGCACTAATTCCATGACAAATGATAAGTGCTAGTAGTATCAAAATAATTCTTCTGGGAATTCTGTCAGTCTCTTGGACATTGTCAAGGACAGTATTAATAAATACCCAAAGGCATTATGCTATACAGGCATAAATGAGACCACATAGTCCCAAAATTACATTAAATGGTACAAACTAATAATGAAAAATCTCTTAAATTATGAATTTTTTTTGCCTGTCTGAACCATTCCAGAAGAATATGAGAATCTGGTTAGTAATGCATAAAATCAGTGTATTCCAAGATACTAAATTTCTTTAAAGACACAGTACTTCACTGAAAACTGTTCATTGTCTAAACTGCAGTTAGTTTTCTAGGACTCCATTCTGTACCTTACATTATCTACAGTGCAGTGGAATCAGATTCTCAACTTGCAAAACCACTGTATTTTTGGTGCTAAACATTTGAGTGAAAGATCTCACCCAAGAGTACATGATCAAAATGAAATGCTTGTGATGATATCCCTTTGATGTTTAAACCTATATAACAAGCATGATGATGAAAAATCTCAACTTTTCTTGTGCCTTGAGTTTTTTTCAGTTCATAAAACTGTAAGTTGAAAAGAGGCTGCACAGCTATCAAAACTTTATCAAGATAAGTGCCCTCAGTTAAATACTCTTCGTACCAAAAAAAAAAGGTGCCAGTAGAATTTTGGAAGGAAGGGGGAGTGAGTTCACCAGCAGTAAGGTTGAAATAGATCTACAGATAGGAGATTAATTTTTCATTATTATGGTTTTGAGGAATGTCTGTTGTAAGTACCTAAGGTTGGAGTTTAGGTTGTGTCATTTCCCCCACTGTCAGTGAAGAGGGAGAGTTCCTTGAGGCAGCAAGTGGGAGCTGCAGCTGGACTGACAACTCCAGTGTGCCTCTGGGGAACCCACCACTTCCCACTGACAGCAAAGGAAGGGGTTTGGAGATAGAGTTGGTCAATTAATAGCCCAAAATGAACCCTGGGAAGATGGATATCTTCCTCCTCGTCTCAGCTGTGTTGTATTCTATTTACTTGAGGCTTTTTGAGCCACAGCAGGTAATTCAGTCAGCCATTGACCTTTCTCAGTAGGCAGTTTGCATGAGATTGTTTGATTGGGAGGAGCTGGGGGCCTCATGTGTCAGGAGCTGGGCAGTGCACCTGCTGATTCAGCAAGAGCTCTGCTGGTCTTTTAAAATTGTAAATTACTTGGCCTGAGGAGATACTGGAGATTAAAGATGTGACATTCAAAGCATAGCATGTGTATTATAAGGGAAAATTTAAACTATTTTCCCCTTCCCCTTAATGAAATGTTTGAAAAAATAATTTTGTCTAATCAGAACTTGCACGTTAAAATGTATACCATGTAAATGGTATAGTGTACTTATTTGTAAGTACAGGGTCATATAGGATTAGACTAGAGTGTTCACATACTCAAGTTCTTTGAACTTCAGGCTTATTATCATTGTGATTGTGCATTGAAAGAGTACAGTATTTCCTTGACTTATGAAACTTACTTTGACACAATTGTGGTATTCATGCTCTCTCAGCTTAAACTCAATATTTACAATATCACAGTATTATGTTGAAATATGGAAATTTATTAATATTTACACTAGAAAATAAATAGTATCAGACTTTGGAAAGATGGAATCAGGCTGCAGAAAACTCCAGTGGTAGAAACAGCACTTTGATAATCATTCGATATGATTTTCTCACTATTTTCCTCTTGAAATTCTGTGAAATTTAAATGTGTGTAGCAAAAGACCATTTATTTATTTTTTTTTTTGATATAGACATCAGTGTATTGAGATGCTTTTAGACACCAGGACTCAAGCTAGCATGTGACTAGGAAACAAGTATACTGACAGATGGGCCCATTAATCTTTCAGTAAAGTCTACTGACACTATTGTCATCTGTACTTTGCTTGACAGAAGTGACAATGTGTTGAAACACAGGATAAAAGCAGCTGTGCTAAATTTTATGCTTTTCTAGCTACAATATGACCAATAAAATATTATCATAAAAATGATCTGAATTCATCTGTTTTGGTAGGAAGTGTTATGGATTTGCAGAGGTACACTAACATGCAGTGAAATGAGAGGGAATTGCAAGTATATTGAGAAAATGCATCCAAATAAAAGAAACATTATTGACCTGGATATTTATAAGAGAACATATAAAGATCAAAGTTGTGTGTTTCCATGTGTTGAATAGTAGATAATATTCTATCTTGGAAACACTGTTTTGAAGAATTTAATTTTCTAGTATAACTGAAATCAGCGTGAGAAGATGTAAGAGGTATGTTGATTCTCTTGGTAGGGTTATTTTTATGAGTAAACTGGTTTGAGAACATAGGTCCACCTCACAAATAGAATAGAGAATATGTATTGGAAATAACTTTTCAGATACTAACCTTGATCAAACCAGAAATAGTATTCTTCAGAGAGCATGCTCAGCATCATCATAGCATTACATTCCCCATAACCACTTGATGTTTCATGATTTCCTATGGTGCAGTTGGCTTGCAGATTTGGAAAAGGTCATTCATAGTTTCTTTATATAGCATAAAATAAGCAAGCTCTTTATGAATTTCCTCTACTTCTGCTGGAGGAAAACCAGTGTTATCATACAGGATGAGTTTGCCATCTGAAAAAAACCTGACTTTTTTAAGGTCAGGATTAGAATATATTCTGATGAAACTGGACTTGTTAGTAAGCTAATGTTTTTAGATTGATGTAAAATTTTTTTTCAGTAATTAAAAATGTATTCTATATTCACAGAGGGAATTACTATTACCCAGTATTAAAGACAAAATGGAAGTTTCTCATTTGTACTCTGGGGGGACAGTAGTCCAGCTCACAATCTTTCTCCTTGATACAGGTAGGAGTTCCTCTTTCCTAGAGAAGCAGGTGCATGCTGTCAATTTTTCTTGTCTTTATTTCCCCATGGAATGCTTGCTGTCTTATTAAGACTAATTGTTGTGTTGCTGAAAGCAACTGCAGGGCTGCAAGATTGTGAGCTGAGATAGTTAACCTTCTGTTTTCTAGGCATTTTCATTCATCACCATGACTTGTTACATACTTGTGAGCTCCATGTTCTGTCCATGATATGGCTTTGTACAGAAACCTCTTGAAATGGCTTTCCTGTCATTCTGACTTTCTGAAGGAATGGAAGGAAATACAACAGAATGAAAATCCTTTTTGGTGTCAGGGCTCTCCTTAAAAAAATTCCCGTATGTTACTGAAGGTCACTGCTTTTGAATTTATTGCTTCTCACTAAATAATAAAGTTTGTGTGAGCAAAATATAAATTGAATTACCATTTCATGCCGTGCTATAAATGAAAATGCATTATTTTTCCTTCATCTGGAAGCTTTCTTGACTTCAGAAATATTAAACCTTTAGAAATAGATATCTGTGTTCATTTTTGGGCACCACAATATAAGAAGGACATCAAACTATTGGAGAGTGTCTAAAGCCCATAAGGATGATGAAAGGTATGGAGGGGAAGCTGTTTGAGGAGTGGCTGAGATCACTTGGTGTGTTCAGCCTGGAGAGGAGGACACTGAAGGAGACCTCATTGTAGTCTACTACCTCCTCTTGAGGGGAAGAGGAGAGGCAGACACTGATCTCTTCTCTTGGTGACCAGAAACAGGACTTGAGGGAATGGCCTGAAGTTGTGTTGGAAGGTTTAGGTTGCATATTAGAAAAAGGTTTTTCACAAAGAGGGTTGTTGAGCACTGGATCAGGTTTCTCACAGAGGTGGCACCAAACCTGACAGAGTTCAAGGAGCAATATACAACACTCTCAGGCACATAGTGTGAGTCTTGGGGGTGTCCTGAAAGCCCAGGAGTTGGACTCAATGATCCTTGTTGGGTCCCTTCCAACACAGGATATTCTATGATTGTATGATTTCTGCTCTGAAAGTTGCTTACACATGATGTTTCATAAAAGATATAATTTTTTGAAAACTTTTTTAAAATTTTTTTTTCACTTAACGCTCCTGCACAATTTTTAATATGAAAACCAGTTTCTAATTGGTTTTTTTGTTTGTTTTCTCCCTGGCTCTAGGGAATTTCTGCCCATGATGTCAACAGCAAAATTATGATTGATTGAGCCTCTGTTATTCTCTGTTATTGGTGTATTCTCCTGCTATGAGGTGTGTATATATCTGACTCATTGATTCATTTGTAGTCCTTATGAGTCCATGACATAGAAAAGAAAGTTAGCAACATAAAAAGAAATGATGCTCAATATCTTCCAGTGTTGAAAAGGTTTAATTTATTTTATTTTATTTTATTTTTATTTTCTTGATTTTGTTTCAGTAAACTAAAAACATAGTATTACCATTACTCTAGTGTGGTTGAGAAAAGGATTTGCACTCAGGCTCATCACACTGGACTCTGAAATGATAACAGATGTGCATCCACCCAGGAAATTACCGTTTTCAATGAGAACCAGAGCAGCAAATGGATTTTCATGCATGGAAAAATAATGTAATAAACTTAGCAAGACCCTGGCTTGATGAATTATATAGCCATAGAAGGAAAAAAAATATAATTTGTTTAAATTTCTGAAACTTCAATAGAGCTATAAAACGGGAACACTTTCTACTCCAAGTAATAAAATAACAAGCAGAGGCTTACCAAGTAAATACATTTACAAGTCTGAAGCTTCACACAATTTTTATGTATTTCCCTACGGACAATTTTATCTTTTACTGTCAAGTACTGAAAATAGTTAGGAAATATTAGGTGTGGTTTTATATTTTTATGATACAGCGCTCTTTCTCAGGAGACCAACGATGGTAGGAAGAAGGAAAATCATATTCTATTCATTCCTTTATAAATCTTTCTATTCCCTAATTCCTTACTGAAGTAAATGAAAAATTCTTCACTGAAGTCCAAGGATATCATACAGACCTTAAGAACTGAAAAGAAACAGGAGCAATGTAAGTGAAAATGAGTCTAAGTCTGAAAAAAGAAAACATCAGAAAAACTGTTTATCCAAATCAAAATTTAAAAAAATGATTTAAAATTAATTGAAAGGGACAAATGGTTATTCAGAGTTATAGACTGAAATATTATCGATATTTAGAATCAAATACAATAATCTACTATATTATAATAATTAGAATACTCTATTTTAATGGAGCAATATAAATAATAAAAATAGCAACAATAACAATAATAATTCTATAATATGGTATATATAGCATAAAGATAATGTATTTACAGAATCAAAGAATGCTTTGGGTTGGGAGGGACCTTAAAGATCATCTAGGTACAACCCTCACCCTGTGGCCAGTGCAACCTTCCATTAGACCAGGTTGCTCAAACCCCATCCAACCTGTTCCAGTGCCTCACCACACTCACAGTACAGAATAATGGGCACATTTATGTTCCTTTCCCCCCGCCCCTCCCCATGGAAAGCTGATTTCTGTCTTACTCACATGGCTTGTACTATCACTTTTGCCATGACAATTCCCTGTTCGTTCTTTAGTGCCTTGCAAATTCTGTTGGGAAAATGCTAATGACTGTATAAAGCACCACATTAAACATTGAATCTCCACTGATTGCTAAACAAACAATTTTCTTTCTTTGCTCTAAGAATCCACACAACATCCCCTCACCTGTTTCTCACCTCTGCTATTTTCTTTACTCCCCAAACCTTCTTTGCATGCATCCAAGGGAATCTCTTTCCCTTATATCCATCTCAGAACACACATACATTGCCGTTCTTAGGTATTGTTTGGTTTGACCTTGGTATGCACCAAAGCCTCTCTATCACTCCCCTTCATCATCTGGGCAGGGGAAAGAAAATACAATGAAAGATTCACAGGTTGACATAAGGGCAGGGAAGGATAACTCACCAATGGGCAAAACAGACGACTTAGGAAATCAATCGAATTTATTACCAATCAAAATCAGAGCAGGATTATGAGAAATGAAACAAATCCTAAAAACACCTTCCTCCCTCTATCTCCTTCTTTCTTGGGCTTAATTTTATTGCCAGTTCTCTAACTCTTCCCCATCCTTAACCCAGGGAGATGGGGAATAGGGGTTATGGACAGTTCACCACATTTTTTTTTTTTTGCTGCTTCTTCCTCCTCGGGGAGAGGAGTCCTTCCCTTGCTACAGCATGGGGTCCTCCACAAACTTCTTCAGTGTGAGCCCTTCCCATGGGCTGCTTTTGAACTCCTCCAGTGTGGGTTCCTTCCACAGGGTGAAGTCTTCAGGAACAGTACAGTGCACAAGTTACAGTGACTATGACCCTGAGTTAGGTCACAATTCTTATTTATTATTGATAAACTGATAAAAATGTGCTAACTGCTTCACAGTCCATAAATCAGGGGTTCTGCTCCAGGGATTTTATAGTCTCCTCTATTAGTTGCCTTTTGCAGGAAAGTGGAGGAAAGGCTCTGCAAGTTTTTTCTCACCTTGTGTTTCTTAACGAAGTACAATGCCATTCTTTTGTTGTCTGGTGAGTAACCTAAGGAGTGTTGTCTGATGTTAGTACTCACAACTACTGCTAGAGATTGCTTGGAGGTGGGTATGATCCCAAAAAGGGCAAAGTGTCTGAATCAGACTCTGCCTTCCTTTTGCTAAGCTGATCTGCATTATGGATCCCAGCCAAGACGGGGACAGTACATTAAGTAAAATCTGTTGAAGGAAACAGAAAAACTAATTCCTCTTAAAAACGTTGCATTGCTGTTTTAGCATTTCATAATCAATTCATGAATTAGCTGAGTCACATGGACAATCAATTATGTTAAGTACATTTATTAGAAACTGCCACACCAAAACTAATCACTTTGATGGCTTTGCCGTACTTTAAACCCAAGTATTAAAGTGAAATGCATTAAAACCATCTTTCATGCTGCTTAATAAATCACACTTTGGAGCTCTATGGCATGCTATTTCATGCATTTGGGACACTACTAAAAATTAATTGCAAGATAGAGAATACATGTTATGAATGCAGCCTTTAGTGTGTTTGCAAAGTAATAAGTCTAATGGAGGTCAGGAAATTGGACATTGCTTTAAAAAGGGCTATTTATTCTAACTTGATTTGAATGAAATGTTGAGTGACTTAATAGATATGGCGTACTCCATAAATGAAAAAGGAATGAAACATAATTTATCTCCCAGAAATTGCTCAGCAATTTGCAGAATTTATAAATATCATATGATCAAAAGGTGAAAAAAGAACAATAGATTTACGTAGTCAGAAATACAGAAATACAAAAAGTAGTAAAAATTTATTGAGTTAATTTAAAAATTTGATTTAAACTCAAAAAAGTCCACATTATGCATCTGTAACTTTTCAAAATTTGCACAGATAAGAAAAAATAAAGCAGAATTCTAAAAATTCTCAATCACTTGAGTCCTCTTCAGAAGGACTTATCTTGAAGAAAAAACAACTTACCCCTTTTAAACAAATTATATATTAAATTTAACCACATGAAAAAGAAGGTGGTGGAAAAAAGTTCAGCATGAAATATGAATGCTTGATGCAGCACAGCATTGCAAATGAATGAGTCATTGACAGAGAGCAATCTATGTGCCACAAAGATGCTGAAAAATTAAGAAGTGAACCAACATTTTACTTGGAACAAATAAGGAAGCCTTGACACTGGATAATTTAAATTCAGCAATTTTCTGCCAGAAATCTTTACAGTATAATGTTTGTGCTGTATCCTGCCTCTGAAGATAAAGGCTTACAATAAACAGAATCTGAGGTTATCTCAAAAATGTTTTATTTTTACTATCTTGTTTGTGATAACTTTAAAATTTCCAAAAAGGAATTTTGAACTTAGATCATAATCCACCAAATGGTTATTAGATTTTTGATTAATTTCATTTGCGAGCCTCTGTAAATTTGTACCATTCTATTTGTTTTCCTAGATTTTATGATTTTTGTATGAAACAGTTCTCTCTGCCTTCCATTACCGCTTGTTCCCTTCATCAGTCATGGGTCACAGCTAAGTAACTTCTGTGCAGTTCTACTTAAAATATTGTTTTTAATACAAATTTGTGTACTAGGATATGGATAAGTGTAAACCATGCTCTAAAATGTCTATTACTTGTGTCACCAGACTACGTTTTGGTCGTCGAGGAAATATCTGGCCATTTACATGGAGCAAACTCACAGGATAATTGGATCTTTCTGTAGCACCTTGAGGAGGGCTAACTTTGCAAATAAAACTGAAAGTTTTAATGGATTTTTTTTTACGTGAATATACCTATTTACATGGACCTTTATTAAACCTGTGCTACAATTGCACAGCGTGTTCCTTCCTTGCAGTTACTTTTGTGGTCATTTTAGATAAACCCCCAGCAGCTGTGTTGCCATGGTGATTGAATATTGCTTCTTGCTTCAAAGACAGAAACACTTAAAGTTTTATAAAATCCATTGGATTTTATTTGAAGTGCTCTAAAACCCAGTAAAAATGTAGGGACTTGAAAGATGCAGACATGATGCATGGGCACCTGCTTGATCTTTGTCTGGTTTATTCCAGGGAGCAAGAGACAATAAAGGAAGGTTGAACACTGAACAAGTGTTTCAAACTGAAATTTTCCCTCCTCTATCAAAGATTCAGAGGGCACACCCCCAGCACTGTTCTTCGTGTCCCAAAAAAGGTGGATCTGCAGCTTTTCATTTGCCTTTCCACACGTGCTGCTTTAGAGTAATGTGTTTTATCAACAGCAGTTCTGGGCAGGGGAATATCAGACAAGTGATGTTATTTTATGGACAGTCTATAATGACTCTGGCTAAAAAAAATCTGACTTAAAATTTTCATATTTCTGGTGAGCCAGTCTTTCTGTTGATACCAGGGATCAATTCAAACCCTGGTGCTGTGTGTATCTTGACAGCTAGCCTGGATTGTGCACAGATTGCTATGTTAATTATAACAGTTAGCTGGCGTTCTGCACAGCCTGTATGCTGTTACTTCTGAAGTACAGGGCGGCTTTTTTTCCCATCCTAAACTTCAAGTGACAGCATATTAATAACGAGGTGTTGCAAGAATGGCAATGGATTTTATAAATAAATGATGTAACTTGAGCTGGTGCTGTTTCTGTCCCAAAAATCTGTTAGTTTGATCCATACCTGTATTAGCTATGAGAATTAATCTTGCTTTACATGCTTGCATTTAGATAATCAGCATCTATTGTCCTTAATCTGTTTTAAGGGGTGCCCTAATTTTCACTTTTTAATTCCTCACAAGAGAGAACTTTACATAAAACCACAGCAACAAATGGTGAGTATAAGTAGGTCTGTCTTATTTGTACTCTGTCTTGATTTTTTTTCTGGTGGTAAAAGAGTGACTGAAAGCATTTTGCACTTAAGTGTGTATTGCTATGCTACTGCAGTGTAGCACTGAGCGTTGTTAGGGAATGTACTTTAAATTGATGAGCTGTAAGGAAGGTGTCATGCCTGTTTAAATGTTTGATATTTTGAAAAATAAATTCAGCTTTTGGCTTAGGAGCTGAATTTGACACCTTTTTAACAACTATCCTTCACTCTCTATTTCTTATTTTTAGTGGTAAAGAAGTTTTATTTGACGATATTTGAATTACTCTGTGTGTTAACACACGTCTTTTGGCAGTTTTTTATCCAATGAATATTTTGGATAAAGATTGATGACAATGCACACTAGAGAGAATTTTTTATACTCTAACTAGAAACACATTTGAACTGAGGAATATTAATTAGCTGCACCTGAGCTAAGCTGCCCAGAAACAGAGCAACAAACATAGATAAAAGGGTGGAATATTTAAGTTTAAAAGATCCATGAAATGGAAGACACACCACCCTAAAAGGGGAAATAATGATGCTTCCTGAACTTAAAATGGATCACCACACCTGCAACAAGGACTCCAAGACTTGCGTGGTCTTTCTGGAAGAGCTGACTGCGGTACTCCTCTAAGTTTGGAAAAAAGAGCTGTGCATAACTGGAATCACATTTGAGAACTGATTTTGTTGAAAAATACTGACATAAAGGGAGAATTTTCTGTCACTAACCATTGAGCAGTTGGTAATCTTGATCACTGTAGCATGGTTTAATGCATTTCTTAAGGGCAAAAATGACCTCTCTTCTGCTTTCTTGAGCAAGCTGCCATTTTAATTGCCTCTTTCAGCCCTCCAACTTTTTTCTTGCTTAATCTCTGTCCATGATTTTAATCAACCATCTGTCACCAGAGGTGCTGCACCCCATGTTGTATCTATGAACCTTATTGTAACTGAAGAGGAGACAATACCAAGAAAAAGACATCCAAAATAAAAAGTAATGAAAGAGCAGTGAAACAAAAATACACACAGCTCTGTAGGATACCCAAATGGGTTCATTTTGTAGAAATCAGTTGTTTGTTGAGGATTGAACTTAGCTACCAAAATTCTTCATAGTCAACATTCATTTCTGCTTTTATAAAACATAGAATAAGACACAATGGTTGTAAACAAATCTATTTTAAGTGGATGGAGATTTGTGTAGCCAAGATTGTATCCTTTAGAATGCAGTTTTTGAGAATATTTTAGCCGAAAATGTAGAGCCAAAGTGTGTTTGTATTTATGAATGCACTTAGAGCAATGAAAGCAATTTTTTTCCAAGGCCTGCTAAGAGTGGCACTCAACATCTCATATGGTTTAATTTATACAGGACAAGCTCTGGTATGTCATGTACTATTGTGTGCTACATTTTCTGGGAAGTGCCAGCATAGCTAAAAGGGCTACAGCTGTATCCAGTCCTGTTCTAACTGCAACACAAGTCTTAGTGTTTCCAGGCACTATTGTTTTCTAAGTTCAACATCTAATTTGTGAACAAGAGAATGATGCAATCTGGCAATACATTGAATAGTATCTGGTAAGGTTGGTGTAACTGTTTATGAGGTGCTAGAGGTTCTAAAATATTTTTATTTTTTTCAATGGAAAAATCCAAAGAGGAAAACGAAAAATAGCACTTTTATTATTTTATTACTTTTCCAGATATGCATTTTAAACTTTTTTTAAAAGTATGAAGACAGAACAGTGTAAATACTGGAAAATTTTTCCTCTTTTGATAATCCAAAGACTAAAGTACTGGAATGAAAATCTCACTTGCTGATTCAATGAATGTTTATTACAGATATTAAAAATTACACGTATATGAGAACTACATGCAGACTGCCAAACAACACAAAATACTTCTGTTGAACTGAAGAGAGGAATTGTTGTTTCATTTTTAACAAAGTAAAGATGGATTATTTTTTAAATCTAACTGAAGTAATAAGTTTCCTGATCGGGAGGTGAACTGATTGGTTACATTAGCACAGGATTAAATTGCTCTGATGTATGCAATAATGAAGTTTATGTAATTGATATTTTTAACATAAATTTCAAGATAGTTTTTTGATTTAGCAATAAAGACAGAATCATCATCTTAAGTTGTACAAGTCTGAAGTGACAGATCAATGTAATTAATCTGTGTGGTGATGATCTCAGAGGACAGTGCCTGAAAATATTCCTAGTTCCACCAGGTAAAATAATGAGGAGTGTCTGGGAAATAGCCAGCTGCAGAAACAAATTCTGCAGGAGCTGAGAAACCACAGAATAGCTTAGAGGAGATCATTGTGCATCTGCCAAGCGATGGACTGATACGAGAGCAGACCTAACTAATTAGTAAAGCCTTCATCCTTCCCATCTGGAGATTTAACTCTGGTGTGTGCAAGGTGGTCTTTATTAATCATGAATTGAACAAAGATGCCTATGACTCCTAGGCAACATTTTTAGGAGCTGAGCCAAAACAGTTTCCTTTGGCTAAAGCATATCAATGCCATACAGTGACTCAGGCTTGTTTTGGGCTATTCCATATATGCTGAATTAAGAAAAAATGAGAAAATGCAGACTTGAAAGTCATAGTTTTTACAGCCATCAGATATATACTTTATATTGTAAGACATATAGACTGTAGAACTGGTTTTAAAAACCTGTTTCTATAGTGGCTAAGTGGTTCCAAGTGGCTTCTCCATCAATGGTTATTTCAGTGTCTGTATCCAAAACTGTAGTCCTGAGGGCTTCTCCTTCCAGTTAGTTGCTGGGTACTGTGCAGGGAACAGTTTCAGTGCAGAGCTCACTAGAACCTAGAACCACTAGAGGTGGCTTTTTTTCTGGACACATCAAGAAACAGCTTTGTCAGAGTTAAACATCTGTTTCACACCTAACCTTACCTGAGATACCAAAACATTTTCTGCACAGGACCCAGCAGATGGTAGTCCCACAAAGCACAGCCACAGGAGGATGGTTATCTTATTTCTTATCAAACAAGTTTGACAGAGGTATAGAAGACTAAATTTCTTTTTCTGATGAGGGCTCAGATCCAACTCTTTCATTGACGGAGTGACATTTACTATCAAATGCTGAAACATTCATCATGCCAAGAGAAAGAGTAAGACAAAGTGCTGAAAATGTGCACCTAATGAAAAAAAGTGTAGGTTTCAGGCCTTGCAAGATATTTCCAAGATTTATAGGGGGGTGTTTGCATTTGATCTACTACCCAGCCATTAATTAAAATACAAAAAGTTTGAAGAGGAACTGACAATCACAACTCATTAATCTTAATTTTATTTTCATTTTTTGTTAAAACACTTTGACATGCTCCCTTAGACAGCCTAGGTGGTTAGAGCAATCTCTGTCAAGATGACACGTCTGAGTCTAGAGGGTAGGAAGAGATTAATGATTACTTCCAGAAATGTTAGAGGTGCCACAAAACAACAATGGTATGTGGTACGGTAACAGCTTCTAATGGTGTTATATATTTCATAGTCTTTCAGGAGTCTCAGATTAGTCTTTCAAGTGATAAAAAATAGGTAGATGAAGAATAACAGGGGAGGACAGAGAAAGATTTTAAAGTGTTAAGTGATTATTTGACAGAAAAAGATGAGATTCTTTCAATATTCTGTATTAAAAAAACCCATGTATTATAATTTGAAAACGTTTTTTTTCCCAATTTTTGCTAGCTGAACTTTCAAAAGTAGAAGTGTTGTTGTTGCTAAAGGATAAAACTAAAATATAAGGGTGATATTTTAGAACTCTTCTTTCCACCAGAACAAAAAGTATGAATTCAGCATCTCACTAATGGGTTTCCTTTAAGTGGTTGGTCAGAACAATGAGAATGCTCTCTTTGGACAGACTGGTAATAAAAATGACAAAAATCAAATTGAAGAACAGAAAATAATGTTTTGAGATCAAAGCTGAAAAAATAAAAGCAGTCTAAAAGCTCAACATCATACAAGCCAATGAAAGAGGTAATTAGGCACAGAGTGAGATTGCACTAATGAGACCTTACTGCAAAGTTACAGTGTCAGAACATTGTTTCTCACTCTGACTTTTTTTTACTTTCTGAATAGAATACTTTCTATTTGATGAAGACAAACTTTTCCATTTGTTGAGGGAAGTCTTTAACTTGAATACTGAATTCTGTTCTTTAAAAGTAACTTCTGATTGCCTTGTCTTTTTCGGTGTCAGTGGAGGAATATATTTTCACTCTTGAATCATATATTTAGTTTTGCTCATAGTTTATCAGGTAATACTCTTTCCTCACACATTACAAACTTCTATAAAATTATTTATAAAACCTTACCTTTATAAAATGACATTCCCTATTCTCCTCTTGACCCTGTTGTCATGCCTTATTCCAGAACAGGCAACATGTGAAGCCTTTCTCCTTCGCTCAAGTCTGTCTCTTGTATTTCAGATGACTAACTTCTCCATTTTTGTGCTGTTCAAACCATCTCTAAATTTGTTTTACTTATTTCTGCTGAACGCTTAGTTCTTGCCGTCACAATTATTGCCAATGCTTCTTTCTTGCCAAGTTTAATTGTCTTTCTCTCACTTCCCTTCAAATCCCAAAGTTAAACCTCTCTGGTTCCAAGTCAATTCTGCTAACATTGCAGATAGAATGACAGTTCTCTCCCTACTTTTACTCATCCTAGAAGACATTTATAAAGTCGGACTCTGTCCTTGGAGGTGAAAGCTGAGTTGAATCTTTCATGTGAAGGACTGTTGCTTTTGCAGATTTTACTCACATTGATAGGCATTTATTCCCACAAAGACTCAGGGATCATCTCCTTATGCCACCTGATTGACTATTTTTTTTCCCCTGAACCTTCCCTTCCCCTTTCTCATACTGCAGAAAACTTTATACGTGGTACATCTTTTTTTCCCAACATCTTGCATAACTATGAAGCTCCAAGATTCCAATTTTTGTCTTCATATTGCTAATGTATTTAATTTGCAAAATTCATCTTTTTCAACAATTCATTCTTTATTGCTGATAAAGTCCATGCATTCCGTCTCCATGCTGCAAAACCTTTTCTGAGTTGGTTCACTCTCTATTCAGGAAGTTTTGCAACACATTTATGCTTACCAGAAATAAAGATCAACTCTTGTACTCTTTGATCAACTCTCACTCTTTTCTCCATCTCTCTTATTCAGGATACATGGTATTTTGAGACAGAAGCAGCCCTTTGGAAAGCACATTTTAAAGATGGATAGCATAGCCTTATATACCCACTGCATTTTGCCTCATGGAAAGCAGCATTTATTCAAGATATATAATTCCTTGCCTGACATTTATTCATAGAAATATTAATTAGGAAAAATTATTCTCATGCGAAGTAAACAATTAAAGGAAAGTAAAACAACATAAATTCATCAAGCTCAGATTACAACTGATCTCAGCTCAGCAAATTCAGAGTGTGAAAGGAGTCATCTGTGCTTTAGCCCAGAGGGCTCATGGCTGCTTCCTTGAAGAAAGGTCCTTTGAGCATTTGATTGCTCCCTTAGAGGCTAGGAAGTGATTGACCTGTTCAAGGAATGATGGCTCTAGCCAGGCAAATTACCTCTCTGTGTCTCCTTGTCTGGCCACCTTCTATCTTTCTTATTTGTGCTTTGGTAACGTCTTTGAAGAATGTTTGTCTTGTATAGACAGGTGCATGGCTTTGCCCATGCTGTTCCTATCCAAGCTATGATTTTGTCATAGAAGACACTATCAGCTGCAAGAATCATATGCACTGGTGCAAGTCACTCATGTTCACTGAGTCCTGAAACCTCTCCATCTGTGCTAGTGAAAAAAATCTCAGATTTGGTATGTTTCACCGGGTGTTCCTTGTCCCTTTTCTTCCTTTGTTCAGTTTGAAAGCCATGGTAGTTAATATATTAGTATATGTTCAAACTATGAGACTTTGAGTAAAATCCCAGAGGGGTGCATGCTGAGAGTTGTCGATTTAGGCATGGTTAGTGGCAGAGTAATAAACAAGCAGGGAGTACTGAAAACCTAGATTAGTTGGTCATCAGCTTGAAAATAAACTTGCAATGTTTTTTATCAATTCTATGTAAGCAATTACTTTAGAAGTCTTGGGATAGATTCTAGGACATTAGCTTGTTGTTTTGTTTATCATTTGCTACAAATCTGCTGTGTTCTGACAAGGGATAATGGTATATGACTCATCTATTTCTGGAAATGTTTCTTCAGTGTACACAGATGGTGTTTATAGATCTAATGTGAGGGGTGAGCTATTCGAGAACAGAGATCTGCAATGTCAAAATTTGTCATATATATTGTTCTCTATACTGAGCAGAAACACTATCCTTTCTAGTCTGGTTCTGAGGTGTTTGTATTCATGAAGTTCAGACGACAGAGGCCATTTACTACTCTTTTGTCTGTGCTAACACATAACTCATTCTTTATGTGGAATGTAGAATTCTCTTTTGTCAATGTCTTGCTTCAGCTGTTGTCATGGCAACTAGTAACATCTTTGCTGAAATTCAACTAAAGTTTAACATGGACTTCATCTGATGCAACACATTGCTGAAATTTTAACCCACTCCATCACCCTTTAAAGTCAAGTTTTGTTTTACAAACAAGCATATTCTGTTCTGGCATCTAAGCAGCCCATGGAAAGTAGTAAGCTGTACATTGCTTGTAGCAGCAACAGGTTTAATTAAAGGACACTAGTTATTCCATGATATTCATATTTTATGGCATTCAGTTCATGTGTTTCAGTGCATAAGAGTCTCCAAGTCTTTTCTCTGTATTCATTATCCTGCTTGTTAGCTGTGGCACCATCAATCTATTCATTTGTCTCACGTATATACAATGCTGATATACATAATGCTCAGGTTACAGGAAAATGGCATAGAATTTTCAAACTTAGAATTTTCTGTGTTATACATGTTCTCCTCAGACTGTGGAGATAAAATGTATTGTTTAATTCATAACTCTTTGCTTCTTGTGCATTTTACTGTGCAATGTTTCTGACAGAGTATTGTTCATGAGCAGAAATAAATTCCTGTTACACATTTATTGTTCTGAAAATCAGTCTCAGGAGATATAGAACAGCAATAGTGTCACTGGGGAATTTGTTGGATTTTAGGGTATTTTCTTATTTGAGAGATCATAAAAGATTCTGCTATTTCAAAGTTTACTTAATTTGATTTAAAATATAAAAATCCAGCCATATATTGAAATATTCATTGCCTTGATCACTAAAAGCATAATTTTTTGAAAATGTAAAGTGAAATTGAAGGAAAAAGTTACATGTTTATGAAGCCTTTATGGCTTTTGCTACCATTTTGTTTTTTTCTGATGTAAGGGACCTGTAAGTTGATCAGATTGTGAATTCATTCCATTTTGCAGTCTCTTCTACTGCCTTTCTAAATGGAATGGTATGAAAGCCAAGACAGATTAATTCAGAATTTCTGGAAAAAGAGCAGCAATTGCCCACTGTGCTTCATTCAATATGGTCCAAGTGAAGTATGTTTTGATATGTTAGGATGAAGTTGCACAACAAAACTTAATGGCATTGGCTGAATCAACAGTTCAAGAGAATTTCCAGCCTTACTTTCCTTGCTCTCTTCTTTTCCTGTCCCCCTTCCAGGACCAGATTTCCCTACTTCTCTTGTCCTGGTTGCATGATAAATCAGATAGATTATCAATTTTCCCTTTTTAACTACCAGGATAAAGTTCTACCATTTTCCTGAGACTGGTCTAGAAGTTAGAGTGTAGAAGGAGGGTGAAGGGAGAGGATCAGAACTCCTCTTTCACACAGTAAACCTCAGCTAAACTGAAATGTGTGATGGCTTCTCTAATAAGCCCAGCTACCTCTTAGCACATAGGAAATGGAAGAAACATGTTTGCATGTCTTGGAGGATCATTAAATAGCTGTGCTGAGAAGGAGTTATTTAGAAATTCTTTCCTGGGGTGTAAGATAAGAAAGATTAACTAATTCTCAAATACATAAAGCCACTGTCTTCCTGGACCAATCTGTGCAGAACCTCCTGCTAGAGACTATGCAGTTCAAGCCTTTACACAATAGAGCTAAACCCATTGATGACATTCATCTTTGAACTGCAGCCAAAGAGGAAAATGTCCAGAATTTTATTAAGATGCAGACAGAGTTGGATGTGACCCTGAATAAGTTTTCTTAAAAAAAAAAAAAATGCACAGGAAGCAGTGATGTAGAATGTGCAGAGAAATGGATTAGACTGGGAGAAAAGGAGTAAGGGAATGGTCAAGCTCTGTCTTGCTGAGTTTGATTTTTTTTGTTGAAACCATGACCAAATCCCCACAAATTTCAGGGAAAAATCTGTGTAAGTGGGATGATTATATTTACCAACTGAAGGTAAAGAATTTCCTTAAGAAGATGGGTACATTGGACCTATGGGATGGGAAGTAATTGCCCTGCTGGAAGAACTGGTCAGATATTGTCAAGCTGCAGAATGCCAATGGGAGTGTGAAGTCACTTGGATATTTTAGGATTTTTCTTAAATAAGGATAATCTAATATTTGCAGTAACTGATCTTCCAAATTACTTTTTTTTGTTTATGTTCTATAAGTCACTGTTTACAACATTGGTGATTAATATTGAAACAGCAGTTATTTCTCATTTATTACTGTGGATATTTCATATTCCGTTTTAAGCAGTTGTGAATATTCTTCGAGAAGGCAGCAGCAATGGTAATTTTCTCTATTACTACTGTAATTACATATTTCCAACCACAGAGGCAATGCCTGAAATGGTCAGTTCTGTCAGAAAGAAAATATTAATGTTTTGTTCTTTTAGTCACTTTTCTGTTTCCTGTTCTTATGTTTTATATTTTAATTAAAGAAGTTTTAATTTTTTTTTAATCTAAGTATTCATATTAAAAAAAAGTTTTTCGCTCTAATAGTAATTATATTCCTGAAGTTCATTACAGTGAACAGCAGCATTTCTCCTTGAAGATGGTTTGTGACTGGAAAGTGTAAAATCATTCAAATGGCAGTCTGTGCAATTATGGCATGTAGGCTTCACCCTTTAGCATCTTTTAAATTTCTATTAAGTGGTGAAAGCAAAGTCATGTATTCGTCATATCCCTTAAAATTTTAAGAAATTGTTTACCATTGGATTTTTAGATTAAGAAGGTGAGTATTTATTCTGGTGTATGGTATATTAGTATTATATCCAGTTATATTTTCAGAATTCTGCGTTTTCTTAACTGTTGAAGTAGATAGTACATTAGAAAACTGCTTTTCTGTGGGCATGCTACAAGAGATGGACATCAAAGGTCTTTTTCTGCCATATCTCCTGCTCTTTCTGCCCATCTATGAGAAAGCAGATCTGAGACGTTAAAGGCCCCACTTTCATTAACATCAGCTCAATTGTACATTCAGACTGAGGAAACCTCCTCAGAAACCAGATAAGAGTATCTCGCCTTAGTCCTTCAGCTCAGGAATCACAGGTACTGTGCTGGTGCCATAATATTCCTGCTAGGGGTAGGAAGAGAGAAAAGCCAGTCATCCACTCGTATCCATTATGTCCATGTCTGCTTGTGCCTTCATCAGCAGTGAGACAAACGGGCTGTAGATGGACAGACGTGTGTCTTGTAGTCAGGTTTTTAGCAGTCTGTTGTAGCTGAGCATAGCTGTCTTTGTGTTTGGGACAATCAAAATGTTTCCTCCTATACAGATGTTATGTGATGTAAGGGAAAGTAATTTCATGCTCTGTTTATCCCCCAAGGCTCATTCTCTTCCACTGTTTTGCTGATTGTAAAATTGCAATACCTGCTCAGTCTCTTACTATTTTCCCAGTGTGGTTAAGATTTCCTACAGGTTTGAAAGAATTTAGGAGGGAACCAACAGACAAAAGATTAATATTCCCACTTGTTTATGCATATGCATAGGGATGAAATGGAAACCTTGCTTCCTTACGAAGATGGTGGAAAAAAAAAGAAAATATTTCATTTGTGAAATGGAAGGCATGGTAACTATTTAGTTACTACTTTCAGTGAAGCATTGCTTTTTCCTTGGTTAAAGTTATTAGATTTGTTTTGTAAATTATCCTAGAAGCTGTGTAGAAAGCAAGGCTATAACCGTTGTTAAGCAACAGGACTTTGGCCAAGATATTTTCACAGTGACTGATTAGTAAGCCTGACTGCAATATATCTCTCCATTATTTTAATTAAATGGAAAGGTAACATCCTCTAATGGATTATGGCATAGTGCTGCCTACCACTAAATGGGCTGGTTGTGCCTTGAATTTGTGCACAATGGTAAGGCATGGAGAAAGGACACACAGTCTTTGATTTTGGCTCTGCTGAAACCTTCTAGTGAGTGATCTGGGTCCTGGTTCAGCCTGAGTAATGTGAACACACCACAGCACTGAATAAAGCACCTTTACTGACTTGAGCAATGTCTGAGGAGCACAGCGTCAGGCAAAGCTCAATTCCATCCACTTATGTAGACAAATTCTGAGGCTCCTCCAAACAGGACCTGGGTGAGTTAGAAGCAGTATGGGCAGCAATCATGAGTAGCCAGTGAGACACGCTGACTATCCTAATGGGTCCAGGATCTTGCTTTTGTTCCCAGACACACTAGTCAGGGTTGAAAACTGAGACCTCTACTGATCTTCCAAATAACTGATGAAAGCTCACTTTTTACTTTTAGCCCCACAATTGCCACAAGATATGGAAGATTAATATTCAATACCATCTCTGACTGAGGTGAATCTCACATTTTCTCTGTCAGGAGAGTAACCTAACCCAGAAAAGTTGAACTATCCTGTCTGGACTGAACCTTTTGCAACAAATAATATGATATTTCAGAGATAGGAACATGATGCTGAAGCCTAGTGATCATCCTAAATTCTAGAGACAGATAGACCTGGATTCTAATTCTTTCTCCAACTTACAGGAGGAAAAGCAATGGTGCCTGATCTCTGCTATGACTGTGCACTAAGCACAGGTGGCACACTCACATTGGTGACCACAGCTTCAGTTTGAGAGACATCTGTCAAAATTATGCTTCAAGAAGCTAAATTTCTTTTTGGATACCTAGATCTGATGGGTGACATTTCAGTACACCTGAGGAAAAGGTCAGCTTTTGTGTATTTTTTGCACTGCCCATAGCAGACTCTGGCAAGGAAGAAGAAATCAATGGCAAGCTGACTGAACTGGCACCACCTGCCTTGCTGTAGGTGGCATCAAGCCCCTCTAGAAAGGCCTTTTAAAATAAAGCAGGCAGTTTATTAAAGCATATATTAAGGAACTGCAATTTGAGAAATGCTGGATTGTTCTTAATTTTTAATTGCTTCCTGTTTTGCATTTTTTGTCCCAAATTCTTTTGTGAATTATTGTAGCACTGAACAAATCTTTTGCACTGTAATTGGGAGAGGAATTTCTAATTAATGCATTGTATTCCACAGCAACCAAAACATTTCTAGACACAAATGAGACCAGCACTAATGACACCATCCAAAAATACAATGATTCTGAGTCTTCACTGAAGATGAATACTGTGACAGATTTTATTTACGAATGCATAAACAACAACAAGATAAAAGATTACAAGTCTGTCAGATAAGATCATTATCTGAAAGATGAAAAGAGTACTCAAATATTTCTAGTGTCTGTTTTTTAGCTTGTCTACCTTCCCCATGTTTTCTTTTTAATGTTTATTTGTAGAGAGTATTAATCCCCGGGGTATCATTTGACATTTCTATACACATTTGCCCCATGCTATCAGAACGTTCACTGTTTGTTGTTTCACAGTTTTTACTCTGCTGTACCTGGTACATTATGCTCTCTGTGCTTATAGCATATCAGCCTTTTCTTATTGAGAAGTGAAAATGTAAAACTGAATGTTCCAGCATAATTTGTAACATGTTCTTGATTTTAATAGAACTCCCAGCCTTTAATAGGATAATTTTATATTTTTAAACTTCTGATGTGGTTTGAACTTGAGCTTGTTTTCTTACTAAGAGAAGAGATATGGTAGAACATTAATTTACAGATCTGGAAATATTATAATGAAGAAACCAAATCTGGAGTTGCTAAAAAAAGTATCCAGACCTAGTTTGGCTAGTACACCTAAAATTTGTGAAACAGACAAAGGATTTTCTTGGGCCTTGGCAGAAAGTTCACCAAAATAATTATTATAAAAAAGTGAAATCTCCCTTTTAATACTATAAGACACTATCATGAAAATAATAGCTGACAATATTATAAGTGTCTCTGTAGGGCTTTATTGAATTTGGAGTTGCATAGCTCAATGCATTAGGTAAGTGGATATCATGTCTTAGTCTAAATAAAAATAATATGGATTATAAACAGAGATATATTATGCCTGTCATGGGATTTCAGCATGGAAAGCTGAGACATGTCCACGAATAAACTGTTTTGGAAAATTAAGGGATTTGGAGAATTTTCTAACGGAAAATAAATATGGAAATAAACTTGTGGTGCTTGTTCGCTGTACTAGTGAATGCGGGCAGCAGATGTCACCCGGCTCTGCTGTGTGACTTTTCACACAGTTACATTATTAGAAATCAGAAACTTAGTATAGTCCCAGCCTCTGCATACCAATACTTGCATGAACTACTCAAGTGAAAATGGGAGCTTTGACATTTAGGAAGCTGTAGGGTTGGATGGATGGGAAGATGCTTAGCAGGAGATGGTGTGTTACATGTACCCCAGTAATACTTCCTCTGCTGTGTTTAATTTACAGAACGAGAACTAAGAGGAATGATGCGTTGCTCTGGATGACCTTTACTCTAAATGGAAAGGATGTCTTCTTTTGTGCCTTGATTGTGAATACAAGATGTTTCCTTTTTAAAGAAAATCTTACTGGTAGTTTGTATAGGTAATTTCACTTAAGGAGTGAGGGAATAGCAAGAGTGGCAGCCAGAGGCCTTGAGGTCCCTGTGGGTGTGGAAGCCACAATAGTATGTAGGTGTCTGTGATGCCAGTGGCTGCCCACAAGGCAGCTGTGACAGCCCCTCCACTGTCCTCTGGGTATGGAACAAATATTGTTTCCATTTCTGTTCCATTGACAAAGCAGCCTGGTATAAGAACTATGTCCTTTGTTCCCATCTATGTCCCTCTTTCTTCCATTTGTAAACCAAGACAGTAGTGATAATATTTAGTGATGATATTGTTGTAGCAAAGCATCTTGAGATTGACAGATGTTATGGAGGAATGATATTAATGTCAAGAGGCAGTTACTGCCACAGCTGTAAATCTGGATGAAAAGTATCACCCTGAGCAATTCTGACAAAACAACATTTTTCTAAAGAAAACTGAACCATCTTGTGGGATTGCATCACTTCTAACACCATTTTTGACAGGTATGTGTCAAAATGAATTGTGTTACCTTTTTGTTTCATTTCTGTTATATCAAAATATTTCATATGAAGTAATTCTTTTTTTCAGGGTTTTTTATTTTTATTTATTTATTTTTTCTTTTGACTCCGTATGGGTAAATTGCACCTGTGAGCTCTCTTCTAGATTCTGTCCTATGGGTTCTCCTGCTAGGATAATCTTTCTAAACCAGATAGATGACTTGATAACACTGCTTGTCCTCAATCTGATAGGTAAAGGAGGGCTTTGTACTCTTTGTGGTTTTTTTTAGAGAAGTAACAATCTCTAGGTATCAGCCCTTGATATATTCAAATCTTTCTGTGTGGATCCCCACAAATCTTCAGTTTCAGTATGGAGCTCTCTCATGTGTTTGAAATCCTCTGACTGTAAGAGTGCAACATGGTTCACGTTAAAGGACACTTTCCTCCAGGAGACTTGGGCATGTGAGTAATTACAGAGACATAGAATAGCATCTTTTAAATAGATGTACTGTTTATTCACCCTAAAGTACATAGGATGCAAACATCCTGGGGCTCACCTTATTTGAGATCTGGAGTCTTGACAAACGACCTTAGCTCATTGCCACACCATTGCAATGGCCTCTGTCTAACTTGGCACTGAGAGACAAACTTTCCTCTTCCTGTGACTCTTCCTGCTGCATGCTCCCCTCTACTTTGCTCCAGGCTGAGGTCCTTAACAGTTCAGTGGTCTTTCTAACCTTGAGAAATGGGCTGGTGAAAGATATTTCTTACTGACCGATTCACCAATTATTTCCCCTGAGGAATTCTAGTATTCTGACTGCAGATATCCTAATGATGACATTACTTTGTTTTCTGCTCATTATGGCTGGCAGATCTATTTGATTTAACTTCACAGAGCCAACCAAAATAATGTCAAATAGGTAAAAACAGACACATCCAAGACTCAGACATAAAGTAAGGAGGAAAAAACACTTTCAAAATAGGAACAACATATCCTGTTGGTGAGGATTATAAGAAAACATTTTCACACATCAAATAAATTAATGAAATTAGATTTCAACAGGCTATCTAAAATGAGGATTCAATGTGCAAGGAAACATTTGTGTTAGGTTTTTAGTTTTGGTTTTATGCTATCTTTGCTTAGTTTTTGTTATCTTCCCTTTCCATTTTTATCCAATTAAATCATCTAAAGCTAGATAGAAAATTGGAATTGTACAGTGGTCAGAGATAGAAATATAGAGGAAAGTCAAGAACTACAGCATAACTTTACTTGCTTAGCTGTGTCCCCACTCTATTGGTACAGCCATTAAGACATGCAGGAAAAGGATGAAATTAATTTTAAAGCAATAATTTCTTCCTGTAGTTCTTGGGTCTCTTTTATTGGAAGGAGCTATTCTCAAGTATATATTTGGTATATCTAACTTTGAAAGAAAAGTAGAGAAAAAAATGGGCAATGGAAAAATGGGATATGATATCTTATATCTTTCTTTAATAGAGGCAGCTAGACAGAGTTTACATGGTATATAGTACTATGTCTGAGTAATAAAATATGCACTGTAATGACATGGGAAAATTATTTTGAAGCTGGAGAAAGTTGAAACTAGCTGAAAAAGTATTAAAAATATACGGAGCTGAATAAACAGATAATAGCAGATCAAGAAAGTGCTGATATAGGGACAGTGGTTGTAGATTGTTCCTGAAGGTATTGTTTTGAACAGATAATTTTAAATTATTTAATTTTGTAGATATGAAAGCAAGGGAAAGGAGCTTTAAAACCGGCATATGGACACTTTCCAAGGCATCCTTCATTGTTGGCTTCTGATCCAGCCCCATGTACTTAGAATTTCAAGTAAATGCCTGTAAATTCTATTGTATGATACAGTAGGAAATAATCCCCCTGGTAATCACAGTTCTGAAAACCTCTTAGTGATTTAATGCAGAAAATATTTCTTTTCATGATGCTTCAAACACTTCATCTTCTTATAAATTGATCAAAGCACCTACCCCCGTAATAAATCAATGCCATATTTGTTTAGCTAAATTCTTTAATTTCTGTTCCTATCACTCACTGGAGGCCAAATGATGGATCCAGGCTACTCAAGAGTAGGCTGTAATAGATGTGTGATGCTGTTAGAGACCAAAAAAATATTCAATGATTTATTTTGTTAAGTAGGTGTTTCCTCGCTGGGATTTCTTTGATGTTTATGTCTATTTTTCCTGTGGTAAATTAGTGGTAAAGTAGTATCTAGAAACACTTGGTAACTAGGAAAAGATACAAGTCCCTCTTGCTTTATTTCAGATTGTAAGGCAAATAAAACATTTTATAGTTTTCTGAAAAGACAAACATCCTAATTCTTAGATGTAGTCTTAGTTTCCTTATTTTTTAGGAAGAAAAATCTTTCCAGCCATGTATGACAGAACTCAGAAACTAAAGAAGATACTGCTGAGAGGAATTGTCTGTTTACCATGTCTGATTTATTTTTTCCTATACCTTTCAAAAAGGAATGTAATTTTGACATTTGGATTGCCAAACCACAACCTAAAATCTAACTTCTCTGGTAGCAACACATCCTGTTGCTATTGAAAATCATTTGCTGAATTGCTGAAATAGGATTCTAATCAGGCACATACATATTTGGATGCCATAATTCAAGGAAATGTTTCCATATGTTTATGTCTTTGAATTACAGTACAAAAAGTAAATAAATGTTATTTCATTTTTAGTATTAATTGAAGTGAAGGAACACAAAGTTACCTTTAATGAAAAGTTTTTATTTAGTTTCATAAAGAATCCATACAGTAATGTGTGGTGTATTTTTAAAATGGGCTAGATAGTGATTCTTCCATTTTGCACTTTTTGTCAGTCAAGAATTGATAGGTAAATATCACAACCATAATTTTATAGTGAGATTTCCTATCAGATGACCTAATGCTGTGTTCTATTTTATCTTGTTGCTGTTATCTATTAACTTCACTCATTTAATTACCAGAAATAAATGTTTATATATTTTTAATAAGTTTGACATGAAAAGAAAATAAAAGATACATTTATTTGTGTAAAAAGGTGCAACTCATAGGTATCACATCTGTGTCTTCCTATGACCATTGGTACTGGATATGTCATCACTTCTACATGCAGTGAGAATGAAAACTGTTTTATGCTTGGTAGACAAATAAACCTTAATCTGCTAATGGTATATGCAAGTTTTGCCTGGTTCCCAAAAAGGCACCTGACAATTGAAGGATGCATGGTTCGAGGTCAGTGTACTCACTATACAGGTTAATGCTGGATTGGATAAAGAGAATATCCCAGATGTTACTGCCAGCAAGTTTTGGCAGAAGGTAGGGCAGCAAAGAAGGCAAAATGACCACAGATTTTCCAAAACCAAGATCATCTTTTATCACTGTATATTCTATAATGGACATTGAAACTATGTTTTCACAGTGAAGAAAATTTTAAAAAAGTCTGAAAACCGAAGAATAGCCTCCATGGTTCCTAACTTACATATCCCCTAAAATATCTAACTTTTTAGATATTGCTGAAAGAGAGTGCTCTTTGGTTTTGGGAACTCTGTACCCAGGAGTAAATCAGATAGACAAATTTAGCAAAATTACTCTTTTTTTTTTTTTTTTTTTTTTTTTTCAGGCATGTGTATGTCTGTATTGCAAGTCAGATGGGATAGCCTAAAGATAAAAGTCTAGTTTTCTCATTTTAACAGTTGATGGACAAAACAACAAAAAAATTATGACTACATGAAAGTTAATTAAAAATCAGTATGTTTTAAGTTTCCTTTAGAAAAGTAACTGGCAGGTTGGAATAGCATAATTTTCTAAATTGCTTCTCAGATTGTCTCCTAGTAGGTATTGCACTGCAGTACAAACAGGTGTTTCTGTTACTATAGAAGCATCTGGTGGACCTGGACAATCTATGCCCATGTTTTCATTTTGTATTCCTGTGAATATTGAAAGAGGGAAAAGTATCTTTGGTCTCAGCCTTAAGTCTGTATTGTGTAAACTGTTTGAGCAGTAAATTTTCTGTGAATATTGGTACAAAAGAGATGAAAGATGCACGCTCAGAAATTCTCTAGAGACATGTTTATTCTTATCAGAACAGAAAGTTTCCAATTTCATTAATTCTTTATTTCTTCTTTTGTATCTGTGCATGCACACATACACATATTGGAAATAGAGAAGTTTAACAGTAAAAGCAACATGTCATATATATTCCTTCTTCCATATTTCTGTTTTGTTTTCTTGCAGATATGTATTTAAGTGTACATGACAAACAATAAAGAGCAAGGATGAAGTACAAAAACTTTTCACTGTTACCTGTGCATGCAAAAAAATTATATTTCTTATTCTGGAGTCACCAAAATGATCAGAATTTCTTCTTTCAGTGGGCTGTGATGCTGCAAAGACACCACTCAGAACAGCCTGTCAAAGTGTCTTCCAAGACAGCAGTGGTGTTGGACACTTGCATTCTTAGGGAAAACATTTGAAAGTAAGTACTGAAAAAGTGATGAACAGAAAATAGAAACGAAAGCAAATTTTAGTTTTTTTTTTCCCTGAGCGTTTCCCATGCTGGTTGTTTCATATATTTTCTATCTTTGTGTAACACATATAACCAATATATTTTATAAAACTAATCTTTTTTCCCCCTTTGAGGCTTTTGTAAAAGTAGAAAGTAAATTCTTGAAGGTTTTGGTGATTTATTTTCTATTTTCAGGCTGTATCTTAAGTGCTCCATCTCATTTTTGTGGCCATTTTGTTTTTTATGCCGTATGTAACAGCATGAGAAAGACATTAATAAACGAGACTGGTTACTCATGATTTTGGGGCTCCAGAGACATTTCTTCTTCAAGATGAACTGAATAGCCAAGAGCTAGAAATATGAGAACTGTGAATCTAAACTTTTTGAAAGTTTAGGAAATTTAATTTTCACATGGAAATTATTATTAGGTTACTATTACTAAAACAGTAATAATAAAAAAAATTAAAATAAGTTAGAATAGCCTCTCTTTCAAGTGTCACTGTTTTAAAATATATGATTAAAAATAAGACTTATTAGATACAATGGCAAAAATCATAATGAGCAAGCAAGTGCTGAAATTCTTTGCCAAGTTGTAATCAAACTGAGCATATGCAAAAGGACAGGTATGTAAACAAACCCCCTTTTCATTAAGGATAATTGATTTACGTAATTATGAACTATCAAGGGAGCAAATAACTTTCAATCTTGAGCAGAACAGCTAGTTCACTGGAAATTCTGGTAATATAAGTGTTTAAAGATTGGATATTTGAGTGATACCATCAATGAATGTTTCTATCTATAAAATTGCCATTTTTCTTCTCTGAATTTTTACTTAAAATCCCCTTCTTTTACACCTAGGGCATCACTTTCTACAAGGACTGAAACATAATAACAGTGATAGAACACATTCTGTCAAATGCATTCAACAAAAGGTTATGGTAAGCCTATGGCAAATAGAATTCAGTGGAGCACTGAAGCAAAAAGGAGGAGAACTGGGCTCTTTGTTTTCCTTGCCGTGTGAATATCATAGTATCACGGAATGTTTTGGGTCAGAATGGCTTTAGTAAAGACTGCCTAGTTCCAGCCCCTCTACAGTGGACAGAGGCAACTTGCATTAGACCACGTTCCTCAGAGCACAATCCAGCCTGGCTTTGAACACTTCTAGGGATGGGACATCCACAGTTTCTCTGGACAACCTGTTTCAGTGCCTCACCACCCCCAGAGGTAAAGAATTTCCTTCCTAACATCCTACCTAAACCTATTCTCTTTTAGTTAAAACCATTAACCCTTGTCCTTTCCCTACATGCCCTTGTAAAAATTCCCTCTCCAACTTTCTTGTAGAGCCCCTTTAAGTACTGGAAAGTTCTATAAGATTTCCTTGGACCCTTCTCTTCCCCAGGCTGAACAACTCCAACTCTTTCAGCCTTCATGGGACAGATGCTCCACCCCTCTGTTCATCTTTTTTGCCTCCTCTGCACTCACTCCAGCAGGTCCATATTCTTCCTGTGCTGAGGACCCCAGAGTGGGACGCAATACTCCAGGTGAGATGTCAAGAGGGCAGAGTAGAGGGGGAGGATCATCTCCCTTGATCTGCCATAATATTCCCTTCTTGAAAAAAAAGAACAAAACGGGAGATGGTTTCTGCCTTATGACTGCTCATAATTTTTTATGAACCAAGACTGGGCTAGATCATAATCTCTAGTTTATAAAAGTAAAGTAGGCTGAACAATAAAGTTATATAGTTTGTATAGTTTCAAAGAAGTGGACTGCTCTTCTTCATTGTTCAACAGTGTCCTGGGAGGGAAATGATCTGACAAGTCTGTCACAGACAACTTCCTTTGGGCCCCATCAATAGTATACTAATGAGATTTTGCAAGCTGCCATCTTTCCAACATCTATAGAGAAAAGCAAGAGCATATGAAGTTGGAGTTGGAGGGATCTTGCCTGTGTACTTGCAGATAATACAAATCAACTTTAATAATTATATGATTATATCAGGGCAGTATTTATATATTATACTGCTTATCATACTATTTCTGGTAAATGAAAAAAGACTGTACTTCAGGGGCTGCTCTCAAAGGGATCATCATCAGTGTCTAAATATACTTAGCTCCAGAAGGAAGGGTGGAACTGTTACAGCCTACTTAAATTTAGGCTTTTAAGCTTAAAAACTTCAGGTGCAGCAGCCAGTCTGATGGGAAGCCTTGTTTTTCCACTTGCATGATTTTGCTGTGAGCAGAGCATAATCAGGATGGCACACACTCCAGGAGTCATGTCCTGGCTCTTGTTTGAATTCACACAACAGTATTACTTGTGTTAGGCAAGGGTTAAAGCACAGGAATCAAAATTTTTGAAAGTCAAAACATTTGTATATGAATCCAAGCCATTTTACTGACCCTTTTGGATTTCAGATAAGCTGTTTGCTAGTTAAAATGAATTTTAGAGAAGTAAGAGTAAATCAGAAAAAAAAAAATATGCCTGTAGACTCTACAATCTTGAAAAAACTTGTAAATGTGTTTAATCTGGATATAGGATCCCAATGTAATATTTTACAAAAGTGTGATAAAGGTAAAATCAATCAGAAGAGAGCTGCAATCCCCAGTCTTTGCCTGGGTCCTTTCTGAGATGTCTGACAATTACAGTGATACTGAGAACTAATCATGTTTTATTATTCCATTGAAGCCTAAACTACAGATCAGTCTTTGATTGACTTATGTATGTTTCAATCATAACAAGAAGATGCAGTGGGCAGCTCTAGTGAAATCCTTGTTTAGCAAACTGCCAGTGTTCACAAATGGCTTACAAATATTGCAAATTGTACTCATCAGAAATCAAGGCTGTTGTAGTGTGGGATTCCTGCAATTTTTTATGGGACTTGCAAATAAATGATAGACAGATACAAGCAATAAAAGTAATCACAGGACCACAAAACAAGCTGAGTGGGAAGGTCCACAAGGATCATCGAGTCTAATTCCTGGCCCTGCACAGCACAATCCCCAAGAGTCACACAGGTGTCCATGGGTATTGTCCAAACACTTCTTGAATTCTGTCAGGTTTGGTGCTGTGACCACTTCCCTGGGGAGCCTCCTCCAGAGCCCAACCAGCCTCTGGGTGAAGAATCTTCTAATATCCAACCTAAACCTCCCCTGACACAGGGGAGGCTATTCCATTGGATCTTCTTGCTGGTCACCGTAACGAAAAGATCAGTGCCTGCCCCTCCCCTTCTCATGAGGAAATTGTAACTGCAATGAGGTTTCCCCTCAGTGTCCTTGTCTCCCGGCTGAACACACTGAGTAACCTCAGCCACTTCTCATACCGCTTCCCCTCAAGGCCCTTCACCATCTTTGTTGCCCTTCTTTGGACACTCTCTAACAGCTTTAGATCCTTCTTACACTGTGGTGCACAAAACTGCACACAGTATTCAAGGTGAGGCCGTCCTAGTGCAGAGCAGAGCAGGACAATCCCCTCCCTTGCCCAGCTGACCATGCTGTGCCTGATGCCCCACAGGACAGGGCTGTTCCTCCTGGCTCCAGGGCACTGCTGGCTCATGTTCAACTTGTCATGAACCAGGACTCCCAGGTGCCTTCCATGGCACTGCTTTCCAGCATCTCATTCACCACTCTGTCTGTACATCCAGGTGCATCCACCATCCCAGGTGCACAACTCAGCATTTTCCCTTGTTGACCTTGACATGGTTGGTGATTGCTCAGCCCTCTGATTTGTGGAGATCTCTGTGCAGGGTCTCCCTGACTCTGAGGGAGTCAAGAGCTCCTCCCAGTTTTGTATCATCTCTAAACTTGCTCAGCACCCCACCCAGTCCTGCTGCATCATTTATGAAGATGTTGAAGAGTGCAGGGCTGAGGATGGAGCCCTGTGGAACTCCACTAGTCAGACAGGTCATCCGTCTGATGTCACCCCATTCATTGTAACCATTTGTGCCTGACTTGTGAGCGAGTTGCTCACCCATTCCATGAGGTTTTTATTCAGATGTGTGGTAGACATTTTGTCCAGAATTATCCTCTGAGAGACAGTATCAAAAGCTTCATTGAAATCCTGACAAATTACATCAACTGGTTTCCCCTGATAACTTGATAGGTGGGTTACCTTGTCATAAAAGGAAATCAGGTTTGATAAGCTGTGCTTTCCTCTCATGAAGTTGTGCTGGCTGTGACCAATGACTGCGTTACTCTTCAGGTGTTTTTCAATACTTCCCACAATAAAAATCCAAGATTAGAACTAGATGGAAATAATGATTAGGCTCAAAACAATTGTGCAAGAGATCTGAGCTTTCAAGTGTTTACCCCAGGAGTGGATTCTGAGCTCAGAATGTCTTCTGGTAATGGCTTCAGTTTACACCTCTTGTCAGGCACGTACACAAGCATGAAACCTGGGACCACCCCTGTGTGTTTCCTCCTGGCCAGATGTACGTGGGTCCCAGTCCCTGTGGCTTGTTTGTGCACTCTCTTCAGGCTTTGAAACGCTCTTCAAGGACCAGACATGGAACATTTAGGGTTCTCATCACTGGGCTTGAAGGCAAGTGTGTCCTTCCTGAAAGGTAACTCTAACAGCAGGGTGGTACTGTGGAATTAATGCATATGTTGTGTTTATGAGACAGAGTATTGCTTTCCTTCTCATCTGTTCTAGCTTGTAAAGCAGGAAGACATTGCACATATTCCTCCTCAATAAAAAAGAATGGAGGAGCTTTTTTAGCTGAAAAACAGCACTGACCTTTAGCTGTTAGAAAAAAAGTACACATCAGCATATTTATGTGCATGTACGTGAGTGTATGTAATCTTTTGTGGTATTTATACTTTAAAAATAGAGTATATGTTTTGCAGTTCAAGAGAAATTAAAATATATTGAAAATAACAGTATTAGTTATGGTAGCTGGTCTTAGACTTTTCTTGTCTCTGTAATAACAGGACCAGTTAAATTGCTATGATGAGGAAAGCAAAGCATAAATATTGCAGTAGCAGATGTGACTGAAGAAGTGGTCTGCAGTTCCAAGGCTATCACTTTGATTGATTGTAGTGACAGTGAAGTTGCTGGAGGTTATATTTTTTAAATTAGACTTGAATTTAAAATAGAATGCTAGCTCTCTCTATTGCGTCAGAATCTGTTATTTATCTCTGATACAAAAGAGAACATGATCTGGAAAAAAAGACATTACTTAGACTTAAATCCATGATTTTTAAGAGTAGTCTGCCTAGAAATAGTTCACATTAATTGACTTTATTGAATTTATAATGCTCCAGATAATGTATCTTGAGGAACACAGTGAAACATTTATAGAACCATGACGTAAAACAGTGTGTGTAGTGGTTTCTATTTGTAAATTTGAGCAGCTCTGCTCTTCCCATTGTATCAGCAGGACATGCCAAAGTGTCATCGTGCATCATGAACTGATTTCCAAAGACCTCCTTTTCCTGAGGCAGAATCCTTGTTCTAGTGCTGGGGCTGGAAAGTGACAAATATGTATCTCATTTATACTTGTACTATTACTGTGGGTAGCTCCCTGGAGCACAGCAACATCTCTTCATTTAGAAGCATTACAAACAAGTTGTTGTAATCTCTTTTGGATTTCATGGGGCCTTTTTTGAAATATGCATAAAATTAATGATTTGGTATTTTCTTCAATGTTGGATCATGTTAGTTTCCTTTATATTTCCTTTTTTCCCCAGTCTTTCAATCTGCACAAAAATTTTTTTAAGGTACCTACTTATCTACACATATGGAGTTTCTTTCAAGGTTATAGCTAATTCGGTGCTGCTTTATCGTCTGAAATTTATAATGTCCATCTCATATTTCTCTTGTGTTTGACTTGAATTTCCTGTGAGTAAGGCAACTTAACGGTAAAATAGAAGAGTCATGAAAGTGCTACACAAAACTTTAGATCCTGCATACTAAACATAAAGAGAATATGATTCAGTTTCTTAGCAACACCTGCATAATGATTCAAAAAATACATACCCATTTTGGAAGAGATTCTAATTCACATTATTGTAGTACATTGCTGAGCCTTTCTTAGATACATAGTAACTTCTGTGTTCTGTGTGCTGATCTCCTAGGAATACTTATCGGTCCTGTTGACCTGCACCTAGGAGCAGATACTTTTAATTACAAATGGTTGTTCCTGAAAGTCTATTTTGTACAGTAAATGCCAGAAACTTTGCCTTCTCAATGTAAATAAGACATGTTTTGATGTAAATAAGAAAATATCTGCAGATCAAAATAAAATTTTGACACCGCTGATTGAAACTGTTGCCTCTTCATATGAAGTTCATGTGAATTTTGTGTCCTACTGTTATGACTGAGCATTGAATTCCAGAGATGACACAAAATTGGCTGGAGTAACTAATATGCCAGAGGGTCATGCTGCCATCCAGAGACATCTCTAACAGGCTGGGGAAATGAGGTCTCAGGAAGTTTAAAAAAGTGCAGTCCTGCACCTGGGAAGGAACAACCCCAGGCATCCACATATGCTTGGGACCAAGCAGCTGGGAAGTGGCTTTGAGAAAGAGCTTGGAGGTCCTTGTGGTCAAACTGTGTATGAGCCACCGATCTGCACATGGAGCAAAGAATGTTAATGGTGTATTAGAAGTGTTGCCAGTAAGTCAAGGGAGGTGACCCTTCCCCTCTGCTTAGAGCCCTGGTGAGGACACAACTGGAATGCTGCATCCAGTTCTGGTAGCCTCCAGTAGCTTCTCTGGTACAGGAGAGACATGGACATACTGGAGAGAGTTCAGCAGAGGGCCACAAAGATAGTGAACAGCCTAAAGTATTTCTTGTATTAGGAACAGCTGAGAGAGCAGGCACTTTTAGCCTAGAAAACCTTGGGGTGCTCTCAGCAGTATGGACAAGAGGATGCACGAGGGATTGAGTCAGGCACTTTTCAGGTGTGCTCAGTAACCAAACAAGAGGCAGTGAATGCCAGTTGAAACAGAAAAGGCTTGAGATTAATATCAGGAAAGAGTTTTTCACTTTGAGGGTCACTGGTCACTGGTGCAGGTTCCCCAAAGAAGTGTGGAATCTCTGTCCTTGGAGATATTGAAGAGCTGCCTGGACACAGTCTTCAGCAACCTGTTCTAAAGGGGTCTGCTTGACCAGGAGATTTGGGCAACATGACCTTTGAAGGTCTGTTTCAATTTCCACCATTCTGTGATTCTATGGCCTCTCATTCCTCTGATTTATACCAGCTTTCATGCTTTGGTATGCAGGAAGCAAAAGCAGCCAGAGACACTGCTACAGGACTATATGCACACTAACCTCAAAAAATTATATTATTTTTGCTAATTTTAACAGTCTGTACTTGAGAAAAGCTTTGCTTTAATATAGGAAACATCTCAGAAAGGTGGAGTTTAATACATACTTTGATTTTATCTGTGGAATTTAGCCTGGCATTTTATTCCTCTTGAACTGTGAACATCGCATGTATTTTCACACTGCTTTTCTCAACTGTTCCTACTAGGCACAAACTGATTTAATCAAATCTTACAGCTGTAGCTGAGAAGTGTTCTGAATAATAATAAGGCTTTTATACTGAATATGACTTCATTTAGAAAATATTACTGATGCAAGATGGCAGGTTCATTAAACTGCCTAATTGATCAGTGTGCTTATACTTCGGAAAATTCTATTTTTAAAAGTTAGATGACTTAGTTATCTAATAATATTTTATATATCTTGCTTTGCTTTACAGCATTGTTTGATGAATAGCTCTTGTGAACCAAAAAATTAAACCAATGATCCAGAATTAGCATCATAAGACAGGTGAGACTTTCCAATTTGGTGCATTTCTATGTGAGGAAGAGCTTGGAGATTTTACATGGAAACACAAGATTTATTCCTTAAGGAAAATGGTCTTTGTAAGTTGCAAAGCATCAAGGATGCTTAATTTTTTTTTTTTTTGAAAAAAACATTATGCTGTCACTATGACCATTATACTTGCTTGCTTGTAGCCCTATTTCATTAGTGCAGACAGATGCAACCAAAATAATTCTTTCTTAAATAACTAGACAAGGAAAGAAAAAAAGCTGGACATTAGAGTAAATTTGATCTCTTTTCTACTAGTTGAATTTAGTTTAGCCTGTTGGTACTTTTTGATGTTTAAATAACCATGTTTTTGAAATTACTGCTGTCCTTTGACTGAGACAGAACAACTGGTTCAATCTCTCATGTCAATAAAACCATAGTTTAACCTTGATACACAAGAGTAGTGATTGAAGTTTCTGTTTGAAAGTAAAACATAAAGAAGACTGCTTTCTATCAGATTCTGTTAAATTTTTACTTTAGCCTTTACGACTGAAGAAGGAAATTTTGGGAGTCCACATTTAGTTTCTAATCTGTGGTTTCGTTGTCTGTAATAAGGAGTAACTATTTATTCTTTCAATGTCACAGCATGCACTGATCTCATATTTTGGAGTAAGATTAATCACACTCTCATTCTCGAAGTAGACATTTCTCACCTAAAATTCTGCTGTTTTTTTTCTAATTATGATCTCATTTCATTATATCAATGAGATATTTTCATTCACAACTAATTCTAATTAATAAAATATCTGTCTATAAAATGGACTGCCTAACAGTTTTTCGGTGGAAAAAGCTGAAAATATTTGCCATACATGGCAGGGGAATAACAAGACATTGGTCAACAATGTGCTAGAATCAAGACACTAGAAATGGGCAATAATAAAATGAAAATATCTGGTGCTCCATGCATTCATGCTGCTTTAGAAGACAAGGGGATAGAATTTGCCTTAAGAAAACAGTGCACAAACACACTGGAGTGTAGCAAGTTGGCATTTGGAGTTTATGCTCTATACATAATGAAACTTCAATCAGGATCATTTACACTGTAGTAAGGAAAAACGTTCTTGCTTCTATGATTAGTTAATATAATGGCTGATTGCTTACATAGATCACATATCCTGCTTTCAGGGAAAATACAGAAAATACACTGTGAAAATCTAATTGCTTAAGCAGCTATTTCTGGTAAACAAATGCAGCTACAAGAGAGATGAGCACTATGCTTTCTTGTAGGAAAGATGAAGAAGAAAATTATGCCACTGAGTCCTGAAAATCATATCCCTGGGTGTTGCTCCTGCTCCAGGATTAAGAACAGGATATATGATGGCAAGGCTTCCAGACTGTCATGCAACACATGCAACTGAAACTCACCCTGCAGAACACAGAGGTAAAAGTTGAATTGGATGAAAAAGTTCTTTGATTTGCATTATCAAGTCATATTAAGATATTTGTTTTCTTTTTTCCCCAAAGGCTTATATTTTTTACTCCTGAGTGATACGCATGACTTTTTTAGATTCCTATTAGTATATCACAGAAGAAAATTCAGTCTAAAGAAAATGAGATGTTTTATGATAGGGAAAAAACAATACTTACACCATCCTTTTCAAAACTAAAGAAGAAGAAACCAAATAAAATCAAGAAAAAATAATTAGTAGGCTTCTTCAGGAAAATTTCAAGGCAGTGTCTGGAGTTTATTAGTAATTTTGTAACTAAGCACATCTCTATCGCTTTTTAGTGCCTGAACAATCCTCTAGAGTTAAGAAAATAGAAATTAAGCAGTTTAAGACATATACCAATGGAGTTATCCACTATGGCCCCTAAATGAAAACAACATAGTTGTTTATCAACCTGTTTAGATAAAAATCTCCCTCGTTATTGTGTAGGATTTTGTGGCTACATGGATTGCGGCATACAGTACCTCTGAAATTCGTCTGTGTACCACTTTTTAATGAAAAATGGATAGGAGAGGTGTAATGTTAATCACTACAGAAATCATACCCATTATTCAGTATTTACAAAGTTCTAACAGGATGAGAATCAGTTGTTGTAGTCAGTGCATACAATCTCTCTTCTCTGACATTTAGTGTGTGTAAGATGGCAGACACTATTTATCCATGCCCTTGGGCTTGTAATAATTACCCTTTTCTGCTATTTTAAGTTTGCAAGAGGTAGTGTAGAGTAAATTTTGGGTAGATGAGAAGTCAGATACATGGGTTCACTTTTCTCAATGTCCCTTATCAAAATATTAGACCTCTAACCTTTTTGACATTCCAGCTGTAGTATTTAATAAATAATACATTCATTCTACATTATGGGAGATTGCATTTAAAAGTCTATGGTACCTGAATATTTCTTTCTTCGTTTCACATTCTAAAAGTCACACTTTCTGTATCTGTTTGTCCAATTGCATCTTATCTTAAACAGATGCCTTGGAGTTATGTATGTCATCACCACCCCTACATAGGACTTACGAGACCTGAAGGAAAATAAAGCTGGTGTTTCTTTCCATAGTGATAATAGGATTTTGCACAGGAATTCAGGAAAGCTAAAATAGTAAGACTTTAAATTCAGAAGCTTAAGTGAAACATGATTTTTATTTATTTGAACATATGTAATTTTATGAATATAATCCACCCACACCTTGAAGGCAAATGCCACTGGTATTTTCAGAGACTTCCCTCAAATCCTAATAAACACATCTGTGTACTATTTTTGTCTATGTCAATATCATGAGATACAAAAAGATACATTAATCCTGTTACATGGTAAGTTAGGCAATAAGCTAAGGGCATTTCCATTCTCTAATAAACCAGTGAATATTTCTGATTTGCCCTCCTTATACTGGAAGTTTTCAGAATAGTAGAGGTGTAGAAAGCAACGAGAATGGAGTTGCAGAGATTTGGACACTTAATTTTGTTTAAGTGAACTACTTTTGCGTTTATTTTCAATTTCCTGTACTTCACTTAGACAGCTCAGGGCTGTCCATCTTTTCAGCTTTAAAAATAAGGCTCTGTTTCAAAGGTGCGTGGTTGCTTTTGACAAGTGGATGCATGTTACAAAACTTGCACTTTCTGCTTCAGAAGGATGATTAATTGCCTCCTACTTACATACATAGACTGCTCAAGGCAGATTAATTAGCCTAGAAAAGAATTCTAAAAATATTTTTTCTCCTTATCAATCTCCCATGAAAACTTTAATACATGCTCTATTCCTTACAATGACTTACTGCTTTGTTGATAGCAGAATACTGAAAAAATGACCAGAGGTACTCTAGTGATTTAGTCCATTGTGCAAATATTTAGAAAGATGTCTATTGGTTCATAATTGTTTTGAAAAGAGGGCGTTAAAATTTAATACACCTTCTCAAATTTGATGATGTCATTTTCTCAGGATATTCAACAACTGAACAGTAGAAAATGGAGATGGAATCCCCTCATTACCTACTGCCTTTGGAGAGGTGTTTTCTCTGAACATGTATAATACATTTTGTATTTTGAGTTCAATGCAGGAAAAAGACTTATTGAGATTAAAAAAAATGCAGAATTCATATTTTTCTACTTGTGTAGTCTTGGAAAAAATGCTTTTTGTTTTTGAGACTGTTAAAATTAGGCTTTTGTGATAATACTCTGCTAGATAAAGCAGGTTATTGTATCCTCTGAATTATTATTTTTAAAAAATAGATTCCTATACATAAACATTCATTATAAATTATGTTTAAAATGGACAAGTATCTACATTAGCAGATCTCCACATTAAATATACACCCTGGAACCTATAAAAATTACTGGTGTTATGTCAAGGTAACATACCCAATCTTCCAAGTTTGCTGCAAAAATTGGCTAGACAAATTAAAGCCCCATTGAGACAGAGACCTGTCTTTTTGATATGTAAGTAATGAGAAAGGTTTCTTTGGAGGAGTTATACTGTTCTGACTTAATTTCTTGTGCCATTTATGACACAAATAGTGTAAACACTGATTATATAAGGTTTTCTGCATTGAAGATTTTCTGGATTGGAGCCAAGTGGAGAGTGAAATGAGAGGAATGAGAGAAGCAGAACTGTAAACTGCTGGAGGATTTCTAAAGCTGATTTTCACCTTTACATTAGGCAACAAACCAATGAATATTCTAGAAATTGGACTGATCATCTTGGTTTCTCTCCCTATATATTACACCTGAATGGGACAGATTTGTTTCTTTTCTATCTAGTAGGCATGAAGTCCTCTGCACACTCTTAATGTGAAGGAAAGTAGCTAGGAAGGGCATAGTGTATAATATTAAATACTGTAAAAGTGCTTTTTGTTACCTTAGGAACAGCCTTTCCTTCCCTTCTGTGAAACTGTGGACAGTGCTAAAGTCAGGGGCATTGGTACTCTCTCTTGAGTGTGAGGTGCCTGGTTAATTTGTCCTCATATACTCAGAATTAGAATGCTTTATGAATTCATTGGATTTTCTGTCTGAGAGTGTATCTCACTTGCACATATTCACATGCATCAGCTAATGTGCAGGTGACTGGCTGTAGACCTGTTGGTTTAACTCTGCACTGCCATAATCTTTTTCAAAAAAAGTTAACACAGACTTCTTAGAAAAATTTAATGAGAACACCAAATCTGTTCTCTCTAAAATTTAGTAGTGGAGATGGATACTTTCAAATTTTTTTGACTTTGTGGAAAATCAACTTTAGTTGATATTGGTAACATTTTAAATGTTCTTAGCTAAGTTATAGTTACAATTATAACTGTAAAAAGAAAGTTACAATAAATACTTGGGAAATAGATGGCTTTCAAATGACCAAAATCTGATATCTTTTAAATTTGTTTTGTCAAACGGTGCACTCCTTTATTCAAGTGAATAACAGTTCTTAGTTCAACAACTAATACAAAAACCAGATATGAGTATATTATCCTTCTGCAACAGGATCAATTTTCACATTTGAAGTTTTCAGTCAGATACTGCAATAACATTTTAAAAAAACATTGCCAAATTCTTATTTTACAAATTTTTTCACTAGCACAGCAATAGCAGAAATTACTTATCCTCTTGTTTGAGTCACCAAGTAAAATTTAAAAAAAACCTCAACAAAACAACAAAGCTAGAAACAAGTACAAATTCACTCCAGCAAAATGTGACAATATAAAAGGAAAACTACAATAAGAAGATGATGAGCAAAATAGATACTGAAAGTGAAATTATCTGGTTTTGCATTCTTCTGAATAGGGATTCCAATTAATAATTTTTATAGTACAAGGACTGAATGAGAGAAGATATAGTAAAGGACTCTGAAATATTAAAATCATATGGAAAAGGTTTTACACACAAAATACACTTATTGCTTCTTAAAATTAAATAGGTGGTTTTATTCAAGGATGGTGCCAGGCAGGAGATTTTAAGTAAGCAATCAGAACTATTTTTAAAAAATGTATACTTTCATTATGAAACTTGTTCATAAAGCTGTGGTGTTTAAAGAATAAATGGCAATAGTAAATTAATTAAGCAAATTAGTTAAGTAGAGCAGGCCAGGCAGAGCCATAGTCTTATTTCTCCAACAAGAAAGGACAGAGAAATGAAAAAATATTTCTGTATTTTTCCTAATCTATTTATTCCCAATTATTTTTTAGAAACAAGACATGGAAATATTTGGACCTATCATTTCAGTTGTTGGACTACCTAGGAAAAAAGAAACTAGATATGGCTGTCCAAACTTAACGAGCTTTCATACAAAAAGAGATTACAGCACTAAGTTCCTTCAAATTCTGAGGGAGATGATGGGCATGAAGATAATACACATGTGTAATGCCATTGGTGAGATAGAAAAAAATCCATTTTTCATCTTACACTGTAAAAGATGGCTCAGTAAGTAAATCAGACCTTAGTTTTGAACCCCTTTGACAGCTGTTAGATAACAGCTAATCCTTAAATAAATTGAGATGTTAAATCAGGCTTCCAGAAATTTATGAAAACATTATTGAAATCTATTTTGAGACAAGGATTGTTATTTTTCTTATGCAAACCCATACTGTATTATTATGAGAATACACTGGCATAAAATAGTAAATTTTATTGAGAATAATCTCATAATTAAATGAAGAAACTTTCTGAAAGAAATAATTTGGATCACATCAAAAAAGCCTGTATGAAAGAAATGCACTAAATTAAAGTACTTGAAGGTTTTCCAAAGAAGCAAAGCTTATTCCAAAAAACCAATTATCTGCATGATAAAGTATATGAATTATATAATTTATTGAGTATAGTCTCTAGTCACATTAAGGATTTAGTTTAGCATAATGAGCATTTTCTTATGGTGAGAACAGCCAAGCACTGAAATAGGACTGTGTAGAAATGTCATGTAATTTCAGTAACAGATGAACTTTAAAGTCACTCCTGACAAATGTTAAAAATGGTGCATTTAGACTTGATCCTAATTTAAAGGAATAGGATGGACTTTATGATCTTTCCAATTTCTTTTCAACTCTACTATTAAAAATTTCTATTATTTTATAATTTAATGAGAGTATCTAACATTTACTCAGCTTCAGTATTACACTGTGCTAGATCCCAAAAAAGGACTTTGCTAAAGGAACTGAGATACCTCAATCCCAGAAGAAGAGCCTGAAAATCCTGATTAATAGCTGCCAGGCCCTGGAAACATGTAAGCACCATAGTGCTCTTGAGGATCACACAGGTTTCTGAAGAGCCATAAGGTCCTTATCTTTGTGTGCTGCAAAGATATGAAGCTGTTCAGACTTCACAATGCAGGCAGACAGGTGACTGCTGTGTCGTAGAGAGAGACATGAGTAAGCTGCAAGTTAAAGCTGATGTAAGTCACCATTGGCAAAGTTGTCAAAGAAAAAGGGATTTCTGTGTTTACCTCGCTTCTCAGACAGTGCACAGCTATGTCAGGAACACAAATGCTGTGACAATGTTGTCAGACTTGACATGACTGCATACTGTTTACCTCCATATAAGACAAATCTGAATCTGAAAACTGAGTAGTTCTTATCTCTCTTGCTTGAAAAACAAGCAAGAGTGCTCAGTAATTTGCACACAAGCAGATGTGCTCTGAAAATACCTATTCTACAGTCTGACCTGAGCTCATGATAGACCACATGCATTTGAAGTTCAGTACAAGAACACAGTGCCTCTTGCCTATTTATACACCCTCAGATATGTGCAAAAGCTAAGAAAAGCAAGCAAACTCAGTAAGTCTACATAGGCATTTCTCTTCTTTCTAAAAATGTGGACTATTATCCTCTCTCTCCAAATAGCCCTTTAGCTTACAGGAGACCTGGGCAGAGAGTAGTGTTTGCTTCTGAATGCTTCAAGCCCACATCTCCACCTCCCTAGACAGAGGTGAAACTTAAGATCATACACTACTCTCAAGCCTCCCCTTTGAAATACTTCCACTCTTAGCAGAATGAGGAAATGGAAAAATCTCTGTCTTTATTGAGTGGTTGGAGGAATTCTGTTGTCCTCTGTGTATGTTTCAAAGACAGGGTACATTGATTAGTGAAGAACTGAGGAGAGAAATAGGTTTTAAAAACCGCTTCTCTGTAGAAATGCCTGACTGTGTTACAAGTGGGGCCCAATACAATAAACTGATTTTTATTTTTATTCTGAAGCACTAAGTGAAGTGCTAACTTTTACAATAAAGCAGATATAGTAATTCTACTCAGCTTGTTTTCATGTTCTATGTCTGAATCTTGGCAAGTTGTTGCTGAACATACTTGTTATTTTTCCCTCTCTGAGACACCTCACTACATAAACAAAGTAGGGAGCCAATGCTTTAAGCCAAAGATCTGGAGCTGTGGAAATCAGGCATCTAGGAATGTAGGCAATACCTACTCAACAGTCATTGTCACTGGGGTTTATGGATGTAGCTCATAGTCCGGAGCTGAATGGATTATTTTGTATGCTTTATTTTCCATGTAAGGTATTGCTTCTATGTGTAGAAGCAATTTCAGTGAGATTTTTCAGCTTCCTACTGGTGAACATTTGCCAAGACCATAGACTGGCTCTGCAATTTATTAGACCTTGAAAGGGACCTTATCTTATCCTTTCCATATGTTCCTGTGAGCTATCTAGTGATATTGCTCTTCTCTGGGGGAAAAAAATGTAGGGGATGTAAACATCAAATAAAGCTATGCTTATTTCCCACGCATAGTGTTAAAGCTTTGCAAGCTTTCCTTTCTAATTTCTATAAAAGTACTTTGAGAAATAAGTTACTGTTTCACTGCTTCCTCTTCCAGTACCTCTACCTGATTATTTTAATTAATTTGACTTCTTATATGGGAAGAAACTCTGTAAATTTAACTTGGCAGTAGAAAAAAATTCCTTACAGTCAGATCCAGGAAGTTAGAATAGTGTTCTAGTGGAAGAAACAAATTTCTGTATCTTCAGTAATTTAAAATTATACTAGGCAAAATACTCCATCACTGCAGTGACAGTTTATATAACAGTTTTCTTAATTTGTCTGTTCTTCCTGTTGACCCAATGGTTTCCTGAGGAACCTTTCTGTAATAGATTTCAGGGCATGGCTGATTTTCAGATTAAAAATAGAGAGCTTTGAAAGTCTCAATTATATTTCTAATAATAGAAGTGAATATTCAGTATGCAAAATTTCACAGGCACTTTTAATGAAATTAATTGGGTAGATCTGTCTAACAGATTGTTGGTTTCCTTTTTTTTTGATCCAGTGACTTTAAGAGAAAGTATTTGCACAGAAGTTTCTAGTATACCAATATAGTACAGCTTGTAAACATTTGGGTGGGATTTTTTCCACCTTATTCTGTTAAGAGGATTGAATCCATTTGTCCTTTTGGTGGTAGGGAATGTAACCTACACTCACAGGTGCTGGGAAATCCTCACTTATAGTGGCAAGTGGTAGGAGCTTTACCATGGGCCAATAAATGAATTCCCATGTTCTTCAGGTCCTTTAAAAAGCTTATACGTATTGAATTCATAGAGCTGATTTGTTTATTTGTTTATTTCCACTACAATTTGTTGTGTTACATTCATGTTATGAATAAAAATGCAAGTCTGCCCATCAAATGCCATAGGGCTGTAGAATAAGTTAGACTGGAAGCTTGGACATTTTTTCTAGTCATTGCTCCAAGGCAGGACCAGTTACAAAGTTAGATCAAGGCCTAAGGTTGCACTGATTGTAAGGTGATAAAAAGATGAGAGAGGCCTGCCTTAACAAAAGGCCTGAAAATGTATCATTTTACTTGCCACCTGTGTCTTTTCTAGGGCAGAAACTTCTTTATCTGTTTCTTTAAAGTCAAATTTTCAAAGGCTTTCCTAGCTGCACAAACTCCACAGGGCCTTACCAGAATGCCTTGAAAGTCACCTTTTGTATCGTTCTGAGGCCTGCGTTTGGAATTGCGCGGTCAGGAGGTCCCATCCCTTTAGACAGCCAGGGCTGTCCAAGCAGGCTGGGCAGTGTGAGCTGGATCTGGAGAGAGGCTTTTGGTGCTTGGTTTGCTCCTCCTGACACACACACACGGCGCTGGGGACAGCAGCACCACTGCCCGCGGGCTCTGGCGCGCAGCAGGGGGAAGCTGTGGCGGCGGTGCTGGCCCCGCAGATCCCGGCACTTCACATCCACCAGAACTGCTCCGTAAGCTCCTGCCTTCCCAGGAGGGCTCTTTCTGTCCACCACCTTTTCCCTTTGCCTCTTGGACCGTGTGGTTGCCTGGAGGGCACCATCCTGGGGCAGAGAGCTGACACTGTTCTCCCTTTGTCTCCCTACACACGGCCAGCAGTGGGGCTGCCATGTTGGAAGGGGGTACCCAAGCATTTTGGATGTCTCTTTGTTCCTGGAATTTCTGAGATTTAGTAGTTTTGTATCTAGGGATTATTCACTGTTGCTCATTTGCTTTTTACTAAATTATTATTTTTTCACTTATATCTACTCGTATTCATACTGGTGGAAATGGATTGGTTAAAACCGAGGGGATGTAACTCAATTTAGAGTATCCACCTCTTTAAATTGTCTTAAACCAAGACACATGGTTTCATCCAAGAAGAGAAACTTGTGGGGTTAAATGTCTGATGCTCTAGGCACCAACTTTGTCGAGTTATCTTCTTAAATGAGCAAAGCAGCTAATAGTAGCTATAAAGTTGTTTATTGCAGAAGCACATCAGTCTCAAAAGCAAAGTCACAGACATTAAAGTTCGTGCTAAGTTTTGGTATAAAGTCCCAAATAGAAGCAGAAGCTGCTCCAGGGGATCCCGGGGGGCCAATGTTGCCCGGCAGCTCCTGTTTCCTTCTTGGGTGTTGATGACGGCGGCGAGCAAAGCAGAGTAAAAGCACAATGGCAAAAACAATGGCAAAAAGCACCAGCTCTCCTCAATGCATGCTCTTATATAAAATCTCTTAACAAGCTAGGACACAAACTCAGACCACCACTTCTTAACCTATTAGAATTCTAGTTTCTTAACATGCCAGGCTACGTATAAACTACACCATATGGTCTGTCTTGTTCTATCTAAAAAATGTAAACAATATTCTTACTATAGTTTTATTATGTTTAAAACTAAGTTCCTGGAGCCTTCATGGAAAACACTAGTGTTTAAGACACTGTTTTTTAACTTTCACTTTTTTAACTTTCTACTCTGACATCTGAGACCTTTAGTCACTAAAAGCACTTAAACTCATTCTAAAACTTCCTTACTGACTCACTGACTTATCCTAAAACTTAAACTTACACCTCTACTTTATGTGTGAGTGGCTTAATATAATTCAATCCATCCAAAGGCTTTAATTCAATCCCTACACTCTGATTTCTCCCTGAAGAATTCAGAGAGACTCCTCGCCCACTGACTCCAACAGAATCTCTTCTAGAGATTCTCATTTGACCCAGGGCAAAACAAGCAACATAAAGGACCTCACACATACATTTGAAAACAAATCACAGTTTATGATACACTGAAAACAGGCAAATGTAATGCAACCATCACAATGTTCTTAAGGAGTATCTAAAGGATATTAGTTTTCTAGGGATCCCAATCACAGATGAGTTTTACCCAAACAAGAAGATTAACCTGCTTTTTGAAAGACGTGAAGCCAAATTTTCTTTTGTAAATGTCCCAACCCTTCCAAACTTCAGAGCTACTTCTAGCCACAAATTGCATTATTTCTCATGTGTAAATTGCCTGTTAGTTACTCCATGTAATTGACTCTGATTGATCTAATTTAAGCAAATATTCTGTATCTCATTAATTACTTATAACCTTAGCTTGTATTCTCCATGAACACAGCTGTGAATTACTAAATTTCTTCAGGCCAAAAAGATTTTTATTTTGTGCTTTAATAAATGTTTTGCACCCTTTTAATAAATTAAACCATAAGAAATACTAGACATCTCTGTGTTAAATGATCCAGTCTATTAAACAAAAATTTTTGTTGACAGAGGCACAAATGCTTGTAATTTTTCACATTTAAAATTCATAACAATTTTTATTTAATAATACCTCAATATGGGGAAGGTCAACCAGATAGATTAAAACTTAATTATATCTAAACCAGAATGCATTTAAAATACTTTAAGCATTTCTTGGCTTAAATAAATTCTTATATATATTTTTCTTTCCTAACAATTTAGCATTTAATAGTCTAAGATTTATAAAGATTACTATCTCTGAAATTAGGCATTCTGGGACCTATAAGGTAACTGATTCAGATTAAAAACAAAGCTATGTATTAAATTTCAATTCTCTGTAAACTGAAGTTTTAAATATTTTCTCCTATTATCCAAAACTTTTTATATGGAATTACATTGCCTAGATGAGGTGTAACATTCTTTAGATCTAAATGTTTAGCCAGCCATATGATGGACAGGGATTAAATTTGCTTTTTTTCTTGAGGAAAGATCATGGCTGATTTGCATATACACATGTGCCCTTTGAGTGCCATAATTTTCAAATAGTGCATTTCTTAATGTTTGCCTAAAAGGATAAATTCTCAGAGATTAAGGCATTAGGGGACATTAATAAACACAGTTTGTCACAAAACAGGTAATAAGCCTTGCAGTGACTTTTAATAGATTATTCCGTTCCAATATTTTCTGAGACTCCAGGTGTTGCATGAAAAGGGGGATAATCACTGTGGCTGTGCTAGCTATTTTTGCCTTAGGCCATACTCTTGGCTGGTGAGACCCAAGGGCAAACTTACATCATGGACAGCAGGTGTTTAATGGTGACTACAGACTGTCATTTTGACATCTCCAGAGCTGCCCAGAGTGCCTTGTGTGCATGACATTTGCTTACAGCTCTCATCTCGAGTGACATTCCCTATAGATGGCAGTGTAAGAGGAGCTTGAAATTCTAAGCAGCAGTGAGAAATGCTGTCAATGGGATCCCTGTCAGTGACCTCAGCTGATTTGCTCACAAACCCCATGGAGCCTGTCCTGTCCTCTGACTACTCACTTGTCTTGTTCCTCTCTGCTGGCAGTAAGTTGAAGCTATAATTTCCCTTGCTCTAGCTCCAGATCTTTATTCAATCTAGCTGCCCCATCCCTGTCTATGGACTGAGAGGAGTTCCAGAGTGTGCTGTAAGGATGGCAGCAGTATAATCCTGGAGTGTAGGAGGAAGTGAGTCTGTGTGATGTTTAGAGCCTGTGACATCACGGACCCATTAGGGAGGAAGGAGAATCAAAGAAGTCCCTCAGTAATACACACCTGTAATCAATTTGCTTTTGACAGAATACCAAAGAAAGCAGTAGTCCTGCTAGAAAGGTAATTTCCAAGATTTCAGTTTGTTTTCCTTGTGGAGCAAACCAAGCTCATTTTTAAACCAATGCCATGAGACAGAATCTGTGGCTATTTGCATGAGTCATCTATGGATGCTTAGACATGCCTATGCTCTTGTCAAATACATATATTGCATATTGTTTCTAGCACTGCTGGAGGGCTGGGTTCTGCTGGACAACTGAGGTTTGATTGCTAAAATAGTCTTCCTTCTGGGCTGAACAGCTAAATAATCTAGCTAGGCTGACTATCTTTGGCAGTTCTGAATTACAAACTGCTAAGCCTAATGGAAACGCTATCTATCCCCTTATCTGTGGAGAGATATGCTATCTGCTCTTAAAATATCTGTTCCATTTATTTTTCATGGCTTTTACGTTTTCACTACTTAGTGTAAAAGAGTTAAGCACAGATTTCTGAGATTTGCCTTCAAATTTTCAGTCTTCACAGGATTGACTATCAGGTGGAATTCGCTTGTGTTTGTGTAGTTCCACTGAGAATTAGCATTTCTGTAAGTTTGTTCTATTCCTTTCTAAATTGTTGCTGATTACCCTATGATCTGATTCACTATTCATTCCTTCAGACCTGAAGGCTACTGATGAGTATCTTAAATGGAGCCCTGTGGGAGACACTTTTTCCTGTGGATGGTCAGGGACAATGACTGACAATGAAAGACTATGCTTTTTTCCAGAGCGTTAATCAATCATGATACAAAGTGAATATATAATTATTTTTCAATTATATTCTAAATAGTTGATAATTGAACAATTTTGTTCTTGATGTGGGATAACTACTAGAAGAGTAGAAAGTCTTTGAAAATTTAATTCTCTCTGGGATGGTCTAACACACCGTGAACCTTACAAGCTTCCAGGCTTAATGGGCTTCTCTTCCTGCTTGCCAGCTCTAATTAAAGGCAAACTCTGTTTTAGTATGTTATTCTATTAGCTTGCATAAAATCACTCACATTTGCATCAGCCTGTCAAACCTCATATTTGATCCTGCCTAGTCTCCTGAATGAAGCAAGAGATTTCCTTTCCATTGTGGTCTTCTGAATTAATTTTTCTAACTCTCTGCTTCTGCAACAGTGAACCCGACAGGTAGTACATTTCTCATTACCAAGGCATTTGCTAGTTCTGCTATCACACTGCTACTTTTCTTCATGCCACAGTAAGACTATTTCCTAGTCAAAGAAAAATTAAGTTGTAGGGTCTCAGAGGCTATCTATATAAAAATGACTACAGATTCTACAGACAGAAACTTGACAAAATTTTCTCCCATGAGCAAAGAAATACTAATTGGATTTCCACTACTCTCTTTATTCCTTTACATCTTAATATACATTTCTAACTTTACTTGTGATTATGACATATAATCCTTAAGAATACTATGGAAAATGCAGTGATAAGCTGGGAAAACTATTCTTACAAAGTCTTTAAAAAAATATTAACTTTTACTTCGAAAAATTGGGTAATGACAATGTAAACCAACTGATTATCTTTTCTTGTTAGATATATTTATTTACTTTCATAATTAAAACATTAATTTAAAAAAGGAGCAAAATCTGTCATGACCCTAATTCTCTCCATCCAGAAAATTTGCAAACTTTGCAAAGCATACACTTTTACTCTGTTGATACATAGTTCCTTTATAGTGAAATGGAATCTTTATCTATGTAGAGCAACTCTGTAAGTACATTTGAGGCTGATACTGTAGTGTATAGTATTGCATCCAGTACAAATCCCAATGTTATTTTTCAGACTGATAAAAGTTTAAGTTTTAGCTAGGGCCATTCAGCCATATGTTCAATTTATTCCTACTGCTTTGTTATATTTGGGTGCCCCACTGGGCACTAATGCCGCTGAGAAATTATAGTATAATTAAGTTTATTAAACAAAAGCAGAACTGAGATGCTGGGAAACAAAGAATCCAAGCTAAAATCAGCTGAGAAATTAAAATATTTGGTCAGCTTTAGCTGACCTTGGATCACACACAGGTTTATATTTGAGGCCTGAAAAGACTATCATTGGCAGAGAGTCTCTTAAGCAAAAAATTATTCCATAATGCAAGGAGAATATAATTTTTAATCAGTGGAAGTGATATGAGCTGCAGTTTGAAATAACAAGAACACTGAAATGTCAGTAGTCACCAAGCAAAAAAAATCAGTAGTTATCTCCTGAAAGAAACACAATTAACTTGATACAGCTTTTCTTACTATTTCTTACTATTCTTATTTCTTACTATATACTAATTGAATAATATTTGATTTGTGATTACAACAGAATTACTATTCTGGAAGCCTTCAGGTATGTATGTATGTATGTAAGAAGACCATTTTCTTGCTGCAGGCACTTTCATAAAATAATATCAACAAAGAACTCCTACAGTGAATGCATCCATGCATCTGTTAGTGCAATTGGCTTTTCTCAGGAAAACTGTCTCCTCACAGCAAGGGTTCGTACAGCATCTCTGATAGAAGAGCTGGAGGACTGATCTAACATTAGTGCACAAAATATTGCACACACAGATTGCTGGAAATGTAAATGTTAAGTCGGCAATGTATTGTAAAAAGCTTGGTAGACCTTAGCTGATATGATTTAGCTCTTGGAAAATTTACTATGGACTTATATATTGAGGGTGACACTAAGAAATTCTAACATTTTTGTAATTTTTAAGGTTCTTTTTATCCTCTTTGATAAAACTGTAGTGAACTTTAATATACCCAGCTCCAGCTTCTGTCAGGATTAAAAAGCTCCCCAAAGCTCATTGCAGTTATATGTATCAGGGCAACATTTGTGTTAGAAAACAAGTTATAAATTCCCTAAGGGGAGAGGTCAAACAAACTGAAACCTTCAGCTCAAGGTCTCACATGCTATTACTCACATAAAGTCATCTATTGGGATGCTAGGTAAATAAAATCAATTTAGCATTTTTTACTCTTAAAAATAGAGAAAAGGCCAAGAAACCTAGTGTTCCACCACATGGGATTTCATCATTCTAATGGATGGATTTGGAGCACGGCAATTACCCAGCTGCTCAGCATTTTGTAGTGTCAGTTTTCCTAGAATAGTTCTTCCAGTCCTATTTTTTATACGTTTGCCTCTGGTCATCACCACATGCTCTAAGGTGCCATTTTTCCCATTTGGCCATGTTCTTCAGATGAAAGTTTATTTAATTCTGGTAAACGAAGTATTCTACAGACAAATTCCTCGCTTTCCAGTAAACTTCAGTAGTTAGCTTAGTCCTTTCTCCTAATTTTCTATTCTGTACTGAGTGTCATTTGACACATCTTTTACATCATAATTATAGAAAAGAGCGAATAGTAATTTTCCTTGTATTTTTGTGTTTGTTAAGCAGTCAAAATTATTCTAGTAGACAGACATCAAAAGTATCAGTGTGAGGGACCTGAAGAAAGAACTGTTGATGGAGCAATAACAAACTTTTATGTTCTAATACAAAGTAAATTCCCTAGAACTTTAATCTAAAGTGTTAGAAATTTATATGAGATTGTCCAATAGATTATTGGACAAAATTCTATGAAAAACTCTCCTTGAAAGAAGACTTTTCAGTTCTGTCTGTTCCCAAACAAGATCTTACACTAGTGTTGGGTTATGAAGCCACATGTTGCAATTTATAAGAAGAATTTCAGCTATGTCTCATAAGTTGTTCTGTTATGGTTTTTCAGTCCACATAGACATTTTCTGATTTTTTGGCCACCATACTTCATTTTGTTTTCTTTTTAGCTAAGAAATTAACATTATACACGTTGCTATCATATTTGAAAATTCTCATGTGGCCTTCCCTCACCTGTGTATATCTTACTTGCTTAGATTCAAACTCCCTGAAGCAATGCTAAAGAATATGTCTGTTGCTAGGTTTCTTGAAGCAGTCTGATTCACTAATAACTTTAAAAAAAATAATATATAATCAAACTATAACTTATTCATTTCAATTAGGATGAGAAAACAAGGATTAAAGACTAAATAATTGTTTACAAATATCAAGAACCCCCAAACCATCTGAAGTTTAAAATTATTGTGTGCACAAAAGGTACTTTAATATGATTTCCATCTCTTCAAAGAATGGCGTTCTGTTTTTCCTTCTGTCACATAAAAGAAAGACTACCTGAAATCAATGAAAATTGCAGTTAAGGTGGCTGAGGTCTGAAGTTGCTTGACCGTAGTGTCTCTGGTGAATAAGCTGACCAAGCCTTGTGCTTTGATAAACAGGTGAATACAGAATTATCTCATTTCTGCATGCAGTTCTGCTGAGACAGTCTGTTAGATGACTACCTAAGCTATTAATACATTGGTAGATAATTGGAATTGGAGAGTCATAAGTCCTTACTGGTCTCCTGCATAATTTCAGATTTAAAAAAAATCCAAAAATTATACAGGACAGGGAAAGAAGTATTAGGCAAAAGCAAAGATATGGTGACATGAAAGCCAGAATTTAATATGGTACTTAATGTGTGGTAAGCCAGCAGAATCTGTTCATGTTGGTTGTGTGGATATCTACCTTTTTTCAAGTAGTAGTAGCAGTTCAAGAGGTTTCTAGGGATAGAACTGAAGTACTTCCCTTATGAACCACATGGAAAGGGCAACAGTCTGCACCAGCCAATCATTACCACACAAAATCAACCTACTGACTTCACACTGGATATCCCAACTCTGAAGGACAAAACGTACAAAAAGCCCCTAAAACTTAATGCAAGATGTATATAGAATAAGTGCTGCTTCCTGTCTTTGAGAACTTTTTATAATGCTTTTGCCATTAAATATGAGGATACTGAGCACTGAAAGATTTACAACATGTGAGTGGGGTTGCTGGTCAGTGGCCTTGGGTGATGTGTCTTTTCAGCCTCAGCACTGTGCTGGATACCTGCTATGTCTGGAAAACTATGGCAGAAAGCCTTGCATTAATTCCAGCTTTCACATCCAAGATTGTTTTTGGAGCTGAGTGGACGAGTTAAAGGTTGCCTGGACACAGACATTTTTCCTCTCTGAATCCTGCAGATCTGCCCTGTGCTTCCAGGAACCAGGATGCCACTTGAGTCAGTTTTGCACTTCCCTCCTATAGGTTTATATCTTTTAGCGAAACTAATTTATTCCTTCCAATGAAGGATTAAGAAGAAGTGGAAAACACTGTGGAGACAGCAGCTCTTCCAGTCCAGAAAAGGACTCATTCTTTCTGGCTTTGCCTATTTTGGCCCTGCTTAGAGCATCTCTAAGTGGATTACCTTACACCTTACTGATTGAGGAATTAAATGCAAGATCCAGTCAAGGGCATTTCTGTCTTTGAATGTGTTTTTGTTATAGTTCATCATACAAACTTCTCTGAATACACATCTCCCAGGTTTCCCTGTCTTACATTAGTCCAACAGCTTTTTCTATTCTGAACATTAATCACTGCTTACCCCAAGTAAGTCCAAATGTCCTCTAACATTTAGAATGACAGATATGCCACTACTTCAGCGGCTTCCATGTGTCCTTCCTCTCCTGGCAGGGCTCCCTTTTGTCCCCCCTGTCTCCTGGCACAGCTCTGCTTTCAAGAGTTAGTATTCCTTTCACTTTTCTGTTTGGCATTTCCATTCCTCTTGTCATTAATAAACATCTGTTGCTTGAGTTCTGTGATACACTATTAATCATCCAGCTAAAGTTACCAGGTACTTTTTTTTTTACTTAATCAATTTCTCCCTGCTTCTTCTTGCACTGTCATTTTGATTGTGTTTGAAAAATACTGCTGTCTGTAGATTATTCCAAGCAAAGATTTTCTTCACTTTTGTCAAACTAAAAGGTGTGCAAGTATTAACAAAATATGTTCTATTAACCTTCACATGCACAACCCAAAGAAAATTCAGTTGGAGCCCAAAAGATATAAAAAAGCTTTTAGAAATATTCTTCAAGGAGAAAATTCAAAATATAATAAATGAGAACTGGTTAATTTATTTTTTTATTCTTGGTCTTCAGTCTGAAAAGAATTCTTTCATTGAATTACAGATAGATCTTTGTCCCTTTATCAGCTGTAGGTTTTCCATAGTATCACAATTTAAAAAATCAGTTCTAAAGACTTGAATGGTATAGCTTCCCTAAGAATCTATGATCTAATTTAGTGTTTTTCTTATACATACTTTGATCTAGAGTTGGAATTTCCAATTTGCTTTGATTTCAATGATACAATCTCAGTAGCCACCCCATTTTCATTAAATTTACTGAAACTATAAATCATTGTAAGTAGATGAGTATAATAAATGCTAAGATTCATGTATTCATGTTTTAAATTTTTTTTTTACCTACATCTCCAGATTTTGAAGCTACACAACTGCTTTTAGTAGTCAATCAAAGAATGACAAAAATATATATAATCAAATATTACATTTTTAACCCCAAATCACTGAAGTCAAACCCAAAAGATAATGGCAGTTACTTCTTACATTGTAGGTAAAGTTAAACTCTATACTTTCTGATTCTCTGTCCATTGCTGAATACTAGTACTTAGCTGGTATTCCTGGTAGAAAAAAGAAAAATGCTTAAAAGATTTTCTCATGAATTTCCATTCTTCAGTCGAACCAGAAGTCAAAACAATGCAAAAAGTTGATGTGTTAAGCAGCCTTTTGAATTCGGGTACAGAAAGAGTAATAAAGAGTAATGCTTCCTACTAATTTATTGGCTTATTACTATTAGAAGAACATATAGATGTTTGTATGAGCTAAATTTAATTAATATAATTTCTATGCTCTGAATAAGGCTAGAGTCTTCTGCTTTCATTGAGAGTGTGCTCATGTGTGCCTGAATGTCCTTTCCATATGCATGAGCACTCAAAATCTGCAGCACTAAGAAATTAATAGTCTGCACTGCTTTTCCAAAGACAAAGTCGAGACGCATGAGTCACTTTACTATTGATTCAGGGATTCGCACTGCCAAGTTGTTACCAATAAAGTAATTTCCTAAAAACCTAGCAGTTGTGGTCTAAGATTTATCACTGTCTTTATGCAGCAAAACATCACTTTTAAAAGACAGAAGAAAATTAATTAGAAATCCAGTGAAGGCAGTAGCAAAGCTCCCTGAAATAATGCAATATATAAGAGGAAGATGTTTTGACAGTGGGGAAAGAAACTGTAATGGTTCTGGTTTTTTTCTCTAAAAATCACTAGGGAAAAATGATTTAAAATAGTGATTCATCTATAGTATTATAAATTGTATTATAGTTCAAGAAAAAAGATTAATTGGAATAATTCCAGACAATGTTCTGTACAGTTAAGGTAAAATAGTCTATTCACAAAATGTATGGTTACCTAAAGTGTTTCTTATTTCTCAGAAATGGTTGTAGATTAATCAGGTGGTGGTCAGATCCACTGTGCTCTTTTCAGCACTCCTGCTCTATCACAGAGAAAGCCCATGTCATTTCTCTGTCCTATAAATATGACCTCATCTATCTTATTGCTGGGGTAACAGAAGCCTGTAGGATCCTGCTGTAATTTAACTACAAAATTACTCTCTTTTTTTCACACCACTATCTTAATGAGGTGTTCTTTAGCTACTGATATAATTTTGCTGCTTTGTTTTCTTGCTTTCCAAACTTACTGTATTGCTATGGAGCCAGAATTTGAAGGCCCAGAAACATCTTCTGCAGACATGTCAGCCCAACATTTTAACCAAGAAATAAGCAAAAATTATACATATGAGATTTTTTTCTTTCTAGAGTTAATGCTAACTCTACTTTAAACTGGAATAACCTTCTCCTAAAGATATTAAAACCAAGATCTACCTCCTTAATTTCGTCTCCATTCTCAGTTGGATTTACATAATTTGCTGTTATGAATGTTTTCAGATATTTGTGCTAGTTTCTTTGGCCCAGTAGCACAACAAAATGTCCAGCAACAAAATGTCCTTGATAGATTATCATATCTAGAGAACATACAGTCACAGAAGAATATAAGATTCAACCCTTAGTTGACATTGAAAAGTATTGCATAACTCCCCCAAAAATGTCAGGTCCGAGTTTATTGTTTCCCTAGATCCAATTGCTACACTGAAATTTGAGCAAGGTACCTTTGCCCTCCACAAGGCCAAAAATTCCTCAGTGATATTTCTTCTGGCAGCCCCTTTCCCAAGTCCCGTTAGCTGTAGCTATGAGCTCTCTATTGCTCTGAACCCCATCTCTAACCATATATAGGTTATCATACCTCAGGGGATCCCTCTCCCTCCAGGAACCAAACTCTCCACTGGAGACTTCTAGCATCAGCCCTTGGCTGTTTGTACATAATTCTTCCCAGTTCCCAACCCTGTATATAGCTTCAAGCATCCACTCTCTTTAATCTTCATTCTTTACCCTAGGCTGAGCTACAGGGAGCCAGGGCCCTTTGACTCATCTAGAAACAAAATTATAGTTATTTAAAAATACCCAATTTCCTTTGACAGCTATTCTTTATTATTATTTCCTTTGTAGCTCTGGGCTTTCCTTCCTCTCAATCCTAAACTGACTCTTAGATAAGAAATTCCTTTGCCTTCCTCTCTTCCTCACAGGGAAAAATAGTTCTCATGTCCAACATTTGCCTCTCATAGACCCTCTCTGACTATTTTACGTCTCTATTTTCTGACCTTTTCTTTCTTTAATCAGTTAACTGTACACTGAGCCATTGGTTGAATTCCATGCTCCATCCAGGGACTAAACCACCAGCAGCTCTAACACTGTAGTTTCTGGGGACCTCCATGGATTATTCTCAAGTTGGTGTTTATACATGCTTGTGGATAATGTATGGGAGAATTAGGAGAACAATAAAATAGAAAACATGAAGATTTTAGGGTATTTGCTATCCAAATAATACTAAAGAAACAAAAATATTCTTGTTATACTTTAGAAAATTGAAAATATTTGTAAATTGTTCTTACATATCTCTCTGCTTTTTATTTTTGTTTTGGTTTTTTTTTGGCTTTTGTTATTAGGTTTTTTATTATGTAGCCTGTACTACCAGAGAAATTCACACTATGATTGACTTTGCTCAAGAGCTCTCTACTACATCAGTACAAACTCTACTAACATGAACATTTATGAAAAAAGGGTCATGGAAACCTGCTACACATGACAACTCCCACACACTCTTTCCATGTTGACTTTCTGCTTGCTGTTTTTGTCACTCTTATTTTTTTTAGATGACCAGATGAGCCAAAGGATTATTTAAAGAAGCTAGTATGGGACTGTCCTATATAGTAATTCCCATTGTGTCACTAACTTTTCTCCTTGTATATCACCTTGTCCAGTCTCAAATATTGGATAGACAATATAACGTGTAGAATTTAAGCAATCTATGTGCTTGAGGTTTTTCTTAAATGTTACTTGTGTAGACTGAGAAATTGCTTTGTGAGCTTAATATTTTTAAGGTAATGGCAACTATTTTTTATTAGATGTGTTTGACCTATTGCAAATATGCTGCAGACAAAATACAGAGAGCATGTGCACAGCATTAATTATATTGGCAGAGGGATCAACAGCAGAGAAACAGGGAAGTGCCTAAGGTGCAAATGACATACAGCTGTGCAGTATGTAATCTCTAGGACAGATGCTCTCTGAAAAATCCTTCTTAACAAATTACTTTTTCCATCACAGTGCACAATGTCAGTAGATCCAATTATTTCACAGTATGACTATATAAGGTTATGTATAAGGTTACAAACAAATGCTGTAGCTCATCTTGCTTCGAGTATTGCTGACTTCATGTTTCGCCCCTATAATTAGGCAGTATTTTTTGGCACAATTTATGAAATGGAGATGTTATGCACTTTTAGATTTTCATTCAGTGGGAGAATTTATTCTTTAAGTACTTTTAGCATGTGTCTTTTTATCATAGGTCATTATTTCTAGTCAAAATATTATCCTGTATTCTGAACAGGAATTTTCAATATTAATTGAACATACCTGTTCATTGACTGAAGAAAACGTTCAGGTAAGTGTGATTACCACAATAAGTGTGATTTTTCAGAGAAAATTCTTTTTCATTTGATGCTCTCCTAGTTAAAGTCATTACGACACCAACTTTGGTGCTATGGGTGAATCAGAGATCTTATTGTAGCACAGCAGTTGATGCTATCACTTATTTTCGTTTTCGGGAACTGAATTGTGCTAAAAATGCTATTGTATAGAATACAGTATATTTAAAAATTTAAAAAGTATATGTGAATTAGTCTGGAAAGAGGCTTCTAAATCACCTAAAATCTGTCCAGAAGGAATATTTTTGCTGGACTTTGTGGATCTTAGCAGTGTATAATGCTAATTCATTCCTTCTCCTATCTGTAATTCACTGCTTGGGACAGAAGTTTGTGTTTGTGAATCAGACTCCTTGGCAGAAGCCAAATGTCTCTGGTACCAGGAAAGAAAGAACACTACCTGCATCTTACTCACTTCCTGGAGAATTACAATATTACTATGTCATTATGCCTAGTGGCACATTTCCTAAATTATTTAGATCTGTACATATATTTGAGGCAAACATGTATTTATTTCCATCTTTTGTATGCAGAGAAGAAATCCTTTTGCCTTACTGATATATATGTAAATATATCTGAGGACAAGCATGTTTTTCATACCAGAGTTTCAATTCTCTAATGTTGTGGTAAAGTCACCTTTCTTTGTATGTACTAGTGGGAGTTGGAAGAAGCAGATTAATTCTCAGCTCAGACACAAAAATGCCTGTATGATGTTAATGAGCCAGTTAACTGAGCTTCAGTTTCCAAATATGTAAAATAGAATATTATCAACTGCACATTCAGATTCAACAAAATTTTTAAAGGCTGTGAGATTTGGAATCGCTTTTTTTTTTTTCCCCTCCCAAAAGTATATGTGAATAACAAAGTTTTTTAGAGAATTGTGAAGTTGTGAAGTTGACCTGACCTTTCTCATCTTGGTTCCATCTGTATTAGCAATAACTCTGCTACAAGAGGAGATTTGCAAAGCGAAAAAGTTGATGCCGAGGATCTCCTATGCAGACTAAAATATGTTTTTTTGTGCTAGCTTTAGTCTGATCTGTGGAATGAATGGTTGGAATGCAGTAAGTTAGCACCTGGATCACATCTTACACTCCTGCTTCAACTAATAGAAAAGCATTTACGTGCTCCAAGTGCACTCCACATTGTAACCTAAAGACATGCTAAATGTGGATGACCACTACATTGAAAAGGACACTTGCTGAAAACTAAAACACTAATGTATTGCATCCTTAGCCTCTTCCAGGGGTATTATACAGGGGAGTTTTTTTTCTATGTTTTCACAGAAATAAGGTAGTATAAATTCCATCCTCTTATAAGAAGACCTCCTTTAGGGTATTTGTTTCTTTCAGACCAGTCAGACCGATCAGCTGTGGTAGATCCCAACAGTCTCTCTCCCTCAAATTCTCAATGTTGTTCTGACAACAGATTCCTTCTCCAAATCTTCTTAATGCCAATTATACAAGAAATTTTTCTAAGAATTGCAATTTTTCCAGAGAATGCTTTTGTTTTTAATCTTCAGTCTCTTAATTAGGTCATTATGATTTAACTAAAAATCTTGTTCAGGACAGAATTTGTCAGCTGTGTCACAGCTGAAACTTCTCCTTTGGAGAAGACCGTAACCAGTAAACAATAAAAATCACTGCAACCTCTTTTTTTTTGAATACAGGGAAAGCAATGCTGCTCTCTCTCAGACTTGAGAGTCAAAGCTATGGCTCATGTGGATGGGAGCACCAGAGAGAGGAGTTAAGCCCA
>JAOTQP010001652.1:47061032-47128691 GCA_026413545.1 Cichladusa arquata
CTGTGTGCTTCAATCTGGTGCAAAAGAGAGAAAAGCATCCTAACCCTCACAATTATGATAAAGGCTGGAAGTGAGGCAGGGAAGAGGACCTGTGATGAAATCTTGACTATCTCCTTTGCAGATAGGGATTGCCCCTCGACTGGGAGACTATTTTTTGAATACTTTCACAAGGATTGTGAAGTAGGAATATGGTAAATCAGAGAAACTTTTTCTGCACACAGAAAAGCAACGGAAAAGTACAAATTTCAGTTTGTCTCTGTTGGAATACTAAGTGGAGTAACTAGGCATTTATCAGCTTGCACTTGGGGCTTCAGAGTAGTCCAAGTCTGTTCTTGAAACAGTCAAAATGTTTATGTGAAACTATGCAGAAAATTACACTAGTAAATTTATATGTAAACTTTAAATAAAATGTTCTGATTGAGTAATCTCTAAATGCCAACCAATTCTACCTCAGCCTGGGCAGAGTGCCCACACTGGTGTTCAAATGGAATCTGTTCTAGTCCCATAATGCAGAACAAACTAAATCTGTTCATTTTTTCAAAAAAAGACAGCAGATTGTTCAGGCAGGTTTGTATCTGACTAAATAAATAAATTTGTAAATGTATTATTAATACTCTTTCCAGTAGACCAAATGATAGTAATAAATGGCTTAAAGAGATGTTTGTATACAGATATATATTTTAATAGTGGCCCCAAGCCTGGTTTTACAAACCACAGTTATTCTGTACTAACGAAAAAGCCCCTGTCAAGCCATGGTTGATTGTCAGATGCAATCCTCTGCAGATTAGTGCATAAACATTCCAATGAACTCTTCATATATATTCTTGTAAGAGCAAACATGTATAAAATAGGTAGAACAACTGCATGAAGTGTTTACAAGTTAAAAAATACTTACTTCTACCTCCTTGTATGCACCTGGAATGGCAGGATTATCCAGAGTGATATTTTTCAATGCTTCACTTTTTCATCTCCATTCTGATTACCTAAAACTGTAAAAAGAGCAAGGAGTTGTGAAAATTAAACAAGCCACTAATGAAGATAATAATTGTTTGTGCAATGGAAGCTGCGGTTGATCTCTAGGGATCAGCTGATATGAATATTTGTTTTTGCAGTCTCAAGAACTATTCTACAGCTAGCATAATACAAAAATAGAATAAAAAAATACCAATCTTCAAAAGTTAAAACCAAATTTTTTCCATATTTAAATGCTTTTTTTGCAAATAAGATAAAATATATCACACTTATACAATTAATTTTCACTAAACGTGCTGTTCAGAAAGCCTAAAAAGACCAGCAGGCTCAAATTTTTTATATAATTAGATGTCTTTCTTACAACTATCTCTTTTTCACTATGAAATCATTCTTTCAATTTGTCAGGAATCATCCAATTAAAATAACTTTACAGGTGTCATGAAAAATTATTAATATATTTTTGAGAAATCTCATTAAGTTTATCCTAAAAAAAGAAAAGTTTTCTGTTGAGAAACTGTCTGCAATGAGCTAAGCTAATGCTGGATGTGCTGCTTCCACAGGCTCCACCTAGAATCATCTTTCCATAATGTCAATTGTGTCAGATAACAAGCTCCCTAAGGAGTCCATACCTCCCAGGTATGTGTACTTGCCTTTACTAACATATAAATAATTGTCTGGAGACTATTCTTCCCATGAATGCACACCTGGATTTGTTGATATGAACATTATTTTCCTCACCTCTTTCCTTTTTTGAACAGTCTTGGCAACCCAATGTCAGAAAAAGGGAGCAGAATGTCCCAGTGATCTCTTGCTACAATCACAGCTAAAAAAGTTTCTGTCCAGCCTGTCTTAAATTGTGCATGCATTTTTATGCATAAGTCATGAGAAGTCATGAGATTATTTCACATCATCTCTTTAATTTAGCACATTAACTGGTACAGATGAGGATGTCATGAATGTGGGTGGCTTTTTAATCAGTTCTACAAGCCACAAGCACATTTAGAAATGGAGCAGTTAATGGTGTACATATGAAAACAATTAAGTCAGTAAAGATCTTGAAAGGTTGCTAGGATGTTCGAGCTTTCTAGCTGAAGAAGTTATTATGGTTTTTCAAAAATTTGCACATATATTTGCAGAAAGAGTACAACATCACACACAGCTGGAAATAAAAGCTATTCTGGATGCATTATATATTAGTGCCACTGCATTGTCTGGAAAAAGCCTAGAAAACTGATCTTTGGATTCAAACATTGTCACTTACACAGCTTTAAAAAGAAGATGGATTTAATACATTGCTTCCCTTCCTTGAAAAAAAAAATGACTACACTTTCATAGGATGAGTAAAATGAAAATCATTATTTAGGTTGAGCATGGAAAACTAAAGTTTTGAGAAGAAATTCTCCACTGACTAAATCTAAAAGTACAATATCTTTGGGTTTTAACTGTCACTGGATAAAATAATGTGATTTTATTTGTTCTTAATTACTTTGCTGAGAAGAAGTACAAAATATATTAGTTCTTGATATCACTGATGTAGCATGCAAAGTGCAAGATGTGGGTCATATTAATTTTTTAAAATTTATATTATCATTATTGGCTGTGCATAAATGCTTATTATGTCAACCAACATATTCCAATAGTGTTGTTTTTATTTTTTTCATACAAATACTCTATCTTGGGTGACAGCTGTTTTATTGTAAGGGGAGGAGACGAAAGGTGATGGCTCAGAATTGTAAACCAAAGTGTATGTTAAAGAAAAAGATGAATGCAGAGGGGGAATTCCTCTTCTCAGCTAAAATGAGGCATACTTGCCTGGGTAAATAAAGATGCAAGAGGCTAGGATCATGTATGACTGGTAGCCCTTAAAAGTGAGGTTCATGCATTGCTTTCATTAAAAAATAATTTTACACTTAATCTTTTGTAAGGAAAAATTGCTTCTCCCTTTCCAGAAAATGCATTGATTCTGTACTCTTCAGAGAAGGAATTACCATTAGATGGTACCATAGACTATTTTCCATTATCATCTGAATCTCTATTTTGTTTTCGTTATTCTGTCAGTTCTTGCCTTAGGAGTCCATAGTATCATCTGGAAATGAAATATTTTGCTAGGGAGCTGCGCCAGTGAAGAGATCAAAGACATGCAGCAAACTAAACAAAACACTCAATGTCTATGCAGTGAAGCTGACTAAGTGATGTTATTAAAACGTTTTTCTTTCCATTGTTCAGGCAATTTCGGTGGTGCAAAAAATTCAATTTTCCATTGTAAATACACATAGAAGAATTTGTTTAAGGGACTGATCTTTTGAGTGTAAGATCCAGGCAGCTTAAAACCTAGTGTCACTGTGTAATTTATAGTACTGGCATCTAGCCAATCTCAGTCTAAAACTGTCCCTTTGACAGATTTTCATAGTTATTTGGAAGAACTTTTCATTTTCCATTCTTCTGCAGAATGCTGTGATATATGAGCATCATGCATACAATTGTCAAATTGTGTATTTGTCTGTCTATATTTTGCCTATCTTAATGGTGCCATTGAAGAAAATAAAGAAAAATAAGCACATGCTCTCTTGTACAGAGCAAGCATATCCTGAGATACAGATTTCAGGAAAAAAGTAGGTAGTACAACCAAAAACATCTGTTCAAATTCAGTCATTATGAACCTAGAAAATGTAATACTGGAAGAGCAGTCATAGGACAGAAGTATGGAAATTTTTGATAAACAGCTCTCTACAATGGGAACACATAGGAGAATAACCTGTAAAGGAGGTGTCAAACCAAGCATACAGAAGGGACTTTGGTTTATTCAAACTTGTATGATATTTCTATCAAACTCAAATGCTCTATGCCTTTGACAATAGTGGTTCTTCAGCCCTACAAGCCTTTTACTGATATTACTAATATCCTTTGTGGATAAACATTTAGGAAGCACGAATAGCAAACCATTCTGTTTTTAACATAGTAAAAAGAAATCGTGATTTTTGTGGGGTAAGACTTTTGAGAAGTAAAATTTAAGTGTAAAAAGGAACAGAATTGAACTTGCCAAGAAAAGTCACACGACAATATGGGCAAGACAGACCATGCAATTAACCGACCAGATTATATGAATGTTATTAATACCAAATGGGAAGGTTTAAATTCTCAGCAGTGTCCAATGACAGGACAAGAGACAACGGGCACAGATTAAAATACAAGAGCCAAAGAGAAACTGAAAAAGAAACTTGTTGTCTTGGTGTCAGTATTTAAGACTGGCTTAGCTGATCTAAGAGTTCACTGATGACAAACCAGGGAGCTCACACCAATCTCTCCTGTCCCACTGCCAACTGACTGGGTCTATTTCTTTGTCCTGGGGGCAGTTTTTGGGCACCTAGATAAAATAGAAGGTATCAGCATGAGATCACCTTGGGGCTGGATGAGAAACTGGAGAAGATGAGGGAATACAGTGATTTTTTTGGTTAGGAGCAATCTATTATGTTGGTTCAGCATCTTATTCAGATGTAGGCATAGAAAATTGCAGAGCCTCATGTTATGAGCAGAGCCTGTGTACATCTCCAGAGAGCCAGCAACACAGTAGGAATCATGAGTTTAATACAATGCATGAGTGGTATTTAACAGCTTTATGTTTGGTACATCTGATGAGAAGCAGGCCCACTGGAACCTGCAAAGGAGTATTAAAAAGAGCTAAAATTCACTTGGGAACAGGTAGTGGATATGGGCAGATACACAGAAGTTAGCTCATGTGATCTGAAACCTGACATGTGCCTTGGGAAGAAATAACAGATTCAGAACTTGCATCACAGATGAGGGTTTATCTGTCCTGACATGTGGGATTCCTGATGCTGACTTCTAGGACAGGTTTCCAGTGAAAGGTTTTGCTTTAGTTAAATCATACTATACTTCTTATTATCTGAAAAACAGTGCTTCATCTGAATGCTAACCTTCAAATGCCACTAAATACACCTTTTCTATGGTCAGCTGCTAATCTAATCTATAGCTAAAGAACAAGTAGATACTGAATTGGTCAGTTGAAGGTTTCTCCACAGATGAATCCAGCTCAGGTATCCCATGTGATAGCACCATATTTTTTTGATGCTGATCTTCTAACTAACATTTTTTAAGGAAGAGGATTCAAGCTGATATGTTAAGCTTTGACAAAGTGTTTGTAGTAGGTGCTAACATTTTCTACAGGGAAAAAAGGACTGAAAAACCAAAAGTAACTGTAGGAAAATCCAGAAATGTAACACTTCACCTTCAAAAACTTTGATTAAGTTTTAATCAGGTCCCAGGAAATGCAGCATTAGAGTAATTTTCAGAAGCCTCAGGCACCTGAAACATGCAGTGGCATGTTCTCTGTTGGAGGTTTTAATCAACTCAAACATGAGATTTTATTTAGTCACTAATACTGGTACTCTCACAGTGTTTTCAGTGGAGTCGATGACAGTTTATTTCCAAGTATGCTGCCTGTTTAAATGAAATTGCTGAAACTCTAGCTCTCCTTCAATACAGCACAAATCTATTGTTTTTAACTAATGTACACTGATATAAGCATATTGTGATGTGAAATGTATAAAGACATTTAAAGTTTTCTTGCATGTTTAGGCAATACTTTCCCTTTCCTCCTGCATTTGGAAGACTTCCTAGACCAAGGCTGGAGGACTTGTGCTGGTGTCCAGTTCCACCTGCAGAGGGTATTAACAAAGAATCTGTTAAAGTTGGTGTTGCAGTTCATAAACAAGCATTAATATAGGTTGAAATAATGGCAAACTACATTTCCAAGGCTGACTGCAAGTTTTGATCAACTTCAGAAGTGAGTTTCCATTTTATTAATTTGAATATACATAAGATGAAAATTACCTAATGAACTGGTCGATGGGAAAGGTTGTCTAACCATGCATGACATTAGTTAATTCTTTTTGGTCAAAGGCTATTTTGATTATCATTAATCTACCCAGTAACAGGTAGAAGTTCTCTGGCTTATTTTGTGTGAAATAAAATTATATGTTCATAATGATCCCATCTATCTTCTGGAAATCAGAATTGTTCTCTTAATCAGTCTTGTCATAAATAATCTCAATATAGCAGCAAATATAATGGCTTTTAATCAGTAAACCACATTTTGTACAATGCAAATTTCATTTTTGATTATGTGAATTTTATTTATTTGTGAAAGCAATGAAATACATGGTAATTTACTGCCCTTTCCCTAAGATTTTTTCTTTGCATCTATATGGTTCTCAATGCATTTTTGGTTTCCTTTCAAGCAAGTTTGGAGTCTTTTCACACATTTGGAGGGCTTCACAAAAGGAAGATGTTCTGACTTCTATGAACTATTTTCCAGCAGTATTTCAGGAAGGGATCAGAAATGTCTTTGCTGATTGATATGTTGGAAACTTTTAAATTTGCCTTCCCTCAGGAAGACTTTCATTGCTTTCTTTCCTCTGTTCCATTTTGCTGCTTTATCACAGATATTTTTCAAGTTCCACTGTCTTCAATGCCTGAACCTGCAAGTGCTCACCCTACATTGTCTTCTTTTTGTCCAGAGTTTTTCAGTTCATATATTTGAGCAAAAAATGAAAGAGTAATAGGTCATGTAAGTCGACTTCAGACATGTTCATTGCTGTTGCAATTGCTAAGGGTTGGAAGTTCAATAAATGAAGAATCACAACAGCAAAACATGGAAGTGGTTGACATCCTGCTCCAGATACAGTATATAATTTCCATTTAAAATACTTAAAGTAAGTTCACTGCTGCAAAATCCAGGTAAATGAACAGGGAAAAAAATGTATTGAAGAAATGGTGATAAAAGATTGAAGAGATAAAAAAAAAAATTGAAAAATGCTAACTCATTTGTAGAATCAGAGACAGAAGAGAACACAGGCTTAAATGCAAACCAATGAGGTATTTCAAACACATAACAGCAATTCTACCTGTTTGAGATTTTAAAAAAACCACATATGATGCTAAATTAAAACACTAAAAATGCAACTGAAGTTACTGTAAAAGAGAAATGCAAAATTATTTGTAGCAGTTTAGACTTATGGGTTTGGGTTTTTTATCTACTTTGAGAGTTTACTATTCTGCCTTCCAAGAACTCTTTGTGTATCTCATCTAAATATTGTTTACTGTAAAATCATAATTAACTTGCATTCAATTACCTGTCTTGCAATTACTTGTATTAATCACCAGGAGTAATAGGTCATCTGTTGTTAAAGGTATTCTTCTTGGAAAAGAGACAAAGAAATCTAAAACTTAAAAGAACAAATACCAAAGTGAAAGAATTTCTGTGAGTCTGAGATTTTGGGAATATAGGTGTGAATGCTGGGGATAGTAATTCCAGTGACTGGTTTTTATCTGTTGGATATGAAATATAGTACTTCATACTTCATGGGTTAATTCAGTAATCACTAAAAATTTTTGTTGATGGCAGAATTAGAACACAAGCAAGCAAGATATTAATGGCAAGTGAAATTCAAAGATACTGTGAGTTGCAAGTAAATATCTGACTTGCTCTTGACTTCAGTGAATGTAACACACACTTAATGGGGTTTGAAAGGGAGCAAGTGGCATTATACTCTTCTTTGTGGTGTTATGTTTGGATTACAAGTATCGTTTACACCGTGATATTTATTTTGACCTATTTTATATTTTTCAAGGTAGGGTTTAATGTCTCAATATCTATATACACTATTTTTATAATAGCTTTTTATTGTATTTCAAAAGAGCATTTCTCTTATCTTGTGCATGCCTCTAAAGGGCTTTAAGAGATTTGCTAACTGAAATCCTTCTTTCCTTTTAAAGCTCATGTTTATTTCTTCATGCTGCCAGCATTGACTTAGTGCATATAGGTCTGCTTTCACACAATTTAATGGAGTAAAATCAACATTTACCTTTCGTAATTTTTTTCTCACTTTATGCTAAAATTACTTCTGCATTTGAAGGAATCAACAGACTGGTTATATAAAACTGCTTTGCTTGCTCAGGTTCAGATGTCCTAGTTTGCTCATAACCAAGAAGCTGTCTGTGCTGTGAGACTTAACAAGCCTGAGAGGAAAGCACCTGTTACAATCTCAAGTTCAAGAAAAGCATTTACCTTATTAGAACCTCCTCTAAAATAAGAATTACTGAGAAAAATGTAAGGAAAAAAAAGCCGTCAGGTCTTTCTAAGTTATCCATTTTTTTCATCAGCTGCTTCCATTTTGCAGTTTACATGCCAGTGCAACAACTTTTAGAAGCACATTATTCCTGCAGTGCCTATAAAGCCACAGACTAGTGTGCAAAACCCTGTGTAAATCACTTGCTGGAAGAGGAAGGAAAGATCTTGAGGCTGAATTTCTCATTTAATTGGAAGTGTTTATATCTCACAGATCAGCAAGGTTTATGGTTTTGTGGTGAATATTTTATATTTGCAACAGTTTTGTAAAACCTCTTTGATTCTTGCTGCAAGAAACAAATTGTGGGAGGGGATGAGGATGTAAATGTACATTTGAAGGGAAAAGAATTGAAGCCATTGTGGCTGAGTCACATTGATATAGATTTGAATCTTATATACTTCTCTGTGCAGTGTCTATATAGATTGTGTGGCTGAATGTCAGGGAACCTTATCCCCACAGCAGAGAGCTAAATATGAGTAAATGCTCTGCGTGGTAGAAATACTGGCATGTTTTGACTGTACTAACATGGATTCATTGGAATTCTAAACCCAGGTTCAAGAATTATCTAAGAACAAATGCAGCTAAATTAATGAATGTATTTTAAATGCTGTATTTTAATTTACAGGTATTAAAATGGAAAAAAAAAAAAAACCAAAACATTTACTCTGTCCTTCATCTCTGAAGCACATCAAAGCTGACTGAATTCTCTGCATAAGGGAGGAAGAGAAGCACCAGGTGACAGTAATGGGCTGCTATTTGGACAAAGTAGTAGAGGAGTAGGTCTGAACCATCAGTCTTGTACTTGGCTTATGTCTAACTTCACTGTTCAACAGGAGTACAGCTGCAAAAACTTGAATGGACACATTTACTTGAGAAGGTAACCAACCACGATGGGATCCTATTATTCTTTGCTGTCAATAGCATAAATAGAACTTATCCCCTTGAAGTAAAAAGGATAGAACTAAACATTAAAACTAAGTGCTAAATAGAGCTGACATGAGTTTGTCCTTCGAGGGGTACCAGATTGCCCCAAAGGATAGTTCTCAGCATCAGTAGAAATCATGAATATCTCAGATAATGGAAATGGTGTTCGCTGGGAACTACAGCTGCCAGTTTTCCAGTTGACAATATGAGTAACTACTTGGGCTAAAAAAGTAATTTACTTGATATTTTCTTGACAAATTATTTCTAAATATCTAGTAAATCAAATTTATCTCTGAAGTTTTGAGCTATTATTTCTACTTCTGGTGATATACCCAAAGAAATTATAACAACACTTTTTGCAGTGCTGACTTTTAGAGATTTTAAATGCCCGTGTTCCTACCTCATCCTTTATAATTGTTAAGCAAAGACATGCATGTTTATGTTAACACACATCTTTTAAAATATCCAAATCAAATCCTCCAGATTATTAATGGTTTTCTTTATATTTTTTCCTGAATTACCTCTGCAACCTAGAGTTAGTGAGGTGCCTCCTTTTTCCCATACATACAAGATTGATATCAGTTATGGAAAAGAGTGTTCAAATATGGACTGTTGTTTCTTCACATCTAAAGAACTAAAGCTATTATGTATTTTTGAAGATATTCTAAAGATATTCTCTTATTTTTTTTTTTCTATTATAAGTTAAAAATGGCAACCTGAATTATATAGTCCTATTCATGTTTGTGCTTAGTAAAAAACTATGCAGAAACAAATAAATCCAGAATCTTTTTTTTTGTACAATAGCAATTTCCACTGCTGTTCATTGAGAAGGTTAGTGGATTGACATTTGTTTTCCTTTCATTTGAAACAAAAGAATTAGTCAGACTATTCACTAACTACTCACAAATTTAGAACACAATAATTTAAAAATCTTTTGGAAAATTTAATATACGAATATGTTACAGGACAGTATCCAATTATCTCTTCCTTGCCTATCTGTTGTTGTAAATGGGTAATTTGGTCTAAAGTATATATTGGTCTGAATTACAACCAAGGATCTGGACATTTTCACCCTACGAAAATTTGACGTACATGCTTGAATTTTAATCAGTAGGTCCTGTATTTCTCCAATGAGCTTCATCAAAACTAAGATACAACAGCACTTTTACAAATTTTAATAAACTAAGATGTTTTGTGATAATTTCCTCAGGATTTGGTAACAATGTCTAGTGGCTTCATAGCTCTAAGATCACAGACATTTGGTCCAAAAATCACACTCCATCTATTCCAAAATAACCCTGTGTAATAGGTAACATATATGTTAGAAGTTCCTGGTATAAGTGAGGAATTTTGACACGTACTGGTTTAATGCATCAATTTACTGGTTTTGCATTTAATAGTAATGTATAATATGCTAACACTGTGTATTGGATCCTGCAGGAGCAAAGTGTTTGCATTGGAGAAATATTAAAATGTTGTGACCTTTCAAAGACAGTTTCACACAGTGTAGTCTGAGACTTACAATCAGTTTCTCACCAGCAACACCTCACACAAACCATCATGCTTTTTAAAATAAATTTAACTTTTCTGTTAAAAAGAAGAAAATAACAACAGCAGAATAAGAGCAATAAGAAGAAAATAACAACAGCAGAATAAGAGCAATTATTTTTCTTTCTAGAACTCATAGTTTAATCTGTTAGAAGTAGTTACTTTGTCAGCCAGATTTTGAAACCAGCTACTCATCTACGAATTAGTTGTATGTTGTCTGAGGCTATGTATCATTATGCAGATATGCGTATTGCTAAATGACCTTTGTGGTTAAATTTAGATGATCACTTAAGGAAAAACTGTCAGTTTCATTTCATTTCCCCAAAATCTTTGTCAGTGCATTTATGGATCTCAGACACCCTGGAGTAGTGGTTTAAAATATGTTAAAATGCATTCAAGATATGTGATCAACTAACTCAACCAGTTTCCTCTTTGTTCTTGTGGCCTCTTTTTGTTTGAGAGATGCTCCATGATTTGTTTTATTTAAAAGCATGCACTATAAATGCATAAATGTTTTATGATAAGTATCATTTAATCTGCATTTTCCCTCAGAGGTTTCAGTTCAAATTTGGGAAAAAAATTTTCTGAAATGGCACTTCTTGAGACAAATGATGGTGAGTTTTTTAAAAGTTAAATATTTTATTGCAATGAACTGGTTTTACTTCTATATAAGTGAGAGAACAGGCCTTCCAGGTTTTTAAAAGAGGATATCACAGCAAATGTTTTCTTAAGTAATTGCAGTGCATTTACCAAATAGAAATGCACTGATATTTACCACATTAGTGATTACAAGGCAATTATAAAATCACACCAGCTTATTAAAATTGATGAGAAATGTTATAGATATACGTGATTTGTTAAAAATATCATTGTAGCTGATAATTTTACAAAGTATGCAGAGAGAAGATTAAGAAGTTATGTTTGTAGTAAAAACAGGAACATTTAAATTCTTCAAAACATTTCTTGCTTACTCTTTTGAGTGAGAAATCAGTTAAAAAACCCTTACAATTAAATGTTTGGGTTTTTTCCATTAAAGTTGTAATACCAAGTCCACTTAAGATCAAAACCTTCCCTGAAAACCGTTCTGTATATTTCCTGTTTCCTTTATCACTTTTGTAACAACAGCAATAATGAGATACTTTAATTTGTCTTTCTGGTTTAAACTGAAATTTTAAATCATGCAACTATTTAGATAGTTTTGCTTAAGAAATTACTTAGGCTCTTCTATGATCTTAAATAAACCACAGTTATTTAGTACTTCAGATATGTTTTATTTGAAGTCTGTTGAAGCTCATGAGGATGTTTCTACTGACCCACAATGGCTTAGGACACACATTTTTTATTGTAATTGTTAGGGATTGCTGAATTCAGTAGCCTAGCAGGGATGAGGCTGCAGCAGCTCTGTGGGAGCTTGAGGTGACTGAGCATGTGAGTCTGTGAATTTGTAGAGCAGTGAATAGAAAAAGGATTACTGCTGATATTTTTTTTAAAGAACAGCAGTCACATCCATATCTAAAAATATTCTCAGCTATGTTTCTATAAATGCACGAGTGCTTAGCCAAAGGGCAGAAATATTAGCAGTATTATCTGACTAATATCCAGTGTGCAATACTTAAATTTGGAGTAATATTAATTTTATCACAAATTTTATAAAAATCTGAATAATTACCAAACTGAAGTAAGCTGTAGTTTGCTCCGAAGATTTCAAAAGCAGAAACAGCTGCTAAACTACACAGATTATTCTTCATGAGATGTCTGCTCAGATCTAATATGTAGCTAATTCAATTTTCATACCAAATGTAATAAGCAAACTAGAGAAACTAGCATAGCAATTTCAGGAAGAAGTAGGGAATGGTTTCATCAAATATTTTACTTTTAAACTTTGTTGTTCATCCAAGAGTCGTAAAAGTGACACCTTGTGGTAGTGAAGGACATTGTTCCAGTCTTCATTAGCCACTGAAAGGGTGTTCTAAACTTCCTTCCCTGTAATACAAATAGAATAAGGGTATAATTGAATCACAGAGTTGGACAGTAATCTTTCACTCTGAAAGATACACATTGAGCATCAGGTTAATGTTATTTCAGATCCAAACTGTCTTAAATGTTTTTCTAATCTTGTACTGCTGCTTTTGTAGTAATTTCACATCTTTAGAGTACTAACTGGGTTTAAAGAATGCTCCTTGGATTCAGTTGAATGTTGCACTTGCTCCTGATGCAGATGAATACACAAAGCAAAGAAAACCTGAGAATCAGATTAATGGCATCTTCTTTATATAGATACCATGTGCACAAACATATCCCTCAAGGGCAATACAGATTGTTTAACTGTGCCTGCAGCACACGCAGGGGCTATACACTGGTATCTCTGTTTGCCACCTTCCTTTTTGTCTATCACAGGCATTGCAGAGCTAAAGGCCAAAAGGATAGTTCAGTGGTCTTAAGCAATATTGATAAGTGGTGTAGTCAAGCTGTTTCCCACTTAAAGCTGCTCTCCTAACAAGTAATCACAGTTTGATGATTACAGCCACACAGTGCTGAGCCTGAGTTCAGTGAGGTCTCTAATCCTGATATGAGTCAGCTCCTTTTCCTACAAGATGTGGTCATAGCTTACTTAGAAACCAAATTTATTAAGAAATCTAATTATTCAGCCTTCTTCTCATTCTAGCTTTCAATCCAGCTTTAGCAATCCTGATGCTCACTACAGATAAACTTACACATAAACCAGTTTTCCCTCGCTTGGCAGCAGCTCACATACCTAGGAGGCATGAATGAAAAAGCATATTCCAACTACCTTCTCATCATCAGGCTCAAAGATTACAGAAATAGAGAAATGTGAGAGAAAAGTTGGTAAAAAAAATTTAACAAATGGGTGATGGATTTTCCTGAAGAGTTGGCCAGACACCATCCAAAAAGATAATAATATTTTTGAAAGCAGTAGTTAAATTAATTCCATCTTTGTTAAATGATTCTTCCAGGAAACAACATTGAAGAATTTGAAATATTTCATGACGCGAAGGGATTTATTAAAGAAGTAACTAAAATGTGGCAGAATGTTAATCATAGTTCCTCCTTTTAAAGCCTTTTTTCTACTGGGACAAAAAATGGAATATAAGGGTGATATTCAATTAAGAACACTGTAACAATCTACTGAAGAAACAAGACAGAATGGAACAAAGATCTTTGCAGGTTTATATAGTTTTAGGAAATGATCAATAGGAATTTTACTTTAATCTGAGGACTTTTTGTGGTATTCTGATGCCACATTTGGTTGTAATAAATGGTTCTGTAGCTCTATATGAAATTGTTGAATATTTGAGAAATATTGGGATTTTTATGTTGCTGCATTGCATAGACAGTAGAATTAGTAATGTGGTAACAGGTGTAGATATTGATGTCTGTTGTAGCAAAATTCAACATTAAATATCTCTTAATACAATGAGCAAAGAACACCACAGAATGGTATGAATATAATTATGAGTTAATGCAAATTAATTACACTGGAATATTAAATGAAGAAAGATATTTAAATCTCAAATGCAAATTATGGTGGAATGAAGGGAAACTTGCAAAGTAGCCAACTGTACTTATGGTCATACTGTAAAGTCAGATCAATTTATTCTTCTTTTAGTGAAGGATTAGTCAGATACAAGGTACAGATGGTTACTGTGGAGAGGCTGATATGTTGGATTTTGCTGCATAATTTATACTTATTCATATACCCCTTCCATTAAGTTCTCAGTTTTAAAAGGCATTCTTTCATTCATCAAGGGAACTAAGTAGAATCAACTTGTTAAAGGACTAGTTGATACAGAGCTGGTACAGAACTGTACAAGACTATACAAATCAATAAAACCACAAGAAGTCAGGATTTCAAGCAAAGGGGGTGTGGAAAGAGCTTGTATAATTGAGGTCTAGCCTGAATTACCATCTGTGAAGTGCCAAACAAGCTGATAACTTACTCAGAACAGAAAAGTCATCTGAACAGAGAAAAATTGCTAACTCTCAGAGGTCATATGCAAGGGTAACATGAGAATTGCCAAGGTTCAAGGAGAATTACATCTTGCCAAGATAGTAAAATAAAGTGTAAGAGAATTTTTTATTTCATTTTAAAATACAGATAAGCCATTCACACTCAGTGCCAGAGTTCTATTCCTGCTACCCAGGGAATAACATTGGCAGGTGGTGTGTAGGACACAAAAGGATCAAATAACTCTTCAGGCTCCTAACAGCTAGGAGTAGTGGAGCATCAATCTCTTTGTGCAGCTGTAAGATCCGGGAAAGGGAGTAGGTTTCAAGGCTGTTACTATTTTCTCTTTCTCCAGTGAATAGTTTCAGATCTACTTGTCAAAGAAACCCACATATTTACAGGAGAGCCAACACACCCAAGAAAGTAATTAGCCTGCATCTACTACTTACCTTACTGACCTGTGCTTACATGAACTCCCAGACCATTTGAGAAAGACTTCTCTTACCCAATATGACAAAAAAATTGAGTAGATACAATAATTCAGAAGAATCCTTACTAGCTGCTGCCATAAGAGGAGAGGAGCAAAGCAGCATCAAATCTTGACCTCTCTGAAGGTCAGTAAGTAAATAGTGGCACTGTCACAAGGCAGGTCTTAAGGCACATTTTGTACTGACTTTTAGCATCTGACTGATTCAGTGACCCTCTCACATCAAGCCTGGGTAACTGTGCAGCCGGCAGGCAGGAAACAGAACAGACTGATGGTGGTTTGGGTCGCTGCAAAGAGTGACATATAGACATGTGCACACACACACACACACACACACACACACACACTTAAACACACGTCAAAAAAAGTTGATTCCTGGGAATGCAGACACTCCTTGAATAGTTCTGTCACCATCACAAGAGCAGCCACCAGTATCTATTCTGAACAAAGATCTTGCTTAACATTTTAACAGATGACTTCAGAGTAGAGTAGAAAAATGAGAAGCACTCTAATGACAGGTACACTAATAAAACAACACGGTAGAGAAGAACTGGAGAAGACAAAAACAGTACAATTGAGGAAATGAATATAAAATTTGGAAGTACAAGGTGGTTCACTAACCGATCAGGGAGGACTGGCATTGCCATCCAGACCTTGCAGCTAAACTCAGCAGCTGGAATCTCATCTGTACAGTATTGAGACATTGACAACTGCTGAGACGCAGCTGCAGAAAAGAAAATTTAGATATTTCAATCAGGTGAAGCATTTACCAAAGCCAGGAAAAATCTAAGTAAAGCAGTCTTAAATAGTCTAGGCCTGATGACAGTTACTGCAGGATGCTTAGAGAATGGATGAAGTGTCCTTAATTCAGTTAGAGGATATCCCTGAAAATCTTTACTGCTTGGGAAATACATCAAAGTCTGGAGAAGCTATATCCTCTTGACATATCCTCTATTGTTGGGTAGAAAAACTGGGTGAAATTTGGATTCTAGCTGTTGGAAAAACAAAATAGCCAGAAAGTATAAGTGTCAAGAATTCTATATGTAACAGATCTGTGTTGTTTTTCAGGGATGAAGTATGATAATTAGCTACTTTTTGTGTTAGGCTAGCAGCTTTGCTAGACAACTGACACAACTATCTTTTGATTATTTTCTAATGCAGGTAACAGTTCTGGTTTTGGCAGTCCTATAACTGTTTCTCAGTTAATGTATATTTTTTTCTCTCTAAATAGAACGAGATATTCCATCTTAAAGAAATGGACAGCCATATGTTAGGCATCAGAAATACCCTTTCTAAGTTTCTAGGAGGTTTCTCTGGAGAAAAAAAAAAAAAAAGAAAAAGCACATTTTCTATTTTTCCCTATGGGCAGATTTCTATTTTAGTTTATTAACTCTGAATCATGCTTCCCAGATGATTTCCAGCATCTGTGTACTGTTTGTTCATAGAGCATAGCAGGTGCTTGTTTAGAACCTTAGAGAGGTGCTGTTATACGTTGTTCTGTTATAAGATTAGAGTTAGAAACAGTCTTCAAATATCATGTTTGTTCTTGCTCCTAGGAAAAATTCTCCATCTTTGTATTTGAAGCTCAAGATGCCAGTAGAACAGTCTGGGATTCTGTGCTTCTCTGTGCCTCTTTATCATATCACCTCCTGCATGATTTCCAGCAATTTTAATTGAACATTGTTAACTAATTGAAAGAAAAGCCCGTTGAAAAAATTCAAATATTTAAATTCTTTTGTTGTAGGGCACTTTTACTTCTCTGTGCTATTCCTCTTGTAGATTTTGGCTGCTATAAAAAACAATCTGCTCACAGCTGCAAGAATTATTTTCTGGGGTGCTATTTGAAACATTTGTAGACATTTCCTACTCAAATATGAATATTAGACAAGAGTATCATAAAAAGCTTCTAAAAATTTAAAAATACATCCTAAAAATATGTATGTATAGGTAGTTTAATTGTAATACCTGTTGCAGAGGGGCAGAATCAATTCCCTCAACCTACTGGCCAAGCATGCAGCCCAAGATATGATTTGCTTTCTGGGCTGCTGGCTACAGGAGACCAGAGAATTGATAGACTGACTAAAAACAACTAGATAGACAGTGTGTGTGTGTTAGGGAAGGGGCAGGGCAAGCTCTGTATAGGTGGGACTGTGCAGTGCTCCACACCCTGCTCCTGGAGCCTCTGGTCTGGTCCTAGAGCACCTACCATGCCACATTGACAGCCCAAAATTGCTCCTGATGGCCACTTGGACCCCTGGGGTATGTTAAAGTGCAGGCATGTACCTGGGGGAGGGCCCTGGGAGACCAGAGAAGATAAAAAGCAATGGCAATGTTGTGATGCTGATGAGCCCCACTGCCTTGGATGTACAAGTACCTGAGGCCATGCTGGATCTAAGGCATTGACTATATATATATATATATATATATCTATATATCTATATAGATATCTTTCTCTTTTTTTCTTTCTATCTTTCTTCTAATTTATTGAAATATGTTTTAAGCTGTGTCTGGATAACTTGAAGTTGGCTAATTCTAAGTTTCCTAAGATAAAGTTTAAGAAGTGACTTATTTTGAACTGGATGTTGTTTTTTTAAATTTGCCAAGTACCTTATTTTACCTTACTCTTCTAAAGTTTGCAAGTAAAACTTTGTTACTAAATCACCGGATGATTTTGATGCTTCTCTTGTGCACCACCAGAGTGACCCAAATTACCTTTCCCCTTCAACTCGCCCAGCAAGATTGCAACTTATTAACAGTGTACATTACTTACGCTTTCCACCACCTGTGCATTTAAATGCTTATTTCCCTTTAGTTTGACCAGTAGTTTCCTACTCTGCCATGTTGGTCTCTTACCTTCTTTACCCTGCATCTTGCTCCTAGGATTGGCAGGTGTTTCTCTCCATGGAAGATTTTCTTAAAGATTTGCTGGCTCCATTGAGCTCCTTTGTCCCTGCAGGCAGTCCCCCAGGGGATCCTATTGACTATTGCCTTGAAGAGCTGGAAGTTTGCTTTCCTAACGTTCATGATTCTGACTTTACTCCTTGACTGACCCATATCCCTCAGGATTGCAAACTCCACACTGCATCCCAGGCTGCCCTCAATCTTGACATCCCTGATTAGCCCACTTGCATTGGTGACCAAGAGACCCAGTATCACCTCTCCTTTGGTAGAACTGTCTATTACCTGGCTGGAGAAGTCATCCTCCATGCACTGCAGGACTGCCCTGGACTGCCTGCAGCTGGCTGTGCTACTTTCCCAGCAGAAGTCAGGGAGGTTGAAGTGTCCCAGCAGGACAAGAGCCTGTCAGTGTGATGCCTCCTGAAGCTGGAGCAAGAAGGATTCATCAACAGGCTCCCCTGCATCAGGTGGTCTGTACTAGATAGCAGCTATTAGGTTCTCTTTGTTACCTTGATCTCTGATTCTTACCCATGGGCTTTTGACCTATTCTTCTAAGACAGCTCTTCACATTTAATTCAGCCCCTGATGTAGAAGGGCAATCTCCTTCCTCTCTTCTGAACAGTCTGTAGCTGTTGATAGTCACACTCCAATCCTGGATTCTTCTCACCAAGTTTCAGTAATGGCAACAAGGTCATATCTTTTCAGCAGTACAGTGGCTTCCAACTTCTCCTGTTTGTAATGATGTGTACATTACTTACTAGCAATATCCAGCCAAAGAGAGAAGGAATTTGTCTGGTGCTTGGTGGTGTCTTATCTGTATCTTAATATTTTAATTCATTCTAATTTCTTAATTATTGTACTTGAGCATAACTTATTTGGCATTAATATACCTCAACAGTGAGACTTTTTGCCTTCAGTAATGCTGAACTATTTGAACCTGAGCCAATAGACTGTCAATTGCTGAGCTGCCTGTTAAAATAAATGTGATCGAAAATTGATCTGATTGAAAACTGATTGCTTCAGTTCCTCTTTTCCCAGTATATTAACTTAATTAAGGTAACTACAATAGCTAGGAAAAAAGCTAAAATGAAGTGTGCTGCATCTTGTTCAGATACCATTTGCAATAGAGAGTTAGAAATTGCCTTGTGAACTAAAGCCTTACCAAAATCAAGTTCCAGCATTGAGCACAAACCAATAATGAAAGTGTGAATTACAATATTGTTTTAAAATAATGATAGCTATTTTTCCAGTATCCTTGTTCATAGTTCAGTTATCTCTTACTGAACAGCTACTCTATAATTCAGCTTAAGCATCCTGCAAGCCATGATTCTATGCTTTTTTTGCCATGCATTATGCAATATGTGCCTCTAACACATATTAACAATAGCTATTGTTAAATTTCTTTTCTATGAATCACTTCACTCCAGAATGTGCATTTCTTGAATGATCACACACAGCAGTAAAGAAGGAAGGTATTTTCTGACTGTGGATCAAAGACATAAAAGCATTAGTGTCAAATCTACATGGTGAAGGAGTATTTAACTGGAGATGTCTAAGATGTTGAGGCTTTTTTCAGAGTACATGCATTCTGTAAATCTGAATCACAAACGTCCTTGGTTTCAGGTAGATTCCTGGCCTCTGAGAAATTCTGCAACTGATCTAGGAGTGTTAGGCAACATAGAATGAACAAAACCTAGAACAGTCTGGTCTAAATAGAATGCCTGGTGTCATGTGAGATCTATTTTCAGATAAAAACAGATTACAAAGTTGCCAATAAAACATTTTTAACCAAAGATTTAGTATTTTCCAGCAAACTTCCACCTCATAGGGCATCCTCCATACCTAATACTGCAACAAAGAAATTTATTGCTAGAAAAACTCCAGTGCGGACTTCAGTCTTATCCTTCTTGCAAATATCTTTGACAACTTGTCTCAGTGTGTTGGAGTTCATAATTGTGCTCTTCAAATGTTTCTTTATTGGCTAAGAACCACTAAGTAACAGCAGGAAGTATCTTCCTCACGGCATAGTACATCCAGCTAATCTGGGTGGCTGGAACCTGCTCCTGGGCTCCCTGCAGATTTAAGCATTGATTCCAGCTGCCAGTTAACCACATATGTTTCCCCTTGTGATTTCTTTTCCCACATATTTTATACCACGTGGGATTTCATGCCACATTACCATTTTTATTGGAACAGAAATTTACTTCTTATTTCTAGGACAAAATGTCAAACATTTGAGTTCCCTCCTTCAAAGCATAATCATTCCAGACTTCAAAGAAAAGAAAAGGTCATCAGATTTTCTTTTATCCTCTACATTTTTTTTTCTTCAAAATTACATTTATTTTTGCAATAGCAAAATCTCTCTCAAATAAAAATAGAGAATACTTTCAAATATGACTTGTCAGTGGAAGAGATCTGAAAAATATCAGCTTATCTTTGAAGCTTGGCAACTGAGAAGATGAGCTCTTGTAATGGAGAGACCTAAGAAAGTTTTAGTGATAAATGATAGTATTGGTCCTAACTGTAACTATTCAATGTTACATCCTCTATTCAGATCCCAGATGCTAATGGCAATACTTTCTAAACCAGCAGTTTTGATGACAAATGACAGCTGATAAATGAATTCAGCCTCCTCCTGCATGTAGACCTAAACATTTAGTATTGTAGTATCTTGTCATCAGTCTCACAACATCAGAAAAATACTATTGCCTGAAAAATTAGATTAAAAAGGTAGGAGTCAAGAAAATTAATGAAAACTGTTTACAGGAAACAGGTATGGCTGCATGCTGCAATTCCCATGCAATCATTAATTGGGCAGGCTGCCTAAGGTAAAGAACTGCAAGATCACAGTAGTGCTGCTCGCCCTTTGTAAAGCCAAAGAAACCACTGAACTGAGCCATCAGTCACTTTAGGAGATTGGTGTCAGGGCCCAGGTTTTGCCTTGACCTTCTTGGGGATTTAGCTGCCTGGGCTCAGGGCCAGCTTAGAAGCAGCACAGCTGAAGCTTGGTGAGTGAGCAATGCATCCTTGTGTGTGCAGCGGGCAGCTCTGCGAGGGAGCCTGGGCTGGGGCTGCCTGCTCCTCCACCTCACACTCTGTCAGCTCATGGCTCAACATCAGCCAGGCAATAAGTTTACTTCCAACGTATTTCCATGCCTTTGATAAAGTTGTTTCTGTAGTGTTCATAAGTCTGGGAAATTCCAGAAACCCTATGCTAGTAAATCCATCTTTCAGTGGTGTTGTGTTCCACTCCACATGTTGCCCTGTGCTATAACTGTATCTTCTAATTCACATGTAATAATTCGAATGGTTTATGGAAAGCCAAAGCATTGGTATAAAAGAGTGTATTTGCCCAATTCTCTTAAAAATAGATCCAGATTGTATTTGTGGTTACAGCTGGTGGAAATTCTCAAGGACATTTCCCACAGAGGGAAGAATGGCTGGGAAGTGCCATTACAGAGAAAAATATGCTACTAGCTGTGCTCCATTCCAGGGTCTGAGCTGTGGTGAAACAGAAAGGGGAAGTAAAATTCAGTCATACAGCGAGAATGATCTACAAAACTATTGATTCCTTTTAAAAAGAAAAGAGCATTTTTTCAAAGAATTTCAAAGCTGTCTCTTTTACAATAGAAAACTCACATTCACTTCTTTCCAATAGTGAATTTCCACCAAATTCCCATCTCCAATTCCTCCAAAATACAGATACAGGTGTAGAAGTGCAAACATCTTTTTTCTAGAGAGGTAGGAATGCTTGTAGGCAACAGAATGCATGTCACATTTTCAGAAGGTTACTTCAAGTCCTGTTTCCTTCAAAAAGTTTTACTCCTTTTTAAAGCCAGCTGAGGTTAACTATATAAAATTGAAAATAAAATACTGAAAATTTTCTTTTAAACTCCATTTTTTTATTAGTAGTGAGCCATTTGCCTCCTAGGATCTGGCCTTACTTTGTAACCTGGAAATACACAAAAAACCTCTAAGTTTTTCTGAGGTGTAGGTTATTTCTCTAAAACAGCTCTACAATATACACAGAAAAGTAAAAAACAAAAAAATAAAAAGTCTTCTTTTTTTAGCTGACTATTCCCAAGAACTTGAAAAATCTGTAATCATGTTGAGTCCAGATTATATGCTGAAGTAAACACATTTTATGTATTCGAAAAGAATAGATTGTGTTGCAGTGACAGTTTAGAAAATTTTTTTGACAATAAAGGTCTGCCTAAAGGTTAAAGTAGGTTCTGACAATCTAGGATGAGATGATTTCACATAAATGAAGATGACATTTTCTGGCTTAGAATATGAAAAAATATAACTAAAAAAAGTGCATATATAGAGCAAGGTATTTCTTTGGCTTGCAAAAACGCTCTTTGGCTCAAAAACACTTCTAGCCAGAAGATACTGTGGCTTTTTGATTTTCTATGTAATGTTGGAATTAGAATTAGAACATATTCCTTCAGGTACAATAGTTATCTTGAACCTAAGCCAGAGTTTTCTGTGTTTATGTAAGATTCAAAACCCACAAAGATTCTCACCTGCAGTGTTCTCCCACTAGTCATTCCAGTAGTTAACCATCTACACTTGAAAAGACTTGTTTTGCTCTTTTTTTCCTCTTAATTTCTGTGTTCACCTGTACTGAATTAAATTTAAGAGCTGTATAAGCACTTCTAACTGCTCAATTCATCTCCCTCGTTTAAGACAATCTGACAGAGATTCTTGAGGTTTGTTGGGATTTTTTCTATAACACATTTAATGACTTCTACTGTTTTGACTAATTCTTGTAGTGCTTCTTTCACCCATGTTCCTGTAACTGTAATTTAAAATCAGGGCTTTGATCTCAGCTTTGATCTCAGCTTAGTACTATAACAGATCCTCCCTTGGGATACAGGAGCATTGCAATCCTTCATTTCCAGTCTCTCAGACCCATGGAAATGCCCCACTGCCCTTATGTGTCACCTCTTTTCCTTGACAGTCACTATTGCATCCCTTTCTGTTATCACTGGGACTGGGTCCAGGTGTGTTTCTGTGAACTGTCCTTGTTTATCATGCATTGAGATCTCTGGGGAAATATTCAGATACTCAGGCTGATTGCAAAGGCAAAGAGACTGAGTTGTGTCTCTTAGATATATCTGAGTCCTGCCTAGAGAGTCATAGACAGGTTTGGGTTGGAAGGGACATTAAAGATCATCTAGTTCCAGCACCCCTGCCATGGTCAGGGACACCTTTAACTAAACCAGGTTGCTCAAAGCCCCATCCAACCTGGCCTGGAACATTTCCAGGGATGGGGCATCCACAGCTTCTCTGGGTAACTTGTTCCAGTAAAGAATTTCTTCCTAACATCTAATCTAAACCTGCCACTTTCAGTTAAAACCATGTTCTATCACTACATAGTTTGATTCTGTCAAACTCATCCTCTGCTCATAAATGCAGATATTACCATATTGGGTTTTTCCTTCACTGATTGATCCTGTCTTCTTTAATAACTCATTGAATTAACAACCAAATTTATCAGCACTGACTGAATTATTTTTGTCCTCAGATCTATGAAAATACATTTATTTAATGTAAAAGCACTCCCAAGAAAATGTGAGGAAAGAAAAGTAGCCATTGGTGATAGTCCCTATTTGCATAACATATTGAGATTTGAGATGCATGTTACTGAGTTGTTAAACCATGGCTTGATAATTTTATCAAATGCATTTATAATTTCATAAAAATTATACCAACGTAATTTGATAAGATCAATTTTCCAGGTAGCCATGTTTATTAGAAGTAATTATATTATCCTCCTTTAGTTGGTTATTTCTTGAATCCTGTCTCAGGCTTTATACAATTACAACAATCTTTTTAATACTGACAACATGAGACCTTTGACTGATGACACTTAGATTATTTTCCCCATGGGAATCCAAGGTGGCTTTTTTCCCTCTAAATAATCCAGATATGTGCTTAAATACCTATTTATCCTAAAATAATATATTAGTGTGAATATAACAGTGAATTGAATAATATCCTGTCTCATGTTTTATTTGGTGAAAGATTTGACCAGAAAGGTCAGAAATACTTCAGTCTGAGTTGTCACTTCCCCTAGAAACTTGGGGCTTTTCATACTCAGAAATATTTTTGCAAGATTTCAATACATTAAACACTTTTTCCTAACAAAAGAATACATTTAAGGCCTTACTTTCATTCCTGAGAATTCTCTGTGTTTTTCTGTTGGAAGTTTCAATCTGAAAGAGTTGATAACTACATTTTATGCATCTTATGCAGGTACATGTTACATAAGGAAGAAAAGAAGCCCATGAAAGTCCCACAAGGACTACAACTCCAACTGATCCTTCATGAATATTTTTAGATGCACCTCCCAGAAAAAGCAACTGGCCTTAAAGCAGGGGTAGTATGCAGAGAATGAAGGATAGAAGGAATCTTGATTACCTATCCTCTGTTATCTTTTTTCCTAACAATTTAAGGTTTATTAAACTTCCAGCATTAGACTCCATACATAATTTAATATCTTTATGCATTCACTAGCTAGACTGTACTTGGAAAATTTTATTTTAGTTTTCCTCAAAGTGTCAGTTTCCTGATGGGTCCAGAAAATGTAGTCTAGTACAGAGCTATATGTTTAAAACAAAGAATCATTTATGTTTCTCCTACAGAAGACAGGGATATATTTTTATGTATCTTTTTGTAAGCAGATATCTGTTTCTGGCATTCAGAATATCAAAGGCACTCCTGTGTAAATAACATAATGAAGAACAAATTCATAAATTGAAGATCAAAGTCAACTAGACATTTTTATCCTCTGTGTACTCTTAGAGATTTATTTGGTCCAACAACTGTATTGTTTTATTTCCAATTAGTAAAATAGTTTGCAATAGCTTATGCCCTCAGATAGAAGAATAAATATTCAAGTTAATTAATTCTGTTTCTGATTTTGTTTTGCTATGATTTTATTTTAATAATACAATACGATCAATTGTTCTTTTTTATCCCATTCTTTCAATAATTTTAATTAATGAAGTCATAGCATTTTTAATTATAGGAAGTCTTTAAACAGTGGAAAATCAGCATCTATAGGATAAATGAAAGCCTTTGGAAAGTTCAGAGCCTAATTAAAAGACAGGATGTAATACATCTCTTTGCCTCAGTGGTATTGGATTTTATACATGTCGTGGTTTAAGCCCAGCTGGCAGCTAAGCCCCACGCGGTTCTGTGCTCACTCCCCCCTGGCGAGATGGGGGAGAGAATCATGAGGGTAAGAGTGAGAAAACTGTGGGCTGAGTGAAATACAGTTTAATAAGGAAAGCAAAGGTTCTGCACACAGCAGAGCAAACCAAGGAATTCATTCACTGCTTCCCATGGGTAAGCTGATGTTCAGCTATCCCCAGGAAAGCAGCACCCTGTTGTGTATGATGGTGACTGGAGAAAATGAACTTTGCTTCAGCACAAGACCTTAAAAGCTTAAATAGATGTAAAGCAATTAATACTGAGGCTATAGGTTGATGTCCCCTAATTTTTTTTAAAAAAGATCTGAATTTAGTTGAATATTTTACTTTGCTGCTGTTCAGGAACACTTGTTTCTTTTTTTCTGAACCATAACTTTGCTTAAACTGTGTTATTGTTGTTGGTTTTGTGGGTTTTTTTTTTTGTTTTGTTTTGTTTGTTGGGGATTTTTTTTTTGTTTGTTGTGTTTTTTTTTTTTTAAGATCAGTGAATCTGTAATATTCTTTTCTAAGTAGCTTCTTTCCTTTGGAAGAGTCTCTTGAAAACTGGTAATTTTTTTCTCAGATACATTTAAATTATGTGATTAAAGGAATGAAGGGCATCTATGCTTCTGTCATGTGATGATCATGGCCGAGCCAGCATTGTTTTAATGAGAATTATTTTCTCAAATGAAGAAAACAAGTAGGTTTGGGTTGGTTGTTTTGTTTTTGTTTTTGTTTTTTTTTTTTGTTGTTGTTGTTTTTTTGTTGTTTTTTTTTTGATACGACTATTCAGGGAATGATTTTCCTGGATTTTTGTTTGTAAGAAATAAATGTAATATTTTGTATCACCTTCTATTCACTGAGTAAGCACTTTCTTTAGCGTTGTATATGTCAGTGAAATTTGAGATTGATGTGAATAGGAGCTTGAGTAAAGGTGAAAAATGAGTGCTCTAAGATGATGCTAAATGATTTTGAGCTGAGAATGACATATATTCATATTTAAATAGTTATTCTTATGTGATTTTTAGTGGTTTAGTGTGATAGGAAATTAGGTTGGTGGCTAAGTTGCCCGCATATATAGGCAGGAATGTCTGATTGTGGATGCCAAAGACCTCCAGTTATATGTAGGAAATAAAATGTAGAGCATATTACAAAGAAAAGGAGCTGTGGGTTAGATCCTTAGCTACCCTTGAAGCACAGTGATTGCTATCAGGTGCCTACATGATCCTAGATAAAAGGCCTTATCTGATAACTGAGTGGTCCTATATTCTCTCAAATATTAATTTGGAAGTTTTTATTTTTCAATTAGTTGTTTTTAGAAGATGGTGGGGAGCAGTGTCAATCTTTCTAAATTCTGAATCCAGAATAGCACATCAATCTGGGAGGCTACCACAGAGAAGAATAAAATCAATGCCTGCTAAAGGGTTTTGTATAGAAAAAAGAGCTATTTAGCGATTAAGAGGTTATTTTTCTTACTTTTTCTCTGCAAAACTTCTAAAGGGAAATTGACTGGTAGGAAGAAAGAAAATATTTATTGAACTTTTGCAATGGCTGTTAAAATTCAATACTTCAGTTCAGGCTGAACTGTATATCACTGAATAACCTTGAACCATCTTTAATGATCCTTCCTATGTACCTTGAACATCCTTTGAGTGGAGTGGCAGAGTGTGGTGTGCAGGGAGGATCCATTCCCACACCAAGTGTTTGAACACTCTACAAGGATTCAAGGCTACTGCTGAGGAGTCACAGTGATTCCAGAATCCTATTAAATTCGACAGAAGTGAAAAATGAGTTGAAATGGCCAAGTGACTGCATCGTGCCATGGAAAAACATCTGTTTGTCAGTAATAATCTTAAATTTTCATACATGTAGAAATATGCATTCTAGTGTATCACTCATTTTCCAGAAGTGACAGAAGATTGAGTTGCTCAGTGAAAATTTTCCAATGCCAATCTTAGTACCCACGGTAACTGGGAAAGTGTTGGGAGAAGTGTTCAAAGAATATTCCTATTTATACTAGAGATTATGGGTAATCTGATCTTCAGACATGAGCTTTAGTTTAAATAGCAGTGATGGGGAGTTAAGAGCAAAAATACAGGAAGAGATATTGTACATGGATGGGTCTGCCATTTAGAGAAATGTTTCTCACTGCAGTTTTCAGTAAAGATGTGTTAAAAAGACTAAAATTCCAAGAATAAGGAATTTGCTTCAGAAGTACAACATTTGTAATCTATAGAACTGTCATATGATGACCAGTTTAGAATGATCTGCCATAGAAACATGGACATTGGAAGGGAACTTTCAGCCAGCTTTTGAGACTGGCTTGAACAAGAGAATTTGAAGATATGCAGAATAAGGCTAAAGTCATTGTTACCATCAGAAAGAGAAAGAATTAGACTTGCTCATGGAATTCTCCATAAAGCAGATTCTTTTCTGCATGAACAAGGAAAGTCATTACTCTAACTTCTTTGTTCATTTCTCTCAAGAGAAGACCTTTTTGAGTTCAGAATAAAAATTCAATAGAATTGCTTACTCTAGATAAGCTTTGAAATTTAAAAGCTTTCCTTTCAATGCTCAAAAATTAAAATGGCAATAAATATATAAAAATATACATATTTAATTTTTTATCTCTATCCCCCATTCTGAGAATTTAGCACTTTTTTGCCCACAAATGTAAAAGTAGTTCATTGAATTAAGTCACACCTTTTCTAGGATAATTTTTTTATTCTGATGTTAGGCTTATAACCTTTTCTGTCTTGGTGTCATGTACTATTTTTAAAGTGTATTCTTTATCATATATAATAGACCTTAATAGAATTTGATCCTCGATTGTTTTCTCCTCTTGTTACCTGTCACATTCCACTGTTTTTGTCATCTTAATTTGTATTTATGCTCCTTTAGTTTCCTTCTTGCTTTAAGGATATTTTCAAGTTGATTATTAGCCCTTAGGCTGTCCATTTCTTCCTGGTGACTCCTTCTTTTCTCTGAGCCTTCCTAAACATTAACTCACTGTCTAGCTTTACATTAACACTCTATAGTGGAAGCTCCTTGCTCCACTTTCTTTAATTCCAGTTGGTTTTTACATGGTGTCAGCATTTTGCGACCAGCATTCAAGCCAGAAGAAGAAAGAGCAAAGGTTTTACTGTCATTCTTTACTCTGTTCTTTTAAAGCATATACAGATTATGCAAACATGGTGTGCAAAACTATACTGTAATTTATGTACTAGTTCTGTGAAGTACAATGAAGACAAAATGTTCAGGAAAGAAAGAAAGAGTTCAGTGCAGATGTTGTAGCCACTTCTGATGGCACGGCAGATCCCAGAATCACAGAATGGATACATTTGGAACTGCGAGTCATCTTGTTCAGCCCCACTAGTCAATCAGGGCCATCCTAGAGCACAAAGCACAGGAATGTGTCCAGCTTTAAATATCCCCAGTGAAGGATGCTCCACAACCCCTCTGGGCAGTGCTCAGTCACCTGAAGTGTAAAGTCTTCTGCATACTTAACTGGAACTTCCTGTGCATCAGTTTCTGCCTGTTGCCTTTTGTCCTATTGCTTGGCACCACTGAGCAGAGCCTGGCTCCATCCTCTTGGTCCCTCTTCAGACACTGACAGATGATGTCCTACTGATGAGGTCCTATCTCAGTTGTCTCTTCTCTAGGCTGAACAAGCCCATCTCTCTCACCCTTTCCCCATAAGAGGGATGCTTCTGTCCCTTAATAATCTTCTCTGACCTCTTCTGGAACTGCTTCAGGAGCTCCACACACCTCTCGTACTAAGGAGCCCAAGAACTGGACACAGCACTCCAGATATGCCTAACCAGGGGTGAGTAGAGGGGCAGGATCACTTCCCTCAATCTGCTGGAAATGCTTATTCTAATACTCAACATCAGTAAATTCCATGAGTAGTAACCTACTACCGTGAGGGAAATGCTTAATTGAATGGTATTTTCCTGGCTGTGTAATGGGGTGCAGAAAATAAATATAGCTGAGCTTTGTTTTTTGAGTATTTAAACCTTTAGTTCATTAAGTTGGCTTTTTTTCAACTCAGAAATATCAGACATGCACCGTAGGACCACTGATCCTAGGTCTGATTTGACAGGGGCCGTAATTTGGTGCTCTAGGAAAGAATTGCTATGGAGTGCTGTGGTGACACATTTTTCTAAAGAAAACCTGTTAGTGGTACAGCTTTGAAGCATGGCCTAACTGTACACTGGGTTAATTAATTTCACCCTAATATAACTCTGGAAGATGTTCACATTTATGTGACTATCTCTGACTTGTGGAGCTTCACTGTTGTCTATGTCAGTCTTGTGGCAATCATAGTTCTTACTATATCTAGTGCTGTGAGTATATTAAAATATATTAAAATGCTGGTTTACTTCTTCAGACACTATATTTTTCTAGTTTCTAAGAAACATTATGGGATTGCAAATAAATCTGATTCACCTGACTATTCCAGGCACATGGAGTTTGCCCAGTTTCCGAGTTAGAGACTGAGATCAAACTCCAGAGCACTCGCTCCTGTGAACATGATGCTTGGATGGAAAAAGAGGGATTAGAACCGAGCACTTGTTCTCCAAGTACAGAGTGTCTTCAGTGCATTGCAAAATGAAATTCCAGATTCTCGAAATCTCAGTCTTCTCTGATAATAGTGGGGTTTATTTTGTTATAGTTTTAAGGAAAGTCACGAAACTTCACTCTTGTTTTACAGTTTTAGAATTGCTGTAACTCTGACTATTTAGTGAGAATAAAGAGGTTTTGTAGAATGTGAGATTCATCAAAAACTGCTGGTTAGATTTGAAATGTAAAAATTGAAAAAAATAAAGCTGGCTGCAATCCCACCATAATTTTGAGTGTACTAACAGAAGGACTGCAACAGATTCTAAAGCTCCAACAGCATTAATCAAGAACACAAAAAATAAGTCAGAATTGTAATTCAGCATACTACAAAAAAATTAAAAGGGTGAAAATTTCCAGAATAATTCTTCTACTTTGGTTTACAAGCTTGTTTAAAAGATTTTCCTTGAATCTTTATGTCTTAGAGGTTACAAGCTAAACAAATTTTTTTAGAGAAAAAATGCAAACTGCATGCTTTAAGTGTTTTTGGTTTTTTTTTTTTTGTATTTTAAAGTTTCAAATTCTCAGGGGAGAAAAATTCACTTCCTTCTATATCTTACAGATTTTTATGGCAACTTAATGTACATCTATTTTTTTTTCTCTTGTATTTAATTTTATAAGCAACTCTCTTGTAGCTCATGGGTGGACTTAGAGGCCTGTGGAGACAAAATGTTTTAAAATTCCTTGTTGCATTGGAGTTGTATCATGGAAAAGAGGAAAAATAAGTAAATTCTTTCCATTCCATGGCATGCGATACTTATTTACTTCTTCTTATTTTTTTTTTTTTTTTTTTTTTAATTATTTCAAAGTCATTATAATAAAATAAGCATGTTTGAAGCATCTCATGAAAGCATGTTCTGAAGACTTGTCTGTTACGTGTAATCTCAATTCTCCCAGATTCAAGCATCTAGTGGACGGAAATAAATTATCTGTCAGGGAATCAGCATTTTATTTGGTGTCACTAAGAGATTCTCTCCCATTTCATAACACAGAGTGGCTGAATTTTAGCACAAGTGGAAGCAATTTATGAGATACATTCCCACAATTGCTTAAAATTTTAAAAAATTAAAACTCAAATACTTTTGGTTTGTACTCTAACAACAACCATCTTTGTGGCTACTGGGGATTGCATGTGTATGGTACTATAATTATCTTCTGTTCTCCCTCCACTACAGATATTTCTAGATTATTTTCTCTCACCACAGTTGATAGAAAGTCCTATCTTCTTCTAAAGCATCTCTACTTATTGAACATATTCTACTGCTGAGCATTAACACTGGACCACTACCATAAGAAAGATCTGAATTTTTTCCACTTCTAATATTTAAGCCTGTACCAAACCTTTTAATGCTGAAGCAATATTAATCAATCAAGCAAGCACTTTCCAATATTAGCTTATCTCAGAATGTACTAGTTCCTTAAACTAAAATTAATCTTGCTTTTTTTAATATTTAAAATTTTCAGACTAATATTGTATATAACCTAATTTTTGAACAGAATTCTTGCTCATTAATTTATTTTTGGGCAGCAGAAGGTCTGTTTACTGAATGAGTCCTCATATCCCCAAAAAACTAATTTATCATCAGGGATTAACATCACAAATTCATGTGCTGAGTTTAAAAAAAGTCTGAAAAGCTATAGCAAGTAGAAGAGTAAACTAGAGGTCACTGTCTACAAAATTCGGTTTCAGATTTTAAGACTGCAGTTCTAAGACTATTACAGATAGAAGATTTTGAAATAATTTCTTAGAGATGAAATAGGAAAGAAATTATCTTGTCCTTTTATTACCAGGGTGTTTTTAATGGAAGTTTACCTCACCCAAGCCATATAGATACATTTAATGAGTTTAATGGGCTTTTGAAGAAGATTGTTTCTATTCCTGACCAGAATTATGAAATACAAATAAATTGTAAAACTGTATCTGTAGTTCAGAAAGAGCTGACAGACACAGATCAGTCCCCATGGATAAAAAACTGTGTCACCTAATCCAAACTCGATCAGTTAAAGGATGCATGTTCCCGTCCCTTTGGATGTAGCAGTAATAACATTTTTCTTGCTCTTTACATTTCTATACAAACCTTAGTTCTTACACAGATTTTTTGTATCTTTTACCCCAGAGTTTACCCTTAGTCCTGACATGGCTACGTAGAGATAAAAAAACATTCATCAGGTAAATGCTGATGCTCCAAGAGGCCCATCAGGAATGCCATGAATAAGGCATCCAAGGAAAAGGTGAAATTGGAATGATATCTATACTATAAGTTCCTATACTATTTGTGGAACAATAGTTCAAACTAATTTTAGTGACGAAAAGCAGCTAAAATAGAAATTATTGGATGAAAGTATAGACAGCTACACAGTGGGAAACAACAAAATAATGCACATCATGTATGTCACAGTCTGCTCAGAATAAAGTGAAAATTTATAGCTGCTATAAATTTAAACTTTGGAAAAAACCACTAATGTAAGTGCAAACATTGCATCCAAACACTTGTAATTGAAACACTTAGGCCCTCTAGTCCAATTATCTTTTTTCCTAGGTATTTTCTTTTTTTCCTTCAGAAGTAAACTTCAAATTGATATGGAAATATAATCTGAATTATAGAGAATTATTATGTTACTACTGTTTGAATGAACTATAGATGTTTTATATTTATATTTTATAAATTGAAAAAAAGAATTTTATATAAAACAGATTTTTATCTTTGTTAAAAGGAGCAATGGGTTAAAATATTATCCCAGCTAAATCTATTCAATATAAAATGGCTAGAAGAGCTTTGACAAGCTCATTAAAATTAATATGAACATTTCAGTGGGGCAGACTGGCTGTCATAAATTATTCAGGCAAAGTAATTATGCTGTTCAACAAAGCATGCTTTTTTTTTAATTATTATTAAAAAACAAGCAAAATTTTAACTAGTAGCTAATTTCCATTTCACCCTGAATTACTAGTTTTATCTTCTGGGGGTTCCGTAACAAAATCAGCTACAACAAACCCTGAATTACAGCATTGTGGATCAGTGAACTTTATTGCCTTGGGTATCCATGGTTACCAGTCACTGAAGAGCAAAAGAGACAAAGATTCTACAGCAGTTTATTGTCAGCCAGGAAACCACAAATCAGGTTGATTTTATACCTGTTTTAGACACGAACTGAGGCTACTGCCTGTCAGGTTTAGGAGTGTGTATGTGTGTCTGTCCATGTACACAGTTTGTAATGTGATAAGGAGTGGCAGGAACCTGCTTGCAGGAGGAGGTGGATTGAGAAACCAGTATAAAGGATATGTTGATGATTCCTGTCCAGTTTATACCAGTTTGTATAATCTAGGAACACAAAAATGTACAAAGAATGCCTCTCCTTGTGACTTCAGTTCTCCACTGTTGGAGACTGCTGTTCTAAAACCTTTCATGAACTTTAAAAATTGCATTTTAAAAACTTGTAGTATTTAGTCTCTTTATCCTGCTGGAAGATCTTGATAGTTAGGGAAGTACTTATAATTCTCTATCTGTTTATGCTCTGCAACCAGTATAGTATTTATCTAATTGAAAATAACTTTACAAAGTTTCCTTTTTTATTTTTTTTTTTTTATTTTTTTTTTTCCTGGCTAAACAAAACTTTTTTTAGTTTTCTTTGAAGAATCTTTCTCCCTTTCCCTGCTCTTTTACTTATTCCATTTCCACAGAAGGGCTCAGCAAATATTTGGCACCTTAAGTTCACTCTGAAAATACATAAGCAGGGCCATGTACCACGCTGCAGAGGACATCTCCTCAATCTCTACTAGACTGGCAATGAGAGTTTGCTGCCCCTCTTAGAAATATTTTCTGAGTACTTACTGGGATTTTATTTCTCTTTAAACAGCAATGATGAGAATATGTGAATTGATTAAAGCTCACAGTATTTCTATTGTATGCAACACATGAATTTAAAAGACTCCTAACCAAGGCCTGAGGGCAAAATAAATGGGGTCGAAATGGCTGACTAAACCCACACTAGCTTTCCTGACTTTACATGTTGAGTAAATGTAAACCTTGTCTTCTCTCTTTACTTCTAAGATATTCAGCTGTATGCACATCTCTTGGTAACATTTGCTCTGGAACATTTTGTAAATTGTTTACATAGTTTTAAAAAAATAGCAGGATGCTTTCTTTCACAGTTTTACTTCTAGCCTGACAAAAAATGTAGACTTACAGGAGTTTCTCTGTGACAGAGAAACAGAGATGAGCTTAGGTATTGTCCATTTGAATTTAGTTTTAGAAGTATCATCAAATCAGTTATTGTATCAGCTTAATTTATTTCTTTGCAAATATTCCCAGTAAACTTCCAGATTTTTTGTAGTACCTTGTTTTGTATGAGAAATGACATTTCATCAAAACTTCATAAGAAAAATTTAGAGAATGTTAATTGGCTTTCTTCATTAGTGATTATTCACTTAGCTCAAACCAGTTTGCTAATTTCTTAAAATCTTTGGAATTCTGTAGAAGAATAAAGTCTTCTGATTTTATTACAGGTTTCCTCACTTTAAAATAATTTCCTCTTTCTTTTTAGAAACAGCCAATCCAAAATATTTTTACACATTTGATTCTCTATCACTTCAAACATTTTTTATTCCTTCAACCCTTTTTTATTAATTTCCTTAATTCTTCAGGCATAGACATTGATTTTAACAAAGTATTAGTGCTAATAGAATGAAAACATTCCCATTTCTGATTGCATAATATCTGCATCTTAAATGATTTGCATCCCTTGACCTCAAAATGCTCTAAAGTGGGGTAACTCATTAAGAGACAAGTGAATAGTGCACAGTCTTTCAGGAGTTTGTCTTTCATTGTCTTAGTGAAACGACTTTTTACATATTGATTTTAGGTCTGAAAATACAGAAATAGTGTCTTTGTAGAAGCTCTTCTGTGATACCTGCTGGCTGAATTGGAACTTGCAGTATGAAACTGCCACATAGTAATACTAATCCTGGCTGGAATCCTTCCAGTTCTATTAAACTCTTTCAGTTTCTGGTAAATAATTAGTCTGCTCTGGTCATAATCTGACAAAAGGACTTTTCTGGGACTCATACAATCAAAATTGGACTTCTAAATAGAGTACAATGATGAAAAAGGTTATGTATGGATTTCAAAGTATAATAACAAGTTGAGGAGGCACTGTTTTTTTTCCACTTGGGAAGATGTAGCACAAAAGGTCTTAATGGGAGCAATGGTCTGGTAGGTGTTCAAAGAGCAAAAAAAGGCGAGCGACATGTAAGACTTCATATAATGCTTTGAAAAATCTGTCAAGGAGATATACCCACTGTGAAATAAAGAGTTTATACATGTAATGAAGAGTTCAAAAAGCATATGAATTTTTTTAAGGGACTAAGAATAGGGTTACAGTAGTAATGATGAAGTCTTGTCTTTCACATAGACTAGAGATAAGAACAAAGTCTTACATACTTGCATTATTATAGAATAATTTTTTCTTATATTCATGACATTTTCATTGTTCTGGAGAAAGGGTGGAATATTAACTCTGTTCTTCTGTTCTTGTGAACTTTGCTATGATTTGATATAATATTACAGTAGATTACTAATCCATAAGAAGTAGTTTGGTCATCTCTATTAGTATATGAGAAAGTCTAAATCTTTTTGAGATATTGCTAATATTGCATTTCTTTGGTTGACAGTTTTTTTAATTGTATTGGAGGTGCTCAAGGACTTGTGTCTTCATGTAAAGTGCAGACATATTATGGAAAGGAGTGAATTATTTCAACTGAGCTATTTTTTGCCACTTTCCTGCGTGCCCCTGCCTTTTCAGGGAGTTATCTCACTGCAATTAAGACCTGCTCACTGAAATGAGCTACTGAAAAAAGCTGGAAGGCTTTTCTTTTGGCTCTCCTGCCAAAGTGCTCTGCCTGTGGGCTCCCTCCCAATTCACTTGGGAGAAGCTTTTAAGTTCAGACTCTCATGCTTGAAGATGTCTTCACTATAGACAGTTCTGTGTAAACAGTACTTACTGAAGGCTATGTAAAGAAAAAAACAACTCATTTGTTAAAGGGGCTTGGATGGCATACTGATTAAATACCATCTTCATTGTTTAAATTAAACATCTGTTGTATTAATCAGTTTACAGATCTTGCTCATTAAATCTTGTTTCACTAAGCAGAGAACTTGTGTTTTAAATGTTGAATATGCAAATTCTGCTTTATGCCTTCGCACTACATCATCTCAGATGCAGTTGGCAATCCATCCTGTAACAGTATCACAAAAGGAATGTTTGTTTTTCTTCCTTTTTTATTTGACTAACTGTTCAGTACTTAAATAATGAACTACTGTCTTCAGTTAGCCAAATTATAGTTGTCTAGGTGATTTCTTTCTGAGCAACTGGCTTCCTATCTTAGTTCCTTTTCCTTTCAGTTGCCTTCACTGTTTAGCAGAAATACAGTTTCACCTTTTCCTTAGAGTTAGAAAACATACACATTCTAAGCCATAAAGCTCAGATATTGCTTTTCATCCTACATATTTTTTATAGTCAATAAAAATACAAAGCACAGAAGTAGATTTGTCCCATATAGTTATCACGCTTTTCCACATATTACCTGCAGTTCAGTGAGTTTAAATCTCACTAAGGGAGCCCTTTCATTTAGGAGACAATATCTGATTGCTTGAAAAGCAAAGAACAGTGTTCATAGTAGTTAAGAAATTGGACTTTCCACATCAATAGTTGAGCCGTATCAGCCTGTGACTGGCATTTGCTATTCACAAAAGTTAGAAGTTAGGTATTCTTCCTTCCATGAGGTTGGAGAAACAGCTCATTTGACATCCTGCTACAACTCTCCTCTGGAAAAGGTCTCTGAATCTTTTTACAGCTTGATCCTAATTTAATTTAGCCATAGGGAGCTACATTTTTGGGTCTCACTGCTGCTGATGTCATTCAGTTGTACAGAGGGCCACACATTTGTCTGAAACCTATTTTGTCTGGAGGTTTTATTTACAGTCTATGAACTTTAGAGGGTGAAGAACCTCTTCTCTGACCAAAAAAAAAAAAAAAAGGAATCAAAACCATTTCTGTATATAAGCTCTTTGGTTGAGACCTAACATGAAGGGAAATACACACATGCCACACCCTGCATTCCCTCCTCCTGCCAAGAGTCCCTGAGGTCAGTGAGACCTAGACAAGGCTTCTGTGCCTATCTGGTAGAACAAAAGAAACAATGGGGGAAGGCATGAGAATATTTGGCCTGCATATGTTGTTTATATATTTTTTTTTGTTAAAGTGTGCATTTTAAATATGTTTTTCTGTCAAAATGTTTGTGTGAGCTGGGAACGTGTGTGCTCAATGCTAGCCATGTTTTTTTCAGATGATGAAATATCAAAAAAGTGGAAATGAAAGCTGTGAAGGTTACATAGTGCAGCTAGGTAGCGAAGTTCCAGCACAAGGCAGAACTGGTGGGAGAGATGAGGAGGGAGAAGAATAGAGGAAAAGTATGTCACTAGCCAGCTCATCTTTGCTAGACTACAGGAAGACTAGTTACTAATTTCAAACTACAAATGAGAGTTATTACATGTAGAGAAAAATACTCAGGAGACCTAAGGCATTCCTCAGAGGAAAAGAATATCAAGTAGCATATTTAAGAATTTCAATATTTTATTCTGCCTTATTAGTATTTTTTGCAATATTTAATAAAATATGCTTTTATTTAGTCACTTGATTAGTGCTTATTAATAATAAGGATTAGATTTTAACATGACAAATTTCATTTAGCTTTACTGTTCAATTATGTAAACAATAATCTCAAATTCCTAGGAAAAGAAAGTTGAATGCAGCTTTCCTTTTCTATAGATGTTACTGAGGTGCTCACAGTTCTTACTCCCTTGCCCTAGTGGTGTTGACCATATAGTAGTAGAATGGTTTGTGTTCAAAGGGACCTTAAAAATCATGTATTTCCACCCCCTTCCTTCTATAGGAAGGAACATCTTTCACTAGACTAGGTTGATGGCCCCGTCCTGGCCCTGAACAGCTCCAGGAATGGTGCACCCACAACTTCTCTAGGCAATCTGTTTCAGTGTCTGATACTGTGTGGTGTATCTAAGCCTTTAAGATGGCTTTTACTTTTTAACAGTGTTTTATGCATGTATTTTTCAGCATTTGAAATACATGCATTGTATTTTTTGTTAGACAAAGATGCCATCTTGTGGCAGAATATTGGAAGTTGTATCAAACAGTTTTAATTTGGTGGCGAAATGAAGTCAAATTTTTAGCAATATTTCCAGTATTGTTTGTCCATTGAACCATGATCCTAATATACATACATACTGAAGATATCTGATGAGCTAGTAAGTGAATATTTAGCCCTTAAGAGAAGTGACTTATGATAAATACCTGATGCCAAAAAGAGTGATAATTCTTTCATCTAATAATGTCAGCTTACAGTTAAAAGACCCTCTTTATTAAAAAAAAAGAAAGGATGGTTGTTATCTTTAATTCTCAGAGAAGGGGTTAAATTACTCATATATTTGTCATACATTTAAAAATTTATAATAACAAACGATGACACATTAGTGACTAGATGAATAAAACTACTAATTAATACTGTTCCTATTAATCTTTTCTTTTACCAAGCAATTTTCTCATTTAGAGTAGCAATTTGTAAATGCTGCAAATATATGACATCTATAAATAAAATACACAGGCTATGTATCACAATTAAGATTTGCCCACAAGAGATACAGGATTTCTAAATAGCCTAAAAATGAATACATTTTAGATTATTAACATTTTGATTGAGATTAATATTTATATAATATATTATACGATTAAAGAAGAGGTGAAAAAGGAAAATGATAGGTACATCGAATTGGTGCCAGAAGAATAACAGTAATTAATTGTGCACAGGTGGACTTGAAGAAAGAGGCATCTGTTGCACATTGCTGAAGCAGTAGGGAAGTCAAGCAGATGTGACAGCCTGTGTAATCACAATATGAGTAAGTACCAAGAAGTCATCTTGCTCTCAGAATTGTTTTTCATTGACTCTTGCCAGCTACTTTTTGCCTTTAACAGAAATCACTTTAGTGTTTAGATAAATTTCTGGTGTGTTTTATGAGGTGGATTGCAATATAGAAGTAAATAACAGAAGATGGTAAATTAAATATTATTTCAATAGAAACACCATTATAGAACACCAACCTTTCTCTTGCTCTGACTTTAAAATAAAAAGTTAATCCTACTAAGTATTTTGGAAAGAAATTATTCTTTAGAGATTGTAAATATGAATAAGGGACAGCAGAAATACTTCTTGCTTACTATCTGTGCCTTCAATACAAGAACTTAGTATAACAAACAAAATGTCAAAGCCATAACTTTTAAAATTTTTATGAAGAAATAGTTATTTTTCCATATTTGATGGTAACCTAAAAGACACTGTTACAATGACAGTTTAAAGTGAGGCAACAAATCTCATAAATTCAGGAAAGAGATTACATATTCACATGAGCTAACCCTGAAATCTTGTATAATATTCACAAGGATGAAAAATATTAATGGTGAATATAAAAGTAGAATTAATTACTAACAAATCTGAACGTAGGAAGAAGTTACCTCTGTCTGTACATTAGTACATCTGAAGAATTTTGTAGTAATTAATACATAGAGTAGTCTATATATTATAGAACAATTCATATGATTTTGATATATTGAATAATTTCTAATGTTTAAGATACGTTGAAATATTGTGCTGACTGAGTATGGCATGTGCAAACAGTTAAAGTCCTCAGAAATCTGTGCAGATCGGTCTATAATTCTTCATACCTGTATTTTCAATATCTCACTTTTCTGTATAAGAAATATTCACTTTTATCAAGCGAAGCTATGGCTATTATACTTTGTTTTAGTAAAGAGGTTGTAAAGTAACAAATGAATAGTCTTATCCTGATTGATGTCCCTGTCACTTGTTCATCCAGAAGTATCATGGAAATATTCATACACTTCAACAAAAAAGAAGACAAATTGGGCTGTGAGTTGCCAGTGATTCTGTCAAGTGAACACCTTATTTTGCCACTTTAAACGAAGTTCTTCTGCAAGATCACTTCTGCCACTCTTCTGCAGATAACGAGACAGGAGCTGCTGTTTATCAGCCGACTTTGGAAGGGTCTTTTTCCAGCAGCAAAGCAGCTCATAGATCTGGTGTGTTAAATTATCAGGGCACTTCAGCCTAACAAGCTGAAGTACGCTGCGTCGAACAGGTAAACATAGAGCAAACAATGATGTATTATCTGCTGCAAGCTCTTCTGCAATCCAAAACAGCAAGTTGTCCCACTGGGCCTCTGAAGGGCAAAAATTAGTGAAGTAAGTATAAATCTTCCTCTTTTTTTGAAAAGCTTTTTAAAGCTGGAGGCTCAGTGGGTAAGCACCCCAGCTAATCAGGGTGTGTTTTATACTTTGGTGAAAACCATCATCCTATCTCATTTCTAATGCCATTTTTGTTAACTGCTCTGCGGTATGAAACGGATTTAGTCAAGAGCAGATTTAGCAATGATGTGCAACTTTTGGAACTGAATGGGGAGACTTAGCAAGAAAATAAAAGGGTTTCAATATTTATTGCAACTGATTCATAAATTATAATGGAGCTTTCCAGTACAAACTGAATTTCCTTATTGACAAAATTATATGTTGTTCAAGCATCCCACCACAACAGTGTCTTACAAGAGCTTTTGCATTTCCTGGTAAACAGATCTTTTTACCTTTGACTATCTCTTAACACATTAACTACCTTCTTCCTGGCGTTTTCAAGTGTCAGTAACAGCTGAAACAAATATTGGAATTAAAAAAAATAGCAAATATAGCTGTGTTTTTACATTGATATTCATTTAATGGTTGTGTTCTTACCTGATGAATCAGAAAAAAATCTTTTTGTGCTTCGTGGACGGTGGATCAATTTTTCATGCTATTAGAGAAAATGTGTTGAGAAAAGAGAAATTATGGTGAGTAAGAGGTGAGGCATATGATTTGGGAGTGGACTGTAGTGAAATCCTGGGTCTTTAACTCTTAGCATTTATATTTTTTTCTACTTACATAAAATGTTTTCGTTGTTATTAAAAACCAATTAACACCATCAGCAAATATAAAACAGTATATAGCTATTAAAATAAAGAAATTAGTAAAATTTTCATCAAATGTATATTTATTATGTCTTATAAAAAGTTCATAATTCATGAAATTTTACAAATGTTTGATTAATAGCATTATGCCATAAGTAATGTATAGAAACTGGGTGTATAGAAGTTCTGCATAGAACCTTCATAGATGCACAGATTCTAATTTTGAATACTGCGTTAACTTTGCCTTCCTTTCAAGGAAAAGAACAATTTTTAGATATGCAGTAGTTATTGTTAGGTCAGGTAACCACACTGTATTTGTAGCTACAATTATTAATTTTACATTGTTCAGCTTTTAATAAAACGTCATGAAAAATCATCAAAATTCCAAAGATAAGTTCCATTATAAAGTAGAAAGTTTTTCCTCTTTCTTCCTCCAAATAGTGGAGAGAAAGAAAAAAATACTTTGTCCTGTTTTATCTATGGCTGAGAAAGATTAAAGTCTTCTGGGCTTTAGTGTTGTTTCCACTGCATATAGAACAATAAATTACGTAAGCATTGAGCAAAAAAAGAGATTAGTTTGTATGAAGTGAAATTCAGATTTGTTTTTTGTTCAAAAATGAAATTATCCTCTTTCAGTGCCTATGTTACTTTTGTCACACACATTCAGTTGTATTACCTGGCTGTTTATTCACAGCTCTCCCAGGGGGATTTGCCTGAGGTTTATTTGCCGATCTTCTGCTTTTCATTTGGAAATTAAGGGCATGAAACTCTGACTGGAAAAGTTATTCTTTTCTTTCTGATATACTGAGCATTATGGAGCTTATCTTACTCACTTGGATAATACAGACTTTAAATATTGTTCAGTATTTGGAGAGTCTCAAATGTGGTGAACTGCACAACCATAAGGTCAATACATTCATCACCATTACCGATTGTGAATTAAACAACTTTTCATCAAGCCTGTACACAGTCATCCTGGGAGGTGATTTCAGTGTGCACGAGATGCACACATTACACACTGTGTAAACCATCCTGTGCTGTACTGCTCTTGAGCTCTTGGGGGTTGGACTTCTAAAGGACCCTTCCAACCCAAATTATTACATCATTCTATGATCTGAATCTGGCTCATTTTGCATGTTTCTACAGCATTGGATGTGCCCCAGTGTGAAAATATAATGACATGGCTAAAAAGCTCCCAGAATAAAAGGAATATAAAGCTCTTCCAGAAGGGGGCATTGCTTTTCTTCCAAGGCTCAGCCTTTTCTGGCTTTGTTTCATTATGCATTTGTATTTGAACTTATTTTCGTTCATTAATGAGAATTTACCTCGAAGGTCTGTATTAGATTTTCAAAGTTATTGTAGATGAACTCAATTATCCATGCACTGACTTTAATCTGAACCACTTTATGCTGCCTAATGTTAAAATAGTAGTAAAAATTATAAGAATTGAAAATTAGTATTGTCCAGAAATAGTGTAATAACATACAATGCATTAGATCTAAAACAGTAAATTGCCTTTAAAGATTAAGTGTCTGTGATGAAGTGCTAAATTCACCCATGGTTCAGCTGCACTGGCATGTGGTCCTGCTGTTCTGGTTGACAGCTTAAGTAAAATGCTCTTAGCAGTCAAAGCAGTTTTCTAGTCTGGAAGGCCCTTCAATTAGCTAAGCAACTGCCTTTCAGAAGCAGGGGATAGCATGCTATTCTGCTGTTAGACAGTCATTAGACGTGAAACTTCAGCAGAATAGTAATTACATAATATCTATATATATTACAGTAATCTATTTTTGCAAAGCATTCCCAGCCAGTAACATTGATGTGCTCTGTCAAATGGACCTCTCAGACATGACCAGACTCTAGTAGCATATTAAACAGGATGGACAGAAAAGGAGAAATTAATCTTTTACGTCCTTAGCCCACTGTCTCACATAAATACAAAATCTTTGAAATCAGTAGATATGCACACACATACTTGATATCAGAATGTAATGTGCTATATCTGACTTGTGTTGAACAAAACAGGTTAGAGGAACAAGTGTCTTCTTTTGCTGAGGAAATGAAAGCACCACAAATAGGAATCATCCAGACTAATTCTGTGAAAATATATGTTTAAAGTAAGAACTGATGTGAATGTTTGTATACAAAGTAAAAAAACACTATTTTGATCACTGTCAGAAATATATTTGCAAGTGAATAATGATGGCAAATACATATAAAAATGGCTTATGATTGTATAGTTCTCTACAAAAGAAATTTAGGTGGGAATTTTACAGAAATTAGTGAAAATGTAGTAGTCAGAGTAGCTGCCTTAAAGAGATTCCATCTGTTGTTGTCACAACCACAATCAGACATTCCAGATTATTTTAACTATCATCTAGAAAAAAAAGTAATTTTGTTGAGAAAAGTGTGAAGACAATTAAATTCAAAAAGAGATACATGCTACTGTTTGTCACCAGAGATTTAGCCCAAGTGTTTCTGTAGATATTTTGATACTAAAATGTTTTCAACTTTGATAGCAGTAGTTTAGTGGAAGCATTTAGTGCAGTATAGTGTGCTGATACATAGGCTCTTTGAGAAGTTTACAGTGAGATTTCATTGCAGGAATATTAAAGATTAATTTATATAGTATTAGCTTTCACCAGAGATGGAGATAATTTCCCACATGATTGTATTGCAGAGGCTAATCAGGAATAATAGAATAATCAGGTGATAGGTGGAAGACAGGTTACTATTTAATACTAATTAAAGGTATTTAATGATCCTACAACTTGCAATTCTGTGCTCCCAAGACAGTGAAACAAGGATGATATAACTGAAACTTCAGTAATAATTTCACAGTGCCGTAACATCTGGGAAGAGTAAATGGGTGAAAATTTTCTGCTAGAATTTTTTTCCATGCTTATACTTAGATACAGGTCCCTCTCTACAGCTAAGAGAAATCCTGAGAATGTTTGTATATTGATGAGACACCAGAAGTCCATCAGTGACTCCTGAGTGTATCTGTAAATCAAAAATCATACCAATATCCTTTTTCTAATAAATATATGGTAAGGCAGAAAGGGAAATGTCTCTATTATTATGAAGTGAGAAACGCACCTTTGGCAATGTTAACGCTAATTTGCATAGTGGAGACTGGTGTTGATATTCATCATATGGTAAGTTTTGTTCCCATTTCTTTGGTATCATCTCTCTGGTAATTTTATAAAATACTGCTGTTCCTTTGTAATGAGGTGAGCTGTAGTTACCAAATTCATCCACTTCTTTAATTTGGAGCTCCATCCTTGGTTGTCTTTGTGAATGAAATATCAGTCTGTAAACTTTCCTGAAGTCTTCTCCATTCTCTGCAGTCCATATAATACATTTTTTTTTAAAAATTTTTTACCCTGCATTCAGATGCATGGCATCTAAAATAATTCATTTACATAAGTCAAGTAAAGGTAATCACATAACATTTGGTTGTTCCTTGGTTGTTCTTTATTATTATTATTACTTTATTTTCTGTCTGAGATCAGTCTGCTTCATCAGTAGGCATACCTTTGTAGTAGCTTTCCTAGCCCTTTAATAGTTGGCTTAAAGAATAAGTGGTGAAGGCTGTGTTACAAGTTGAAAATCGAGGAACAGAAAAAGAGGTATGTACATAATATAGAGAAGAATAAAAATAAAAAGGTGTTGTGAATGGAATCAGAAGAATATGCTTTCTGGTTATTCAGGATGGATGTCTATCTGTAACAACAAAATGAATGGCAGCAGAGGGGTAGATGCCTTTCAAGGTTTTCTAAATCCATTTATTTGATGCATCTAAATACACTATTCTTTGTGTATATCAGCAGACATTTCTCAGGGGCTGGAGATTTCTCTTTTTGAAGAATATTCCTTTCTTTAGGGTACATGCAGTTTTCAATGGAAGAGTTTATGTCCAAAATGTTCAGAGGGCCAAATACATATTTATATGTTCAATCTAAAACAGATGAAAGAGGCTATATGCAGTTTTGGGTGAAAACCTTTCAGAGGCTTCTTATCTCTTTACCCTTTAAGCAAGTCTCTGAATGGTGGCAGCCACTACATGGAACTTTCTAGGCTGCTAGCAGAAATGGCATAACCCTCTCTCTCTCATCACCTCAATTTACAGTGCAACTCACAACAGGCAATATTTGGCCTTGGTTTCTTGCCCACTCTAAGAGAATTTATACAGACAAAATAGCAGACAGAAACCTGTACTCTGAAAATAATACTTAAAATACCATATGTTTCTGAGGGACCAGGTTTCACAGAATTCACAGGGGTTTAAGAGATCTCTACAGATCATCCTGTCCAACTCTCAAAGCAGGGTCACCTAGAGCACAGTGCTCAGGAGCTCGTTCAGGTAGTACATTTTCTTTACAGCTGGAGTAGTTTAACATTAAGCTCCACATTCCTTTCTTTGACAAGAAACAAAGTACTGAAATAACTAATTGTGCTGTGACTAACTTCAATCTACCAGTGTTCCCATATAGCATTTTTAAATAGCTGAGGTAATTGATAATGTTCATACAGGTGCATGAATTAATTGCCTTACCTGAAGCAGAAATATTTCCTCTAAATCTAAAATGAATCTGCTCTCCTTGTCTTAATGGGAACTGCTGTGTAGGTTCTGGGGGACCAAAATAACCCTCCTCATGGAGATTTTGAAGTTCATTGGTCAATTCTTTGGAGACAGATAGTAAAAGTACTATTTTGTATGGGTTTTCTCTCTTCTGATACAGTATCACATTAGCCATGGTGCTACAGAGAGCTTCTTCCAGAGCCTGAGCAAAGAGGAGAAGATAGGTGTTTTCCAAAAGGAACGAAAGGCGAATGACCATAAAGCTGTATGAAAAGGTGGGAGGAAAAAAAAAGGAAAGAAAATTAAATTTAAAAACTTTATTTTAAATAACTTTATCAACTGCAAATAATTTATTCTTATAAACATTATGGGAACTTTTGTTATTCTCTTTTCACCCTTGTTTCCAACAGATGAAAAGGTGGAAATTTGCTTGTGTTTGTAGAGTATGTTGAATATGTAGGTATGATTTCGAATACATATGAATTTTACAAGAAAGTAAGTTAATATTTCATAATAAGAATTATTTTTAAAAATTGGGGTTTTTTAGTTAGAGAGCCAAATCACATTTGCCAATTAAGACTGATATCTGTATTTCCTGTTTCCAGTTTTCTTGAACTATATTGTGTACATTCTATAAATGAAAAATTGGGGTTTTTTTGTAATTATGATCAACAAAATCTAAGAGCAAATTATTGGTTAAAAATGGATGATTTCTTAGCACTTCTAATTTCCATTTAATTGTGAACACAAAACTAAACATTTCAGTAAATAAAATTTTGTTAAATTATTCATACTTTACCTTTCTAAATGCTTGTTTAGTTCAAAAGATACAAGCCCATTCTGTGCATTCTGGATTATAACATCATCAAACACCTTCCACCCCTCTTCTTTGTTTCCATGACCTAATAATTTCAAAGTATCACTGAGATTGTCCCCACTTTTTCTCACAGACATGCTCACAGCCCTGGAAAATCAAGTTATTATTGAAAAAAACAACATAAAAATACTTCTGCAAAAAGAGTAAGCTTGTGTTTGTACCTTTTATCCCCCTCTGCCTTCCCTGATGACTTTTTCTGGTTTGCCCACCTTGCTTAAATCAGTATCTGGAAATATACTCCAGAGTATGTGAATGATATAATTACTAAGAGATTTTTTCAATTCTCCAGAAACTGCTGAAATGTAGAGATTATATTTTTCTTTTTAGGAGTCCCCATGTTTTAATGCTTTTTAAAGACATGGCAAAAAGTCTAAGTTTTACAAATATTGTACTGCATACTTTGGGAAAATCTGGACCTTTATCTAGTGTGTAAAACTGACCTAGTATAAACCATTGTGCCATGCATTTTGATTCAGGCAATACTGAAATGTGTAGAAGTAGAGATGGGAAAATTCAAAAATCAGACTCAAATCAGCTTGGTGTGTTATGAACACAGCAGCTTTAAGTCATGTGTATTCTTTGCGTTCAATATATTGGACTTGGTTGAAAATGCCTGAATATTTCTTGCTGAAAAAACCTCAGTCTTCATTCTGACTCCTGCTAGAAATATAGTGGTTAGCATATTTAAAAAATATACATCTAATAATGTATTAATTTTTCTGGTGAAACTACAGCATTAAGATTTTGAGGGTTTGCTCTAGTGTTTCTAACAATGCTCATAGTTATTGCAGTCTATATTCAAGAACAAACACATTTTTAATCCAAGAAATTATAAACCAACAACTGTTAAAATTAATTGACTTCGATGTTTTAGAAAGTGGTGAATTTGAAGTGAGGTTCTTACCGAGGATGGTATGCTGCAGCAACCCTCTGTACTGCAGCACTAATGGCTCTTGCGTGTCCTGTCTCATCTCCTTGCCTTTTTTTGTCTGGGTTTGGAGGACAGGGTAGAGTAATAGTGACTGAGCTGTTAAAAGGTTGGGCTGAAGGATGCTGGACATGAACCAGTGCACTAGTAGATATCACTGAGTGATATATATCGTGCCTTGCTTTCAATGCTGAAACCAATGACGGCTCAATTGGCTGAATCTAAATATGGAAATAAATAGTACAATCAACTTGCAAAAAAATTCTTCCATTACATGTCGGGATTTTTTAAGAAATTGGATTATCTTTTGAATATCACAGAAGAGTCAGACTCCTCTCTTTAACTCAAGAACAGCCTTGCCCAAGTAACAGCACTTTATACAAAGCACAGAAAAATGCTTGAAAGTCATCGAAAACTAGAACTTTTATTGCCTAGAATATTTATATTGTTTTGTTCCTGATCAAAGTTCAAGTTTTGAAACTCATGAGCTTCCTCAGATTTTGAAAAACTTCTGAGATTTTTCTAAACTGTATTTTTTTATAATTTTAGTTTCTCCATACTTCCAAATTAACATCTTAATGGAGAAAGGGAGAAACATAACTGAAGCACAATTTGAGACTATACTCAGCCTAAGACTAACACATGATAAAAACCTTTTGTTGCACTTGCTGGCATGAAGGATGAAGTGACAAAAATGGTTCCACTAACTTAACCACTGGACCAAGCAATTAAAGTTTTGAGTTGATACATCTTTATTAAAAATAACTATATTTTCACAACAATATCAAACAAAGGTCGATAGATCTTTTCAGCTAAAGATATCCCTGACAAGTGGTTTCAACAAAGCTGACAGGAAATCTGCATGTACAGGATGTGAAGCTGCAACCACTTCTTGTCGACTTCTGATATTGGAAGAGATTGCACTGTAACATCATTGGCATACTTACTTCAGAACTGATCAGATAACAGGAACAAATATGGAACAAATATCACATATTTCAAGCTTACCTTTAACTGCATAGGTGCTGGAGAACTGAATACTTCTGGACGGTAACAGAAAGAGATTCTAGAATCCACGTTCAGCTTTTGTAAGAGTCCTACCTTTGGAACAGTAAATGTTTCCTTCTTTAAGCATGATAACACAGAAAAAACACCCAGATGATAAATTTGCACTTCTGCAAAGCTTTCCTGAGTAAAGAGAATGTGGGGTTAGAGTATTGGAGGGAAAGGAGGCTGTTTCACAGTTTGAGAAGGTAACATTCTCTATAGAGCAAAGTATGAAAGGAAAATAAATAGAATATTATTGCCCCCTGCATGCCCAAGTGATCTCTAGTCATCATGTGATGTCATTCATATTCCAGTATATGACTGGGGTGAAATGAAATAAGCTTATAAACTAGGTGATGAATCTGGTCCAATGCAACACTTCTGCATTTAAAAAAAGAGAACCATCCTGTGTTCATTTGATATAGAATTTATACTTATGGAACTGTGTTACTCTGTTGTGATCTAAATGCACAGTAATTCCTCCAAAGCTCTACTTTTATCAAATAATGCAAAGCAGTACACTTATTTACAATAATAATGAAATATTACTGTACCATTATTGTTGTGGGATCAAACACTTGCTTAACATTGTAAGTGAAAAAAAAGAATGTTATTAAATAGTAGTTGTCAAATAAAATTAGTGCTTGAGAATGTAGAAAGAAAAGTTCTGTTTAACCACATATTATGATGGGCAATATGATTTAATAATGACAACTTTACTTGAAAAATTCCAGAGAGACTTAACTAGAACCTCAAATGATGCTTTTGCAATGCTTTGATGAGAGTTACTCACCTTATGGTTTCCTTGGTGTCCTTGCAAAGAAATAGGAGTTAAGTAGTTTGACTGAAAGTTCATATCGATCACCTTCACCACAATCTCCCGATAATTTCCTCTGAAGCGTGATGTAAATGGGATTGCAATGTTGATAGGGAAAAGTAGTTTTTCATAATCATTACATTCAATACTGATGACATTGCTGACCAGCTCCTCAGAGTCATCCACCACCAAGGAACTAGTGTCATTGAGTATATTACACTTCAGATTCTCCAGAACACTTGCAGGGGCTTTAACAAAACAAGCTATTTCCTGTTTATTTTTACCACTCTCTTTGACTAGGAATCTATAAAAAAAAAATAAAAATTGAGTGGGGTAGTGTCTCATATTTTTAATTAAATACTTCAATGTAATGATGTGCTATAATGAAACATAAGAAGATAATTCAGAAAAATATCTTTATGAATAAATGAGAAAGTCATGAAGATTTTTATGTTTAGCCTGTTTCAGAACAGCTTACAAAGTACTGTAAAACTGATGAATTGTAGTCCTTTCCTACTAATTTCCAACAATTTGAGGTTTATTGACTTTACTGGCTGTAACTCAGTCCCTCTCTGGCATAAAAAAAAATTATGCAAATAGAACCTTAGAGTTTACTTTAGGCCAAAGGGAAAGATCTTCACTGCGCATGTTCAAATTGTAAACTTGTTATGTGCACGACCAGCAGGTGTTCAGCACATGTATATTGAGTTTCTGCACCCACACATGTTTATAAGTTAATAAGGAATAATTATGTATATGTCTTCTTAAAAAAAAAAAGAAGAATATGTGCTTACTCTTTGTTCATCCAGTATCTAGATTTTTGTACTTCTGAATCACTCACAGAAGGATTCACATCAGTAAGATCATAGGTTTGTGCTGAAGATTTGAAGGTACTTAGGTAATTTCTAAAAATTTCATTATTTTTTTCCATTTTACTGTCTTCTATTTTCTCTGTCAGTCTGTGCTCTTCACTTTCTAGCCCTTTTATATTGTCCCCGACTACTTCCTTTTTCTCCTGTTCAAAACAATTTGTGATGCTTCTGTTGTGAATGTCTTTCAATGTCCCAGACAGAATGTCTTCCTCACTGCTTGTGAGAGCATCCAGAAAAGCCAGTTCTGGAGGCTTTTCAGTAACAGAGCTATCTCCATGAAGTTTATCCTTTTCACTGCACTCTTTTTTCTCTGTAGAAGAGACGGTCAGTAGTTGGTTGTCACCATTTTCCTTTTTCATTGGAGAGTCTCTGCTGGTGTCCTGTTCTTGAGCAGATTTGTTTTCAGCTAAGGATACAACTTTTCCCACAGTTTTAATTTCATTTGTGTGAGTTTGATTAACATTTTGACCTTCTGTCTTGTTCAGGGAAGGAGTTCTTTGGAATTGCTTACAGGAACTGGAAGATGCTTGCACGGAGTCTGTTGCTTCTCCTTCCGAATAATGCACATCTGTTTCTCTAGAAGCATTTTCACCAGTCTGGTTCTGAGAACCACTATCTTGTCTGCAGCTTTCAACATAAAATTTATTTTCTGCCTCTTGAAGGTGTGAGATTGTATTTGTCAAGTACTCCTTCACTTTCTGCAGATAATCTATAATTTCATTGTATTCTGAGGGAAAAAATAAATAACCAATTAAATTTTGCCATGAAAGGTAGACAAAAATGTGAAAACTATTATACACATACTTATTGAATTCCACATAGTCCCACAGTACCATTCAATACATGAAGCACACCCTATTTCCTGGCTTCCATTTAGTATTTTTACATATATCGCTATTCAGGTGGAGTCAATTTCGAAAGAACTGAATATAAACAAGTACATTTTTGTACTTGTCTATGAACAACCACGTGTATATTTGTCAAAGTTTTACTCTGCCAACTCTAATGAACACTTTTCTAGAGATCAGACACTAGCTAAATTCTTAATGACAATCAATCCGAAGCATGGTATTGATAAAATATGGTCCAATCAATTTGGCGAGATCTTTAAAATTAAACGTATTATTTCTTGCAAGGTCTAATATGTAGGACTCCAGCAAGGCTGTTATACATGCATATAATTTTAAACTCAGACCTTAGCAGCTCTGAATTTTTGCTGTGAAGAATAGATGATAACACAAAACCACCAGCCTGCATGTAATGCTGAAGCTCAGCAGTTTGTAATACCCAGTTATAGGAAGGGTGAAGGATGCCCTTGCATGTAATTAAAACCACTTTGTGAAGAAGAATGCACAAAAAGCACACAATCACTATATGCCATTCATGGAAGATTTTAACCTATATTTTATGATGCCTTATTTTTCTTATCTTACACCTTTTCTTAGAAATTATTCCAGATATTCTCTCCAAGGATTTAAAATGTATTACTTAGAGCTCTCCCCACATCTTATTGCTGCCAGCCCCTATAACTGTAGTGGTATCTTCATTAGTTAGATATATTGCAAACCTTGGAAAATTTTTTGATTATTTCTGTTTGCTGCATGAGATCTTGGATAATTTTGTTTTAAAGATTAAATCTCCTGAAAGTCAATACAAATAAAACAATAGCACCACACAGTATGGTGTGCTCTCCACTTGCAATGTGCAGATACACACAAGGAAAGGAAAACAGAAAGGGCTGGTACAAGTCTTACAGGAAGTCTTTGACTTAACAGTCATGTTTTTTAACAATGTCATATGAGGTAAATAAATACCTCAAGGTTTTCAGCTTAGAAAATACTTTTATTAAGAATGCCATCACATATCAATAAGTGATATTATGTGATCTAGATAGGCCTCTCATCTCTATTTACATCTGATTAATTCAAACCTACAAAAAGTACAGTTCAGAATAGTTTTTTTCTTATTTAACTTGGTCAAAAACTTATTCCCTTCTAATACTTCCTCAGTTTCCAAGTGATTTATTAGACTTTGACTATATTTGGAAAAAAATATAGGAAAAAGGAAGCAAATACATTTAAAAATATTGTTTGCACTGGTAGTTTAAAAAGAATTATTATTTTACTGTTTTTCAACAGGCACTTTTACAGTAGAGAAGAAATTCTAGACAGTTTAACAGGACTGACAAATAAAACAAACGGTTGGAAATAACAGAGCTTTGTTTGCAGAAGAGATTGTAATAGACCACTTCCCAGTTTCACTGTAAGGCAAAGTTCAAGCTTAGGCAAAACTACCAAAATTTACATTTCCCCCCTGATTTTTGCATTTTCTAAACAAAACGAAAAAATCCTCAAACAAATTGTACAGCCCCTTAAAGTTCCCTAAAATTAAATTTGAAGATAACAGGGTAATTCAAAACAATGGCATTTTCCTATTCTGTAAATGTGACTTTTCTAATATGGGCAAGAAAAGATACTGCCTTGTAACCATATACTATCCAATTGTGTCACATGGAAAGACACTTTTTGCATTCAATTACAAGGTTAACCATGAAATAAGTCTTCTTTTGTGCTTTTCCCATCCCCCATCTCTTTTCTAACACTTTGCTTTCTGTGCTTTTTCTGATGTTTGATAACACAGCTTTAGAATACAGAAGTCGTTTATATGCAACTGTCTCCAGACCTCTTTGCCCAGTGCTTTTTGGAAGGAGAATGATTCTTGGAAACTGGCAAAAAAACAATTGAAAAAAAATTGCATAAACCATGAGGCCAACAGGAGAGTTAGCTTGCTTGGAGCCTAGAAGGAGGCTTTTTAAAGCCAAATGTTTTTTTATTACACACATTATAAATCTGTAGGTCAAGACTCAGAAACATAAGCATAGGTAAACATTTCTCTCTGTAATCCCTTTCTTTCTCTCTTTGCATCATAGAATCATGACAATGACAGAAGGGTTTGAATTGGAATGAGATGATCTTTAAGGTTCTTTCCAGCCTTACTTCCTGTCATGGGCAGAGACACCTTCTAGTAGATCAGATTGCTAAAAGCCTCGTCCAGCCTGGCCATGAACACTTTCAGGAATGGGGCATACACAAGTTGTCTGCCTTCTTCTCCCTCTTCCTGTGTCTCATTACTCTCTAAGTAAAGAATTTCTTCCTAACATCTTCCTAACATCTAATCTAAATCTCTCCTCTTTTAGTTTAAAACTGTTCCCTCATGTTCTAGCACTATATGTGATAGTGTCCATGTAAAAAAATCACTCTTCCTCTTTTCTGAAAGCCTCTTTTAAGGATTAGAAGAATGCAACAAGGTGTCCCCAGAGCCTTCTCCAGCCTGAACAACCCCAGCTCTCTCAGCTTCTCTTAAAAAGACAGATGCTCTGATCCCTCTTATCATCTTCATGGCCTTCCTTTGGACCTGCTCCAACAAGTCCAAATCCTTGTGCTGGAGACCCCAGACCTTTATGCAATACTTCAGATGAGGTCTCACAAGGATGGAGTAGAGAGAGAGAATCGCCTCCCCTGGCTGTTGGAGACTCTTCTTTTGAGGTTTAATGCTGTTAGACCTTAGATAGAAATGTTAGTTTTCTCTTCTTCTATGATAAATGTTCATTAATATGTTGATGTTCACCTACTGCAGGACTGAGCTGAGCATGGAGCAAAGCCCCTGTGAAAATATATTTAAGAAAGGAGAAAACTGAGGACTGAGGAAAAAAGTGTGAGAACCAGCCCTGTGAACAACAAGGTCAGAGAAGAAGGAAGAGAAGGTACTGCAGACATGGGGCAAAGATTCCCTTGCAGCCCATGGGAGACCGGACTGGAGCAGATATGGGGAGGACCTGATACCAAGGAAAGTAGATATTCCCTGAAGGAACTGCAGTCTGTTTAGAATCCATTTTTTTCCTGACAGGAGCTGTGGACCATGGGAAGGACTCACAGTGGAGCACAGTAAAGAATAAGAAGGAAGGAGTGTAGAGGGAACTGCTATGGACAGAGTGTTGCCCTCATTTGCCATCATTGCCCTGCACTCCTCAGGAAGGGGAAAAGGTAAAGGAATTGGGAATCAAGGAGTAAAGTTGAGCGTGGAAAAAAGAAGGGGTGGAGAAAAGGTCTTATTTCAATATTTTGCCTTTACTTCTCACTATCCAAATCCATTTAAACTGACAATAAATTAAATTATTTTTTCCCCTAAATTAAGTCTATTTTTCCCATGATGGTAATTTTAAATGTTTTTCTCTATATCAACTCAGGATTTTTTTTCCATCTTATTTTCTTTCCATTTCCTGTTGAAGAGGGGGTAGTAAGTTATTGGGTTGGCATCTGGTGTCTGGCCAAGAAAACTCCACTAAAGTATAGTGCACATAAAACTTTAAACAAGCCTGCTTAGTTAATTTTACCTTTTTCTATAATTTTTTTGGTCACATAATGAGAATTATGAGTCTCACACTGAATCTCATGAAATGACTCAAAAGCAGTGTGATACAACTGTGGGAATATGAATTAATTTGGTCTAATGAATTACCAAGTATTGAAATACTATCAAATTAAAATTAAGGTCCCCCAGCATCATCAGACAGCAGAACTCAGGATCTAATATACCCAGTGTGTCTGCTTATAGGTAAGTCCTTCCATACTTGCCTGGACTTCCAGTCAATTCCTTGTATTTATCATGGAGAGCACTCAGCAATTGGCAGGTGTCTTGAATAATTTCTGTAACATTCTCGAGCTGGTGGCTGAGAGATCTGCTCAGCTCTTTTGCTAAAGAGGTCAGTCCAAGCACATACTGCTCCAAACCTCCTTTATCCAGATCACTTTTCAGAAGCATGTCTCTCACCAGAAAGTTCAGGTAACAGATTTTTGCTAGGACTTGTCCTGATTTCCCTGCAGGTGGAATCTTACTTTCAGCCATATCCATTTTATATTCAGAATATGCTGAACTACAATTTTTTTTTTCTGCTCAAACACTTCCACAAGTTGTTGTCCTTGGTTCAGGCTACTACACTGTTTAGCACTTCTAGCCTAAACAGAAATTTTAAAAGTACTCTATTCCACAAACCAAACTCTAGCTGAGAAACTCTGAGTTGATATTGACTATTGAAAAGTTACTAGGTGATGGGAAGGAGTGGCTGTTGTGTAACTACAGGCAAGGATTGCCAGGAGATGCCAATGTACACCACGCACCTTCAAGGGAGGTTATGTAACTCAGTTATGCAGCAGTGACTTAAAATTTCAGGATATCTGAGCAATTTCTTACTTCAGCGGCTACAAATGATTAGTACTTATGAAATCAAGTTTGAATGGTTATTTACAATTATATACTCACCAACAATGACAGACAGGACACACAGAATCACCAGGTTGGAAGACACCTTCAAGATCATTGAGTCCACCCCATGTCCTAACACTGCAACTAAACCGTGGCACTGAGGGTAACATCCAGTCTTTTTTTAAACACATCCAGGGATGGTGACTCTACCACCTCACTGGGCAGACCATTCCAGTACTTTATCACTCTTTCCATAAAAAAGTTTTTCCTAATATCCAACCTAAATTTCACTTGGCACAGCTGAAGACTGTGTCCTCTCATTCTGTCAGTGCTGCCTGGAGAAAGAGACCAACCCCCACCTGACTACAAACACCTCTCAGGAAGTTGTAGAGAGTGATAAGGTCACCCCTGAGTCTCCTTTTCTCCAGGCTAAACACACCCAGCTGCCTCAGCTCTTCCTCACAGGGTTTGTGTTCCAAGCCCCTCACCAGCCTTGTTGCCTCCTCTGGATGTGCACAAGCATCTCAACATCCTTCCTAAACTGAGGGGCCAGAACTGGACACAGCACTCAACGTGAAGCCTCACCAGTGCTGAGTAGTGGGGAAGAATGACCTCCCTGCTCCTGCTGGCCACACTATTCCTGATACAGGCCAGGATGCTGTTGGCCTTCTTGGCCACCAGGGCCTTGCAGCCTCATGTCCACTTGGCTGTCAACCAGTACCCCCAGACATTTAATTTTTAAACACAGGATTCTATACCAGATCTCATGACAGTAAATGAGGCAGTAATGGCCACTTAAATTACAGTTGATTCTTCCAGGTTTTTTACTCTTCAGCAGTCTTAAAGAGAATCTGTATTTAGGCTGTCTGATGATCTCATGATCAGCATTTGAAGGTCTTGAAATTCAATGATTCATATAGGAAAACCATTGTTTTAGTTAAAAAAAGAAAAAGTAGGTCCCACATCCTACCTTAATTTCAGTGCCACTGCTGGCCTATGAAAACCTATTTATTATATTTTGCTATCAATTCGCTGTTTCTCCCTAGTTGAAGAAGGCTGATAAATGATGTAAATGAAATTTCTTAATCTTTGATTGGTGTTCACTGAATAGTCTTATAATTTAAGGCTGGTGTTTATGTACCATACTGACAAGCATTAGATAATGTAACTATAAAGTCTTTGGGAACAATAATATGGTTTTTATTTGACACAAGCTCTTGCCCAAAGAGATCCAGCTGGTGCAGTAGTAGCTTTCAGGGCTCTGCCTGCCCCCATGGGGTTCCATGGTCCAGATCAGGCTTACCTGGTGAGTGCAGGTGATAAGCTATGCCATGCTTTGAAGCTTTCTGTACACTACAGATTGTAAAAGAATATGTTGCTGCAATTAGTATATTATAATTGGAAGCCAGGAAGAGTAAATAAAGTAGGCAACACAAGTTATTCAGACGTATTACAGTATATATCTTCTGAAAATATATTACTGCCCATATTAATATATAGTATAGAGTACTCAGGAAAATAATACTGTAATATCACATGTGAATTCATTGCAATATGATAAGGAATTTAGTATAAAGGTTACTTAGATAGAATAAAATTTATATCATACAGTAAATGCTGGAGTCACTTTAATCTTGTACTTTTCTGAAGTTAATTCAGCCTGGATTTAGTTCACCCTGGATTAGTTACTGAGATGGTGTACTGTGCAGCTCACCAGTTACAATGAGAATGTTGAGACTTTAGCAATAAGCAGACTTGATAAGTACAGTACTATTCAATTCTCCACCAGTCAAGTTGAACAGTGAAAGTATAGTTTTCTCTTTCAGCCTTTACCACAGAAAATCTGAGCAGAGGAAAAAAGACACAGATACACAAAGAGACACACAAAACCAGTCCAGGGATATCTGATCACAAGTAACTCTCTAAGATTTTGCCACTGTAGATCCTCAGCCTCACTGGAAATCCCTGCCTGAAATACATCCTTTAACTGAGAAGAACATCAGACCCACAGTGGCAGGATGAAGACAAAAGCTGTCATGTTATCCACTGCCCATGGAGATGAGTAAATTACTATTACAACAACAGACTCACAAGAAAAGAGACAGGTGCCCAGCAACCAAATTGTTAAAGTAGGGCCCTATGTCCAGGTAGGTAATGTAACACAATAGGAAGAAAATGAATGTCATATATTTGCGAAATAAAAGTGCAAAACCAATTGTGATAAACATAGAATTTTTACTAGGTTTTGTTTATTTCCGGTCTTGTGATGTTATTTATTTATTTGTTTGCTTGTTTGTTTGTTTCATGTGAAAGAACTAATAACAAAAGACCTGTGCACTCATTCTTAAAGTTTAGTTATCCACAGAAATTTGATTTTTTAAAGAGTAATCTTCAACAAAGATTTTCTGCAACAGCAGAAAAAAAAACAAGTTGGAAATATTGGCTCTGTGCTTGATTTTGTTTTAAAATAATTCCTGTTCCTGGGTTCCATTCACATTTAACTATATTCTCTAAGTATTTGAAAAGTCCTTTTAAAAAAAAGCTTTTTCATCCATATTAAATAATAGCCTTGGATGTAGAAAGAACAAAATATCCAATTTAGAAAAACAAGGATCAAATCATACATTTAAATTAAATGACCCTTTAGCAGATATTCATGTTCTTTTCAGAATACTTTAGAAGTGTTGCATAGCTGATAACAAAGGAAGTGGACTTTGTTCTGCTAGGAAAAGAGATTAGAGTGTATGGTGCAGATCCAATAAGTTCTCCCTATATACTCTGCATATAATGCAAAGTTCAATATGTGACAATGCATGCATTTTGGTGTGTTTATTGATCTATTTTTATTTAAAAATATGTGTAATGGTTATTCTCCCCATCTCTGGTATTCTAAGGCCCAAGCTAAAAAGCAATAATAGTATAAGAAAAACTAAGAAAGTGCTACAGATGCACTGTGCCATAGAATTTATGTCATATGTTCATAGTAAGGTACTACCCAGGCAGCTTGTCTACTTTAAACAGTTAGTATTTTACATTTCAGGCTGTTGCTCAATTTGCTACTTAGAAAAGAGACAGAAAGCCAAGGAAACTGTTGGTGAAATGGGATGTATACAGTAAAACTTCAAAGACTTGATACTACTCAGCTTCTAACTTAACCTAGTAACTTTACAAGAAATTATTCATAGACAGATGGGGTATCTTCACTTTGAGTTTTCTGTTGAAGTGTTATTTGTATATACAGTAAGCTTCCAGTTTAACACCTTTGATAGCATCAGAATGCTGTGAAGTGAGTCAGCTATAATGAGTTGCTTTATTTAGTTGGGCAGAGAACAGGGAGGAAAAGAGAAAACAGAAGGGAGAGAACAAGTTGTCCAGAGAAGTTATTCCAAAGAACACTGTACCTGGAAGTGTTCAAGGCAAGTTTGGATTGAGCTCTGAGCAACCTGGTCTGGTGAAAGACGTTCCTGCCCATGTCAAGGAATTGGGACTTGAAGTCCCAGTTGGGACCTTTGAAATCCCTTCCAACTCTGGCCATTCTACAATTCTATGATTCTATGATAATGTGTATTCATCAGACCTAAATAACAGTGTGAAATTGTGTTTAACTATAGACAATTTCAGGTGTGATTGTACTATGGAATTTTTTTTCTCTAGAAATAGTTCTGTGATGTTCATTATATTTTGTTTCTTTCCATGACAAATTTGCTTAAGCAACAAGTAAAATGAAAGAGAGAAGGAAGTGCCTGAAATGGTGACCTTTAAATCTAATAGCATTGTTAAAAGTGTCAAATGTGGTTTCTGTTGAATTCAAATAAGGCAATGCTGTGGAGATAAAATCTTAATGATGTGTGATTCATTACAATTCAATGAACTGTGCAAAGATAAATATGGGGAAAAATTACCACTTTGATGTACAGGAAATTTCCTCAGAGGGATTTATTTTCAAGTAAGTTAAACAATGCTCCATTAAACTTCTCAAAGATGACAGAAAGCTATGTCAAGGTAACCAAATCCCCTAAATGAGACCAATAGAAAAGAAATAAAAAAACCCCGGAACATGTCACATGCTTTGAAGATGCATTTGTACTCAAAAAGCTTGAAAACATTTAAATATGAGAGACTGAAGTGCTAGAATAAGGTCCCACTTGGAACACAGGTGCTTTGACAAAAAGTATTAAAGCCACTAGATTTAGATTTTCTAGTAACAGATTTCATGCAGAAACCCTAGTCAGCAACCTTTCATTTATAGCAGGAGCTTAACTCCCTTGCACTGCTAGAATAAATTGTCTGCTTTCATTTCTAGGCTTGTGAATTCAGTATAAATAAACAAGCAATAAAACAATATGCAGAAAAGATTCTCAGCTCTGTAGGTTAATGCATGTACCAATACAGAAGGAAGTGGGGGATCATCACCAGCCCATAGGGCTGTATCCAGAGGTTTGGGTGCAGGCCTAGGAGAGGACTTGGAGTGGGTTAGTCCAGGCAGGTGTCTGTCCAGTATTGTGTGCTTTGGCAAAAGACAGCAGATAGAATCTTAACTTCCTGGAACCTCACATTGTCCCAGGGAATGTATTTTGAATTGCTATCTTTGCAGACTTGTGTTGAAAGTGAAGTCAAGTTCAATGTTTCTAATTCACCCACCACCACTATATGAGAGGTGTTAATTAGAGCAAATTTTACCATTGGTTTACAAGTAGTTCTATGATAATTAAGAGTATGTCAATTAATCTAATAACTTCTTGAGAGAATTTTGCATGTGCAGATGAGTGTTACGTACAATATGTAAGCCAAAAACTTCATTCAGATTTTACTGTGACCAGAATAAGTAAAGGAAAGAAAAACATCAATACATTGTAAAAGTAATTAGTACTCTGTGCTATCACTTTTACACATTTATTTCAAAAGTCATATATCAATATCAAAGTAGCAAAAGGAACTACTTCATGAGTCCATCAGTAGTTTTAAAAAAACATAGACTGCATTAAGGTCAAACTTACAGCCATTAAAAGATGGCAAAACTGAATATAATTGTGTTATCATACCTGTATAAAATTACATTAATAGCTTATAAAATGATAGTTTAAAAATCCATCATATGGTACAGGGAACTATCTTACAAAGCTTCCTGGAAATCAAACTGACTGTTAATTACATTAAAATATGGGGTATGGGTCAAACTGGCTTACAGGTCTGTCTGAGTAAAAATGGAGGCTGGTATCCAGTGTGACATACAAAAGTAACTGACTTATAACACATTGAGTAAGTGGATGAGAGGAGTTCCAAGGACACATAAACTGCTGACAGAAAATGCAAAACCTGAATTTAACTCTAGTGATTATTCTTATCTGCAGTCCTATCATTCTTCTGAAACTTTGTATCATTTTGTTTTACCCTGAGTGAAAAATATTACCTCATGATAGAACACTGCTTGTGAAAACTGTAATGCGTTATTTAATTTCCAAGGTTAGTTTTCCCGGTATTTTATTAACAATAACATCAATATTATACCATTAACAGTAATAGAGAGGCTCAAATCATAAAAGGCCTAGATATTCACCTGCTGGTTGATTGAGGTGTAGCTAACATTTCATTTTTTATGATGCTTCATAAGCTCCAAAATCTAAATATTCAACCTTCTCAACACCTTGAGGAGACTGGTGGATGAATTTTATTACTTCTGCTTTGAAGAGGAGCAAATGAGACAGAATCAATCGCAGAAGAACAAGTTCAGAACTTAAACCTTGCTTGGACTGTGTTCAATAAGAATATTGTTTGTTGTTTTTTTTCCCAGGAGAAAGTGAAATAATCTCATTTAAAGTCACAAATAAACTCAGGTCTCCTGTGCATTTTTAGGTAGCTGACAAACTTCATGTAAATATCAGAGCTACTTGTAAGCCACCTGTAAAGGAAGGAGTAGAAGTTGTTTCTCCTATTTTATTTTATCAGTTGGCTGTTTGTGCAGCTGGATTTGGAGTTCTTAAATATAATAAATATGCAGCAAGTAGAACTGATCTGTAGTTTTAAAAATATACACATTCAAAAATGACAATATTTGAATTTGGAAAATGTCTGACTAGTTTGAATCAGTTTCATTGTAAGCTTAATGAACAATAAGAAACGTGGCAAACATCTATTCTGGTGTATGACAAACCACACAGAGTGTGGAAATCTGGGATATATTTATGTCTTAAGGATTAATTCTTGTACAGTTTGATTATCTTGTTCCATCTTTACTTGAACACAGACTTACAGAGTTATTCTTATGTTGTTAAAAACAAAACAGCAACAAAAAAAATCAGGTCACTATCGATCACTGGAAAACAGGCTTTTTAATGGGTTTTGTAATGACAAATAAGAGCTGGAAGGTATTAGCTTATTCACTATGAATGACCTTATATGGTTAAACAAATTTTGTGAAACAGAAGCCCGAATGTCTTTCAGATAATATAGCAGAAGTCATGCAGCTCCTATTTAAAATTAATTTCTAGACTGAAATTTTGTCTTAATCTACTAAAAACACCTGCCTACCTAACACTTATTCATGACAGCAACAGAGAAACTCAAAGGAAGTTATCAGATAACAAAACCTCTGCAGTTTTCAGGTCTATCAGCAGATTTTTAAAAACCCAGTCTTATCAACAAGTCTTAGAATAGTACTCTTCCTTATGTCATATCTGAATTACACCAAAATTAGCAAGATGCAATTTCCTGCTAGATTTTTGTAAGACTTCTTTTGCTGCTGTAGTGTTAGCTGCCATTCCATGCTCATTAGAGAACTACATGCTGTAGTTAAATTAGAGACTTGAGAGCTTTCTTAAAAGATGATATATTATGCTACTTGATTTCTAACAAAGAGTAAAACACCGTATATCAAATTATACTACTTTATTTCTAACAAAGAATAAAACATAATATAGATTTGTGTGGTACTGATAATATAATTTAGATACACAAAAATGTCAAGAAAAGTCCCTAAACCCTTAATAGCACAACGTGACTTAAAATTATCTCATGTATATTGCAATTTTTCTGAACATAACGCAAACAGAAAGAAGTAAGCACAACTGGGTATGTGTTTAATGCTTATTTCTCCTATTCCTTGCCCTCTCCCAAACAAATACACTGAAAAAAAATTATTTCAGTTCTTGGGATACAGTATTGTGGTCAAGGAAACTAAGTAAGTAAAACTCTGGCTGAGAAACAGTGTGTCAGGGTGCAGCGTCATGCTGTGCTCTGAGGGAAGATACCACCGTACAGCTATAAATGTGCTGAGGGCAATCTCCTTCCACGTGAGTTCCATGTCAGGGTCTGACACCTGTTTTTTAAAAACAAATGCTGAGTGGACTGTTATCTGTGGTCTCTGCCACCGGCCCAGTTACATGGGCAAATCACATGGGCCCCTGGAAGAGGAAAAAAAGTGAGCTTTATGGAAGGACTTGGGGACATCTTGACAAAGTAAAGAGCACAAGGGTTTTAATCAACGACCATACCCTTAGACTTGAGCAGAAAGAAATTCTAGCCCACCACAAACTGCTAATTAACTGAATTTTTGCAAGGTGAGGTAAGCCTTGCAAAGGAGGCCTTTCTTTTGTTGTTTGTAGGGCCTGAACCTTTCAAATAGTTTAAGTTACTGTGGTTAAAATTCCTTTTCAAAGTCAGTATTCATTGGCATTCCTACTGTTCTGAATGGAAGCTAGGCTTAGCTGGAAATGTTAGGCAAATCTGTGATCAGATGACTCTGTGAGTCATGAGGTTAGAATCCAGAAAGGCTATGACAAAGAAGGGTGTTAGTGTACTTACCTGAATCACATCTGTGCACTGACTTGGTTTGGAAACAAATCAGCCCCTTAGCAAGTAATTGGGAATGACAATTCCTTGTCTGAGACAGACGCTGCAAAAGCATTAATAAAAAGACAAGAGAGAACACAATAAATTTCTTTAGATTGTCAAATAAAGGCAAATCCAAAAATTTGCTTGCAAAATAAGATTTTAAGGGGTAACTGCATTTCTTTAGGTACACAGATAATTAAGTTTCTAAGAATTAGAACTTGTGGCTGGATTTTCAGAAGTGCTTTGTAACTGGTGGAATTGGTGCTACTGAATTGGTAATACTGAACTGCAAACTTCTAATCTGGAAGTTTTGACTGAAAGTTGGAGAGTGGAGGAGCTGATTGCATTCAAAATTGTGATCCTGAGACGTCACCTTAGTACCATGTCACCAACAGTTTTTAACAGCCCCTCCACTAGTAAGGCTGTATTTATTGTGTAGGAAGCAGTCCTAAAAAGTGCCCAGGTTTGCTTGCTCCTAAATCAGCGATTTAATAATTAGCCTTTTTTTTCTCACTATATATTTTTTTCTGTTTTGCTTCGGTAGGGTGAATGGCAGACCCTAGACTTCACCTGCAACATTGTAAACCCTTCAGAAACCTCCTTCAATTTAATTAGAAAAGACGAGAATTGACACTTCAAGTAAAAGATGGGGATGTCCACCAATGGACTACGTTAGAATCCTTTCTGTATAACTTCGTGTAACAAAATGCTGGTTTTATCTGAGTCACATTGTTCACAGACACAGGGCACTTCCAAGAACTGGGGAATTCCTGGAGCTTACTGTAAGCTCCGTTTGTTTTAAGCAAGTGATCACAGGTGTGTGTCCCCTCGCGGCCGGAGCTGCCCTCAGCGGGGTGACAGAGGGGGCGCCGGGCCGCCCTTCGCCCGCTGCCCGGCGGAAGGGGAGTCCCGCTGGGCAGCAGGGGCTCTGTGAGGGGATGCGCTGGGCAGAGGCAGCGCGGAGCCGCAGCCTGCCTGCGAGCTCCCAGGGACCCCGGAGGAAATGCGCGGCCCGGCCCGGCCGCCCCGAGCCGCAGCGCCGGGCTCGGAGCGGCGGGCGCGCCCAGGTGCGGCCTGCTCCTGCGGCAGGGAGGGAGCTCCGCGGGCGCGGCCTGCCGGGGAGCGGCGCGGGGGCGGCTGGGCTGGGGTGTGGAGCCAGCCCGGCAGGAAGGAAGGAAGGAGAGAAAGCAAGAAAGTGAGCGAGCCAGCGGGGAGGGAGAACTGAAAGTTGAACAAGCTAAAGCCCTGCGCTTCCTTCCTCCGCCTGCCCGTCCCCGTCAGCCGCGGGCTCCTGCGGAGGTAAGGCGGGCTCGGCGGGGTGTGCGGGGCTGGGCAGGCCCGGGTGATGCTCCGCTCCCGGAGCCGCCGGCAGCCGGCCCCGCGCTGGAAAAGCTGCTGGAGCGGGCACGGGGCGTGGGACGGGACACGTCCCGCAGCAGCGACAGGGACCGAGTGGGGATCGGGGAAAAGTAGCAGGTACGCAGGTAGGAAATAAGGCGTGTGTTGCTCTCCGTTTTCTTTGTAGCTTCGATTGTTTTAACGATTTGTATGTAAATGTCATGCTAAAGAATGGTGCTTTATTACTGTGTATTTACTTGCTCTATGAGTTGTTTTTCTGAAGTCTGATATGAACAGACCTTGTGTTAGCTGCTATTATATACCTGGAAATTTTATCAGCAAATTTAAGAAAGTCAGAGAAGCTGTATTATGTCCTGGATCGAGAATACGAAGTGAAGGATACAACACCCGTTTGGCCACAGCAACTTCCCAAAGTTCCAATTCCACCTTCGGTCAGTTTATTCATGCCATGCAGTTCCTTACTCCTGCGACTCTGCAAGTTGTTCCACTGGAATTTCTTGCAGTATGAGGTTTGACTCGGAGGTAACGAAGGTTGCTGAACTTTTTTCTAGAAGGCAAGTGCTCTGAAATTTAAAAAAGGAAAAAAAAAAAGACAAAGAAAAAAGACAAACAGTTTGACAGAGGGTGTAATTAAAGTTATTTTGTAATTATCCACTAGGTTGACCTATGCTTCGTAACTTCCTTGTATTGGTAAAGGCAATAAGGCAATAGCTCTATTGGAATTTTTCTTTTTATTTTTTTCTTGCAATCAATATGCTGATTATAATGTGCTAATGTATAATGTAGGTTTTGGAAAAGATCTTTACAGTGTTTTCTATGTTAATCTTGTCAGTTTGTATGGAGTAAATTACAATGTGAAGATGAAATTTACTACTTGCAGATTTCATTCTGCTCCGTGGTAAGACCTGTTGTACTGTTTTATTTTTTTTTTTAACATATTTATTAGGATCTTTATGTAGTAGGTGGTTTAGCAGAAGCTGGGAGCAAGCCTGAACTTGCTTATGTTTGTTGAACTGATTGCTCACAGCGTGGTTATCTTACCATGTACTCTTAGAAGTTTGACAGTTTCTTCAGGCTTGTATCTGTATTGATATTAAAAAAAGAAAAAAAAAGTCTAGTCCTGCTTGAGTTCACCTATAACTTACTGTTCACACATTTTATTATTAAAATTTGGATTGCTTGCTTGCTTCAACTAAGGTTTGTCTATCTCCTTGTCAATTTTGTCTTCAGGACATTTCAACTTGAAAAATCTTAGGAAGAAAGAATTTTAAAATTAATAGATATAGCTTTCCAGAATGCTAGATGCAGGTGCTTACGCTCCATGTGAGGAAGTGTTCTGAGAGTTAGAATTGCCATTTTTCTTTGATGCTATTGAGCTGTTGCTTTTAGTAAAAGAAAAGAACTGCTAGGCCACTCTGAGTTTTTGTTGCCACTCCTTGTTGAAGTCTCTTCCATAAGATGGCAAAATGAAGAAATTGACAATCAGTTTGTAAAGAAGTGTGAGAAACATCTTCTTTGAAAGAAAGTTGGATGATGCCACAGAATGCTAGGGATGTGCAACACACATTGCAATTCCTCCCATGCTGAAACTTCTTCCTTAGAAGAAAACCCCAAGTGATTTTCCTTACATTGCTTTTTTCACATAGCAATTTACATGTTTTGTCCCTATTTTGATAAAATAGAATGGTCAGGTGTCTTCCAAGAACTTGATTTTTTTTTTTCTTTTTAAAAATAGCCGTTATAACATTTTCCTATTTTTAGTAATTGTGTTGAGATTGGTGATTTTTGTCTTGGTTACTCTACTTAGGAGAATATCATATTAAAACAAGGAGCAGTTTTATTTAAGCAAGTTCAAATTCCCCTTGTGCTTTTTTTTTTGTTTCTTTGTTGGTTTTTGGGGGGCTTTTTTGCTATTTATTTCTAAGTAGGAAAAATCTATCTTGCCTTGCTTCTGAGAGGAGATTAGTTTTATGGAATGTATGCAACCATGTGCACTAATGTTGTTTACAAATGCTGAATTTGTAATGGTAGAAATATAGATGTGAAAGAGAATGAATGTATTTGTACAAATGTGTATAAAACACTCCATTTCTAGTACCGTACATTCTTTAGGGTTTATTATGGCTTACTTTGTAATCAAAGCTATGGAGGAGATTAAATTCTTTTTTAAATTGGTAAGAATCATATCAAAGCAGAGTAATGTATTGAATAAGGTGGTCCTCGAGTTCTATATTTCTGTACACTTCTTGAGTTCAAACCTTACAAAATAGTTTAAGAAGATAAACATATTTATGTTCTAGCCTGCAAAACACTCACCAGTGTGTTTAGCTGTTTGTTATGTTAATCTTCGTGTAAGTAATGAAACCAAACCAGTTGTCAGTATAAACTTTTGCTTAGACCCACAAAATAATATGTGATCTTAGTGGTATTTAACCAGTTGCATGGCTAAGCTAGATCTATAGCATGTCTTCAGAAATCTTGGTGGATACACTGATAGCTTCTGCCATAGACAACTACAGAAACAGAAAGTGGCTTGTGCTTTATCTTCCAGCACTGTTGGCATTTTGTGGTCTAAATGTCTTCTCAGCAAGCAGTTACTTCCTTCCTCTGCTACATGCTTTGTTCATAAAATTCACGGCAAAACGTAACCTTTCTTACAGATTTGGAAGCAAAGTTTGTTCTCTGCTAGGTAAACCTTTGCATTGGTATGTGGTTTATACAAAGATGGGTTAGAATCCAAATAGCTGACAACACATGGCTATTTGAGTTCTTGAAGTAACAACACTGGAGATGTTCCAGAAGAAGGTGTAGGCAAAGCTATTGCATGTAGAAAAAACAGGATTAAGGTAGAGAAGAGAGAATGTATGGGTATAAATATATATGTTTATATATAACATACGTATATTTATTTATAAATATATATCTAAAGCTGTGTTCCCAGGTGCATTTTTTTATTATTATGAAAGATGGAAGGATTGAGACAATGATACTGTCTGAAAATGAACAGTAGCACCTTAGGGAAAAAATAGCCAAATGCTACCATGAAACCCAGAACTGTCAAGGGAGGTGGAAATGGCTGAGATAACCAGCTGCAACTGCAACTTTAAAAGCTTTAGACTGATATGCATACACTGTAGGGGTTTTATATACTTGAATATGTGTATTTGCTTGCTGTTTTTTGGTGGGTTTTTTTGTTTGCTTGTTTTTTCTTTTTTTTTTTTTTTTTTTTTTTTGGTTTTTT
>JAOTQP010001652.1:47128791-47139764 GCA_026413545.1 Cichladusa arquata
TGCTTGTTTTTTCTTTTTTTTTTTTTTTTTTTTTTTTCCTTTTGTTTGCAGTCTGTTTGTTTATGTTTTTTATTTAATTACTGAGTATCTGAAAGACTATTTTCTGGCCCAAGCAGTCCCTCTCTGGTATTTTTTCACCAGTAAGTAATTTCTGTATTAATTTTTTTTTTCATTCTGTACTCAGAATCTGAGAATATGTATTCAACTACTTAAGAGATTATACATTGACATTTTCCAGGGTTTAGAGATGGGTGGATGCCATACTGTTGAATTTTATCCTTTATGACTGGAGACTGCCATGAAAATTTTGAGGAAATGCTGAGTTTTCAATTTTTTAAAGGAACGGTGGAAGTTTATGTAAGCACGCAGGTTAGGATGGGACAAAGATAAATACGAAAGTAGATTGTTAATCAGTTTAGATCAATCCAAGGCTTTTTGAATTTAAATGACTTGAGAAGCTTTAATTAAGGGTTAACTCCATAATAAAGTTAATTTCTCTTGAGAGGTTGATATCTGATTGACCTATGGAGTTGTCTCTCTAAAAGGTTTTAATAGTATCAATTTAATATTCAAGATAGGTCACTTCTCAGACTTGTGGGTAGTGATCAAAGCTGATAAAAATATATCCAGAAAAATGAAGCTAGAGACTAGAGAGAATCCAATTATTTATTTTAAATAAAGGAACATTTATAGTAAGTATACTGTGTTGATTTTTACATCTTCCAGAATAATGTAGGTGTGCTCATCTCCTTTTTTTCTTCTTATTGTGCCCCATATGTGTTTACGTGGTGTAAATACGAAGAATCTACTTTTTTCCTTGGTTTTGATTACCACTTTATAAAAGTGTGAGAGTAATGAAGATATTTACAAAATTTTGCAAGAAAACAAGTCCAGTGATTGAGGTGGTTACCTAATAATTTATTTCATAATCATAATCAAGCACAATTGCCAATAGCAGTGATAACAGCTGTGCTTCATGCAGTACATTATTTTAAAATTAGGTTTATCTATATGTGGCTTTGGGTAATTAGGAGGTGCATAAATATATGTTTATCTATTTATTTTTTATGACCTTTCTGAAGAACGACTTATTCAAAAGACATTGGAGGAATCTTATAGGATGAGGGTTTATCCTGTATTTAGGAATTGATACAGTAAAAATGTTGGCAATGTTTTAAGCTTCAATTCTAGACCATAAGTACTGCATTTTTTGTGATGAATGACTTTGAAGAATTAGGTATCAATGCCTACTACCACAGACAAATTCTGGTCGTAGATTTCTCCTCTTTCTAAATGCTACTTAAATCTTAATGATCTTCCACTGAAGCTGTTCTTTCTTTTCCAGGCTGCTTAAGGCTAGTACCTGCATGCCAGGACAGCTGCTATAGTCAGCAGGTTTCCCTAAGGCCAAATTACTCTTTATACTGAAAGAGAGAGGTGAAAAAACCTGTTGAGTGTTGCTGATCTTAAATCTTCTTTGAAGAAATATTATTTCAGGCTGTTTCATACACCTTCAGAAGAGTAGCATCTGGATTTTGTAAATTGTGAATTTAGATATGGCCCTGAAAGAAAGAATAACTCAAATATATGAATTCTGGAGTGTAACAGCTGAGTTGGAAGATACTAAGGAAAAACTCATGGACAGCCAGAACTTGTGTCTGGATTCATGCCTTTTATCTATGTGGCCAAGGGAAAACTGCTTCCTTGTCAGAGTTGAGATGCTGGTTACCTGTTTCCTGTGTTCCTGCAGTTTGCTTGAAGGGCTAACTGTTGCAAACCATATTATTGAGGATAGCACTTGTTCAGTTGGATTCTCAGTTGAAGAGGGTTTGAATGCACAGTTCACATAGAATGCTCTAGAGAGTCATTTTTCCTTTGTTCAATTGCAAGTGTATTTCTATGCTAAAAGGATTTTGAGATTGGAAGGTAAGGTAGTAGAAGACCTGTTCCATAATTTACTGGTGCTGGTGTGGAAATAGAAAAGCTTTAGGTTCCAGTTCTGGTCTTGGATAACTCTTTCTCTCTCCCTGATATCCAAGTACTGTATAATAAGAGTGTGTGTGTAGATAAGTGGTTCATCTCTTAACTGTTCATCTTAATGTTTAACTACTAGGAATACGTGTTTTAAATCTGTATTATTTGTGCTGAGACTTTGATTTTGCTATTTGTTTTAATATATGCCAAAATAAAAGGTTGGGTTTACCATTGCTGCAATTATTGTGTACAGGCAATTAAAAAATATTACTGTTCAAGTGACAAGGAGTCTTTCACAATTTTATTCAAGGTAATTGTGAGGTTCAAGTGAGATTTTTTTTTTTAATGTCCTTTTTCTTTTCTGTAGGTTTGCAGTCTTTAAAAAAAATCAGACCGAACTGAAGAAACTTGAAGAGGTGTCGTGAGGAAAGGGATATTTTCTGCTGGCTGGTGGACACCAAATTTGAGAGAGTTTTCTTCCTAGTGAACATGCATGCAACCTGACTATTTCTAAATGACTGTGTGGGGCAATATATGGAATTAAGTCATGTCATCTACAGGCAATGGCACTGATATTGAAGAATTTTTGGTCAACATTAACCTTGCACAGTATCTTCCTAACTTTAAAGAGTGTGGCTATAACACTGTGATGGATTGTGTGGGAATAAATAATAGTGTGCTTCAGCAGATGGGAGTGTTGCCTACAGGACATCGCAGAAGGATTCTTAAGCAGTTAGACAGTCTTTTGGAAATTCCAGGAAATTCTCTTTTCCATGAAAATCTAAAATTCAAAGACTTGAAAGGTTTAGAAGAGAAGCAATATTCATCCTCAGATCAGGAATCTCCTGTAAGCAATTCAAGTGTAGATGGGACTGGCTTGATACCTGCAACATCATCAGAACAACTTCTTAGAAAATCTTACGTCAATAAGGAAAAGTTTGAGCTTGCAGAGCAAAACTCAATGGAGGCAAATGATGATAGCTTTACAAATTTGGATTTTTGCAGTTTATACCAGAATTCAGACAGCATACTAGAAGCTGTCAGTCAGAGTAGAAATATCAAGACGAATACTCAGCCAGATGCATCACTGACAGAAGCTGCTGCATACCAAGCTGATGAGCACTTGACTGGCCCTTTGGTGTTCCGTGATCCTCCTTCATTTGTTCGTTCATGCGAGACAAAATGCAAAGAAAACAAACAGCAGAGGTTTGCAGATGAGGGTGATCTGTCTGATAGTAAACCAGATTCTCCATTCTATAAGTTTAAAGGAGAAATGATAGACAATGACTTGTATGATTCCTGTACGCTGAACTGCATGAAGGTATTTCCAAGAGCAAGCCGATCTTTTATCTTAAGGCATCGACCTGTACCAGAAATTCCAGAATCAAGTAAAGTTCAAGCTTCATCAAGGTAATTGCTGTTCATTACTAATGAGAAGTTACTGTGATAGTAGAAATAACAGTCTGGGGTTTCTTTGTTTTTTTTTTTTCTACTTTGTCTTTTTTTTCTTAGTGTGGATTTTTTTAATATGGGCTGTAAATACACTGATCTGATATGAATGTTGCCAAATTAATTGAAAAAGGATTAAGCTTCAATGTAATTTAAAAGCAAAAGTGAGAGTGTATAGGGAGATTTTAGAACAGTGTGTCCTTATAACCTCCCCAGTTTTCTCTGCACCTACCTATTAACAAAGAAAGGAATCTTTATTGCTTTAGCTATAACTCTTAAAAGCAACTATATAAAGCATAAGCAAGAACATACTTCAAGATGGCTTTTGGGTTAATTTCTGAACTGGTAGTCATTTAATTGTTAGCTTTGGAGAATGAAAGCAACCATTTATTCATATTATGTGTTGGCTTCTGCTGGTGGTCTCATAACAACACAACCTTAGCTTTTAATGATATTTCTAGTATTAAGATATTTTTGAGACATTCTAACAGGGAAAAAACAAGAGTGGAAAAAGGAGGGAACAAAGATGATCGATGTGGAAAGTTTTCAGAGTTTATGGAATTTTTGAATTTGTTTCTAAGTATTCAAGGGATGTGACTGTGTTTTTCTTCCTTCAAAATGGTTGAGTTCATAATTTGAATCCACAAATTGCTGAGTGACACTTATTTTCTTGAATAAACATTAGTTGTTGTAGGTTTGTACAACCTGTACCAAGACTTGTATACTTGTCTTGGAAAAATATGACGGAATGTTGAGAAAAACATCTGCGTTGGGACTTTATTCAAGACCTGTCTTAATAAGAGTATAATTGTTGGAATGTTAAAAATAATGGGCGCTGAATATGTAGTTAATCACAATATAATATCACAGCCTGTGTGCAAAAAATATCTCCACACACGTTAATTTGTAGTATTTTTGGATCTATTAAGTAAGTTTTAGTTGTCATGCTGGCTAAGTGTCTTAAACAGAAGAAAAACTTAGCAAAGACATGTGCAAAGTTTTGTTGGTGTAGCCATATCCAAATCATTAGGTTGCATTTTCTTTTTTTTTCTTTTTTTTTTTTTTTTTTCCCCCCACAAGCTATGCCTGGAAGGGACGTGCCTAAGAATGTTGTGTATTTATCTGGAGTTTTTCATCTGCAGATCTCGGCAGTTAGGAGCACCATCGAGTTTATACATGCTCTAAATGCAGGGGTTTCCCAGCATTTATACGTTTTTTTAGATTACTGAAAGATGTCAAAATTAATCTTGTAATACAATTGTTTGAACAGGTGTAGAGTCAAAGATCCTTTGCAACAATTAGTAATTTTTTGTGTGCCTTAAAAACTGCTTCATTGGTTTCTTCTAAATGACAGAAAAAATTGTGATAATTGAAACTTAAGTATACATATCTTTCAGTGAGTAGCAGATTTATGTTAGCTTTTGTAGAGTGATTATCCCTACTTCATGTAATAAATTCATACTGACACGAAGTGGGATTCTTAACCTAAAATACAATAACTACATACGAAAAGAGTACTCTCACTGTCTGTTGAGAAACAATCATCCAGTTGAGAGAATATGCTGTATTTGTAGTCTTCCCACTGTTGGAATGAATCCTCCAAATCCCAGTCTGGTAGTGATTGATATGGGACTGGGTCACTAACTTCATTACCCACCACTTTGATTTGTGAACTCCAGTATCTTTTCTTGGTCTTTATGCTCCAGTTGTAGCAGTATTGAAATCCTGAGGGACCAGTCTGTCTGACAGACAGAGTTTAAACAAGAACTTCACAGTAGAACTTAAAGTTCGCAGAAAGATTCTTGATAACCTTTCTGACAACCTTCTCATAGGGGCAGAGAACTAATACAGAGCTTTAAAATGGCATTGTGCAGACGTCTTTAACCTCAGGAAAGAATGTATTTTTCTCACAGAATTGTATAGACAAACAGCCTCAACTGGCCTTATTGACAGATGCTAGTTTCATCCTTACTACATTGTACATAGACTGTTCCATAGAGGCAGTGAAATCCTGCTGAAATCTGGGAAACTCAGCATTTCCTTCTAGTAATTTGTGGATATTAGTCATTAAATTTTTATGCAAGGAATGCTTTTCTCATCACCTCCTGTGTGCCTTCAGCACAAAAAGTTCATACAGTGGGTCTCCTAGTGCCCCATGGTAGGGCTGTGATCATGTCATTTTTTATTATTAATAATGCACTTACCTCCCTTGCAATTTTAGCTGCTTCCCCATGTCTCACTTCTGCTGCTGGGTTTTGCCTGTAACAAAGCATGCTGGTATCTAGAAAACCACCATAGCATTTTAGAAGTTGAAAATATCTTGGGTTTATTTCTTTTTTGAATTATGGCACTACAGTGAGGCATCACTGTAGTGTTGGGGGTGCAATATTGAAAAAATAAGTGACAATTACACAGTTTTCATAATAGTGAAGTTATTTTGCAGATTTTAGTACTGGATTTTGTTGCTCAGTATTATGTGTAGTTATACTAGATTATTTTCAGGTAGACTTTTCCTTTTCATATCATCATGAGCTCTCTCTTGTTAGAGAATTAGTAAAGGTTGGTAAAAAGGTGTTTAAAATCACAAAGTGAAAATTGAATGTTTTTGTAAGACAAAATAGTGAAAGTATTACAATGGATGGAACTAACCACTAATGTGTCTTTAGGACAAGATTAAAGATAATTTTTTTTTGAAAAAGTTTTAGTGGTTTTGGATACTTTGGATCAACCAGCAGTCACTCTTGGGTGAAATAGTTACCATTGCATCATTCCGGCAAGCAATCTGTTCAAACAAAAAGCTGAAGCAGATTTATAACATGGTAGATCTGATTTTTATACAGAATAATATGCAGATAAAATTTCAGACTGATGAATTCTATAATTTTTTAGATTTTTCATGTCACCCATCTTTGTTTCTTGTATTGTGCAGTAGTGGCATTGTTCTGATTCTTTATTAAGAGAAATAAGAAAAACTAGACGAAAATTCTGGGCAACATCCTACATATGGGGGAAGATATGAATAAATGAGATCGATAATGGTGCTTGGCCCTGGCAGGCACCATTTGTATTCTGCAGTTGGCAGATCCTATAGTTGGAATTTCTTGCTTGATGCTGATATCCCTTACACTCCATTTCTTATCATACAAGTGGTCAAGATTGCTAATGAGGTGCCAAGCTGGTGTTGCTGTGTGTCTCTACTGTGTTCTGTGACACAAAATAAAATTTTTAGAAGATAGAAGCTGCTCCCTCTTTTTTCCTGTGGTAAAGAATCACTATTAACTTTACCTCTGCTGTGAGTCTGTGAACCCCAAAGCTTTAACGCAGCATGCTAGAGCAGTTTTGATGTGTTTGCATTATGGGAGGGTTGCGTCTTGAGATAGACAGAAAAGAAAACCTGTCTTGAATGAGTCTGAAAACAAAAGCTTCTTTCATTTAAAACACTCAGCAGATGAATGCCAGTAAAGACTTTGAGGCACTGACTGCTTGCACTGACCTCCTTCCCTCACTTTATTTCCGAGGTGACAGGAGTATATTGAATAAACCAGCTTGGTACAAAGTTCTGTGTGAAGTTTTAGCTTTCCAGCCTCTCAGCATTTAGCGAGACCTGTCACTGCCTCAGCACAGCCTTTCATCCTGTTTATGCATAATATGGGGTGCTAGAGTAGTGTGTGCAGCCTGAGCTGCATCCGGTACTCTTGATATATGAAAACAGGGAGTCTTAATCACCACAGTTGTAACAAAATCAACATTGAACAATAGCTAAAATTATTATTATGTCTTTGAAAAATTGGTGCACTTTGTGATTTGCAGACTGCTTGCACTAACCTTCCATTAAAGAGCATCATCAATCTTTGTTTGAGGTAGTCAATTTTTGAATTGAAAAAAATTCAAGAGAAGAGGTATTTACTTTCTGAAATGGCTGAGAAGAAGTCATAGATTGATAAAGTTATGAGAATTTTTTTAAGTTTTTTTCTCCAAAAGACATCTTCAGTATTTTTCTCTCTTTTAATCCAGATATTTAATTTGTACAACAACTAGCTTACTATTCTATTAAGCATTCACAAATTATGATCATTTTATAGCTTGCACTATAGGTTTTTAATGACACATAATCTTTCAAGCAGATATTCAGAGTAAGCTAATTTCATATTTATTTTATATCTTAAGTCAGTTTTTAATCTACATAAGTTACAAATTTGCTTTCCAAAAATGACAGAGAGGGTGTATTTTTAAATGCTGGAATAAAAGACTATAGTTTGCTTTTTAGCAGGACTTTGTGCCATGTATACATAAATGTAGGTACATGATCAAAAAGAATACACAAGTCCTGAAAAGTATATGGATTTTGAAAGAAAAGTGGAGGGTATTTTGTGTGGGGGTTTTTTTTTGTTTGGTTGAGGTTTATTTTATTTTTTTTTTGTTTTCTTGGGATTTCTTTTTTTAAACTGACTTGTTATTTTTCATGACCTGGTGAAATTATGTATTCACCTTGAAACTAAGCAAATGACTCACTGTTTTACACAAGGAAAGCCTCCATAATTTTAAAAGCTCTTCAAGTCAAAACTGTTTAAGTCTTAATTTAGTTTAATGCTGCTAATACCCTTCAAAAGATACCAACCTAACAACAAAAATTCTGATCTGTGTTGAAATATACTAGGTTAGGTTTTGTTTTCTTTTAAGCACATTAAGTTCTTAAAAATTTACTTTATACAAACACATGAAGTTAGTTTGCTAATGGAGCTTCAAAAGGTGTAACTACATGAATTTTGGTAAAATGTATGGTGAAACATAGACTTTTAAAGTATTTGCTGTGTATTTGTTGTAATTATGGCTCAGGAGAGTAGGCAATTATATATGGGAGCAAGGCCATAATCCACTTTCACTGGCCAAGCTCACCCTGTGTTTTCTAAACCCAGGATTTTATAAAGTAATCATTAGGGAACTTAGTTTATGTAACCTGGATAACGTTTGAAATGTCAAGTAATTTTAAAAGGTGTGGCTTCTATCTTGAATTTAATCTAATAAAATTTTTGAGGCAGATTTAGGTGTGGAGTAAAAATTATGTGAAGTAGTAGCTCATGAATGCCTGCCTTCTGTCAAAAAGAAACATTTTTGTAGTTAGGAGTAATTCAAGTTGGACTTCATGGGGCTGTAGGTCTGAAGTTCTAAATGAAGCTTATCTTAAAATAATAAAGTTTCTCAATATGTTAAATGGGGAAACAAACGTTAGGAGATTGATATTTTTAGTAGAAGATAATTGCCTTTGGCTTTAGAGGATGGAGGGCCCACAAACTCTTAGGAAAACTGATAAGGTTCTTACATGGCTTTAGCAGCCTTGGAATATTCTATAAGGATACATGAGAACCTTCAGTACTCTTATTTTAAGCAGAGAAAATGAAATTAAGAGGAAAAATTGCTAATTATGTTAATGGAGGAATTTAGGGCTTGACTGAAAAGACCTCTAATACAGACTGCTGGACTAGTGAAGGTGGGTTAGAAATTTTCTAATTCACACATTTTTCTTCCTACCTTCTGGTTATAAAGCTGTCTTTGCCTAAAAAATTAATAATAGCAATAATATTGCACTATCCTTGAGATTACTGAAATACATGGGGCCAGCACACGGGTAATAAAATAACTTTTCTGCTGTGCATGGAGATACATTGTGACCCATGTGTAGAATGTGTAAGGGTTGTCACAGGCAGTTGCAGTGCAATGCCATTTACCCCTTGGTTTTAAAACTTTGTGGGGGGAAATAATTCACCTTAGGAAATCAAAACTGTACAGTAATTTTTATTTTAGTGTTGGGAGCATGTTTTGGCTGGATTCTCAGGCCCTTTACGAGTTTAATGTTAAAGTAGATTTTCATAGTGCATCCACTTTTAATTACAGTTATTGGTAATCATTGTGAAGGAGAAGGGAAGGAAAAGTTTGGGGAAAACTCTGCGATCTGCATTCTTCAAGCAACCTAAATGCTTTTAAGGTCAATTCAGAACAAACACCCTCACACCCCGCCCCCTCGATTTTGGGATTTCTGCTAAGGTCCAAGAAGTATTCAGCGTCATAAGGCGAGGAAAACATACTGTTGTGAAGCTTTTAAATCAGAAAATTTCCCAAGATTTAAAATCTATTGTTTCTATATTTGTATATAATTTTAATTATTTAACTGCATGGGATGTTTTTGCTTATTTTCTGGGAAATTTCAATTAATGTTTTAATTCTCTGCTTTGTTTTGTTCAAGTTCCCTTCAGAGAAGAAGAAATATGGACCTTGTAAATATTTCTTGCACTGGGAGGCAAATTTCACAAAACAGTGAGTTAAGCATGCTGATATTTGCATCTTGAATATTAAGGAAAAAGAAAACTTGGACCAGTTGTCTAAAATAAGCATTACTTACATATTTTACAAAATATTGGGCATCTCAAAGATCTAGAAGAATTGATTTATGTGATAGCAGAGTATTTAATCACTTCTGCATTTTTACTTACTTTTTGATTATGACCAAATAATGTAAAAATTAGGAAATCTAATCTTTAAGCCTCATTTATTTAAATATACTTTTGTTCAGTCTAGTGTTTTAAGTTTCTAATATTAGATCCAGAATTTTTTAAGCAGAGTTAACTTCTTGGAAGATATAAGGAGTGTATTTCTGACTAATGCTGCTTAATTTGTTTATAAGTGCTCATAGCTCCAAGAAACAACAGGAAATTTATTGTATCAAATAGTTTACTGAAGCGTTTAAACGTCTTGTGCAGTCAGCTGTAAATTTCTTTCATATTTGAAAAATATGTTTTGTTTGAAGTTATGTATATTTATTTTAAACAAATACTTGGTGACAAAATGAAGGTTTCCGCAAAAGGGTTGTGTGATAGTTTATTTGTGGTATTTTTTAAAAGTAAGAATAAAGAACACTTTGGAGCTATTGCTTCTTAGACTAGACAACTGAAGTTTTTTTTATTTTAACTTGATGCAGGGTAAGAAAGAAGAAAATGCCTGTATGTAAGTTATATTCAAATTACATCATAATAGTGATAATGTGTGTGGTGGAAAGAAGGTATCTAGAGTTCATATAGAAGTAGTACATTGTTCCTCGTTCCTCAAAGTTTTTTTCTGGGAAGGAAAAAGAAATTACAAGCTGAAAAATCTCTGTTCCTTGTTGATTTTATTATGACTTTAGCAGAGCATTTGTTACTTACAGTAGGGCACTGTGTGACTGTATTTATTTATTTATTTGTTTGTTTATTTATTGATTTATTTATTCATTTGCTTTAAGACAATTTCATGGAAGAAAAGCCACCCATTATCTCTCCATATGGGGAAACCTTTATTTGTGACAACACTGAAGATGCTAAAGTAAGTTGAGAAGCGAGAATGTGTGTAGTCTGTTTTCACTTTTATCTTTGTGCTAGGTATTTCATACTGGCCAGAATGATTTTCTTTTTATTTTGTGCTCTTTTAGTTTTGTGTACTTTTTCTGTCTTTTTAGGTATATGCAAAGGGTTTATGATGTAAATATATGAGGACTAATGACTTTTGTTAATATCAAGAGA